>JAYKKI010000078.1:1467500-2067500 GCA_039881145.1 Druceiella hillmani | reverse complement strand
TTAGCTCTTAGCTCATGATCAAAGATACTTACGGAAACTGAGAAGTTTTGTAGAAAATTGTATTCTTAGCAAGCAACAAAGCCTGCTAATGCTTTCAGTCATAACCTGCGCGCAAAATTAATGCGCCACTATGCGAAGATATTTCTGATATTAAGACAACTTAAAAACAACAAGTCTCCGAGAGACGGCGGTATCACTACAGAAGTCCTCAAAGTAGGTTGGGTTTAGGTCCTCAAAAAATTTGCAAGAACTGTTCCGTTGTTCTCAATAGAACTGTACCCAAGTCGTGGTGAAGGATTGTAGTATACAGTTCTTCGAAGAAGGATTCAACACGCCTCTCAACAACAACCGACTGTTTTCACTCTTAAGCAACTTTAACAAATTGTTATCGAAAGTTACCACAAACCGTCTCGCCCATTCTACAATTTCCAGCCTCCAGAACTAACGGAGTTCCGACAAGTTTATGTTATGATAGACCACATATACACTCTGCGATAAGTTATACAAAAGATTGAAGAGTATAGTCAACATTTGTATCTAGCTTTTGTAGACTTCGTTAAAGCCTTTGACTTTATCGAGACCAGAAGACAAGACCTATCCAAATGCACCGAGGAATGAGATAGGGAGATGTTATATCTCGAAAGTTGTTCACGAGCGCGTTGGAAGAGGTCTTAAACACCTAAGGTTGGAAAGGACCGGGCACCAATACAAATAGCAAGTTCATCTTACACCTGAAATTCGTTGACGACATCGTAATACTGCCCGACACGCCGCAGAAGTTGGCGGTGATGCTGACTGACTTAGACGGTTCTTTCATACGAGTGGGCCTTGCTCGACCTGACAAAAACACAAGTCATGTTCAATTCACGGATCATACCAAGACCAGTGAACGTCGGTAACGTTCAAAGTCGGCCGAAGATGTTAGCATCGAATTTGTCAATGAGTATATTTACCAGGGACAAATGACTCATCTAGCTAGAAACAACTTCGATAAAGACACTGGCAGAAGAATTCGTTTGAGCTGGGCAGCATTTGGGAAATTATGTCAGATTTTCTTTTTTTAAAAAATCTTAGACTTGTTTCAAAAGATAAAATTTCACCTTAATTGGTCTCGTTTTTCTGGCAATACATTTACATCCTTTTAAATAGCTAAAACACCCATGTTTTGAAACGTTATCGAATTCGGACTTTTCACACAATTCAATACATATACACACATATACATTATACATATACATATACACACATATACATTATACATGAAACGTTATCGAATTCGGACTTTTCACACAATTCGATACATATACACACATATACATTATTCAATACATATACACACATATACATTATACATATATAAAAGTATTGACTAATCAGTATTACACAAATTCCTGTCAAAAATTTAATATCAAAAGAATCTCTAATTATAACGGAACTTTTGCAGTAATGAAATATTTTTTATTTTCAATATTTTCTGAATCATAACTATATTTGAAGTTTTTTCTATCATTGAAAAGAGAATCTTAATAAAAAAAATCTAACAATGCTAATTTTACCGATTGTATCTAATTTAATAGAAAAAAACATCGATTATGTATAAAAACCAAAAGATTATTATTTATTGAATATATTTGGCGTTAATTGTGTAGAAATTCATTATTCACAATTAAATGAAACTGATAGTATAATTTCTACTTTATTTAAATTCTTTACCACGACCTAGGTTCGATGTGTTACAACTCGCCTCGATATCGGTTTTTAGGTCCGAGTTAAAGGAATATGAAATACATTGATATCTACGCATTATCTATGTTATATTTTATGAACTTATATTCTTAATTTTTTATTTTATAGAAGATTCACATAATTAAATAAGTTTATCAATACAAAGTGAACACAGCGTCATTTTCAATATCATCATCATCATATCATCATCATCATCATCATCATCATATATATTAATACGCTAAGGTTAAGATGTTACACTCCCTTTTTAGAAAAAACCTCACAACTAATCCACATAAATTATATATCATTTTATAGATAATTGCTTGCTCTACCGGCATCCACAACTAAAAAATTTATTATTGCTATTGTTTTAGCAAATTAATTAATTATTAAAATTATATACACAAAACAGCAATGCTGCCATCTAACGGCTCAACGTCAATATGATTGACGGTCAGTAAAATTTTTGTTTAATTTCAAATCCACTCACGTATAAATAAAGTGGCGCTTTAGCTCAATGCTTTTGATACTTGCGCCTCTATATGTCAATTTTAGTAAAATATTTGTTTGATCTGTCATCTGAGCTTCATAATGGAATAAATAATGCGAAGACTTCGCACGGGTCACGCTAGTATTTTATATTCGCCGACCATGTGGACAGACGCATGAGGGTTAAAGAAATGCTTGTAAAAATATTTAAAGCACACATCTCCATAGACAAGTGAAGATTACATAAATGTTTTACAGAGGCGAATTTTAGTTTTAAATGGAATGAAGGCATATGGTAGAGAGCGTATTCTGATGAAGTACCATCTTTAGCACGATATTAAGTAATAAGTTTAAACTTGAATATAGTTTCTACTGAACCCCGATGATGACGTTGGATATCCATTTTCTCGTAATGGGAGTTCGCACCATGCAAACACTAGTTACAAACACGCGTTTAGTGATCTGCCTTGTCAGACTTCCATAACTGTCTCAACTAATTCGATGAGAACTTAGATAAACTACATGTCGATAATTTGTCTTCATTATCGTTCATCGTAAACGTACGTTTTTCGATACTCGTGTTAAAACTGTTTTTCTTTTTCACGAAGGACTCTTCAAAGAAATCCTCCATGTTTTGATGTGTTTAAATCGAATAATTTTCATTGATATACATAAGAAAAATAGAGTGATTTGTACTGTACTTTTCTCTTTTGTGTTTGTATTGTTGTCACATATTCGAACATAATGAAAGTATTGTTTAGCATCTAGGAGTGTCCCAATGACGCTCCTGGATGCTAAACAATACGTGTTTCAAAAGGAAATATTAGTGGAAAGGCATGAATCATAAAGAATATGTGTATATTTATGTATGTATGTATGCAAGTATGTGTGTTTTCAAAGATTTATGACATCTTAAAGGAGCACTGGATTCACCATAGACTTGTTTTGATAGTGTTCTGCGGAACGAACAAAACGATAAGTTTCCGACCTCCGAAGTCCGTACCGCCATTGAGTTATGACACTGAAAATATGTCCTTGTTGAAATTATGTCCTATAAAAATTAAAGAAATACTAATTATATTGAGACCTAAAAAAGCAAAAAACTTTCTTATTATTATACAGATGAGACTTATTGTTTTTAATTAGAAACGGAAAAATATTTACCACGGGTGGTAAAGGTAAAATAATTTTTACTTTTACCACCCATGGTAAAGGTAAAAAATTGAATTGTTTACTTGCCAACTATTGTTGATCATTGTTACTTCACAACAGTCATAAGAAATTTGTCAATAATCGACTGTTGTCAAAAACAGTTTACAGTTTTACCATCGAGCGAATTTACTCAGTACATTTTTGACAATATTGTTAATGGTCATGGCCTGAATACTTAGTCAAGTATTGAATAACAGTTTTTGGCTAATGTCTTATTAGATTTACGTAATTGTTGAACAAAAAATAAGAAATTGTCATTTTTTGAATTACTAATTTGTCTACAATTTTTATTTAAAACTTTAGTAGTATCACAATTAGATTAATGACACTGCAAAAAAAGGTTGACACAATTAGTGTCAAAAATATAGTTTATCAATGTTAAGTAGCTTATAATTACCTAAATTTTCTAAAATATGTAATTAAGTTTTGTATTTCAAAATAAGTTATCAACCTTTTAGGACGTTCAATTTTCTAAAATTTTTTATCTGTGTATGTGTATGGAAAATACTGAGGAGCTACATACCAATTCTCAACCGTTTTTAAAAACCAAAATTGCCATTCCAACTTAAAAAAAGTTAGAATGGCAAAATTACCGAATCGCGCTTCAACTATATTTTGGGACATATTTACATAGATTTGATTCAGACTATTTTTAATAATAAAAATAAAATGAAATAAAAGTTTTAAAAATAATATTTGTCACATTGTTTTAGGTTTACTTCTTAGACTAATGTAACGTAGAATACGTTTATAACATAGAATACGTTTGTAACGTAGAATATGTTTTTAAAATACTTTTGTGACATAGAATACGATTGTAACGTAGAATACGATTGTAACATAGATTACAATTGTAACGTAGAATACGATTGTAACGTAGAATACGATTGTAACATAGATTACAATTGTAACGTAGAATACGATTGTACCGTAGAATACGATTGTAACATAGATTACAATTGTAACGTAGAATACGATTGTAACGTAGAATACGATTGTAACACAGATTACAATTGTAACGTAGAATACGATTGTAACATAGATTACGATTGTGAAAATCAGATGAAAAACTTCATTTCGACATTGCGAATCGTCAAACGGTCTTATTAATAATATTTAACTTTAAAATAGGGTTTTCTGATAGTTCATTATTTTTAAACTTTAGGAGTCTTCTTTTAGGAGACTTCTGGAGTAGAATTTGATGATAAATTTTAAATTGTCATATTTTTTGTTATTTTCTAAATTTAAAGCGATTATCTCAGTAATACATGGATTTATTCACATTTATCAGAAACATTTTACGTTCAAAATGTCGAGAGAAACAACCTGGGTGAAAATATATTGCAAGGAAAATATAATCCGTACATAGAAAAGATCCTTGGATTTATTTTGTTTTTAAGATTCCATAGTATAACAAGGGACCCTTATCACTTCGTCATGTCCATCTATCCGTCTGCTATAACTTAAAAAAGGATCTGATAAATATTTTTAAATAATTTTACGTAGTTTTCCCCCTCCCTTATTCCAAAAAATACTGAAACTGAAATAATTAAAAAATCGTGTTTTCAGAGACCTACGCCAAGGTTGTAGGGAAACTATAAGAACGATTCTGAATCATAGTGTTTGAAATATTCACTATAATATGTATGACGTACTACCTAATTATATTAAGTACTAGTGAATATTTATTTCCGTGTCTCAGCAGAGCTTCCATGTCTCTGCTGAGACATGGACAATGACGGAAAAAGTTAAACAAACCATTTCTGTTTGTGAAAGAAAGATTTTAATAAGTATTTTTGGTGATCTGAAATGTAACAACATCTGGAGAAGAGGAACTAACTCTGAACTTTACAAATTATTTAATGAACCGGATGTAGTCAAATACATTTCTATATCAGATAATAAAATGGGCACTTGAGCAGAATGGACGACAGTCGAGCAACAAAAAAGATCTTCTCGGCCAGATCATTGGGCTCCAGAAAAAGAGGAAGACCTAAACTTAAGTGGCGCGACTGCCTGGAAACGACTTTAAAATCCTAAGTGTAACGAAATGGATATCTCTGGCCAAGAACAGGAGAGATCGGGAGTTGATTCTGCGGAAGGCAGGGTTCCATCTTAGGCTGTCAAGCCATTGAAGAAGAAATGTTTATTTAGCTAGAAGTAAATATTAATGATGCCTTTTGATAAAAAAATTATTTTACTTTAAACGAGATACAGAACACTCAATGCGCGAGTCAGCCTCGCACTTGGCCAATTTTATTCGTTCTAAATCCTGTTTTTGAAATATTAAGCTTCAAAGTGGTGTGAAACCTGTTTCCCCAACTTTTGGTGTCTCAATTTTGATATAATTTGCTATTGAAATGTTTTCAGTTCAATTGCTTCAATAATTTCGTGAGATCTATATAATCAAGGAATCTGTTCATGGTAATTTTCCGAGTTTTCCAACACTATTAATAGAATATTCAAATTATGTTTGTACAGTGTAATTTTTCTAACCCAGTTAATATTTTATTTTTGTACTATCGTCATTATACAAGGGCGAGCCTGTAAATAAATTCTCTACATTAGAACAATGGACTTAATTTTATTCACTCATTAACTTGTGGTCTAGTTAGTAATTTACGTAAATATTTGTTTTAAGATTTTATGCAAACAATGTGCTTTTAATCTATTTCTCTGTTTCAACGATATGATAGTAAACATAATCTAAGGAAAATCGCAAAGTTTCCACTGATGATTTCCAAGAAACTAGACCTCTGTAACGTTGCATTTTTATTAGTTTTGTTTAGTCTACTCAGACAAACCTCTGAGTCAGTACAAAACTGCATAGCTTCATTAAAATCCATCTCTTTACCATTTTATTATACAGGCTGTACTAATTCTAACTACGTATTTAAACGTGGTGACTCGGCTTATAATTTTGAATACTAAAATCAAGCAAAAAATTAAATATTTTTGAAAAAAATCAATAAACTATTTTTTTCTTTCGCTATTGAAAGTAATGTGAAAAATCACACCTGTAATGAAAATTGTGGCGGAACATCATATCGACACTGCCAATTGTCAGCTTAAATTATTAGTGACTAATTTGGAAAACTATTTTCTTGAAGTTTTTAAAACTTTCTTTTCCAGGAAGTTAAAGAATTTGATATGACAAACGTATTAAAAAGATTTTACGATAAAAAATTGGATTTTTTTTTCAAAGTGATTATCTTGGTGACGATTAATTTTTTTCACATTCACCAAAATATTTCACTTTCAAAATAATAAAACGAATCAATCCCTTAATAATTGCTTATGACATAGCAAAAATACAGCCCGTATTATGTATACAGCTATTTTTTTCCTTTCCATTTATATTTTTTCGACTTTTCTTATTTTGTTTCCATTTATATTTTTCGACTTTACGACAATGGAATGGCCATACAAATATATACTAGTCAGGCTTTCTCGTTAACCGTAAGTCTGTATGTATTTGTTACAAGATGTTGTATTTAATTAATATAGTAAAAATAATTTATAGGCGATTGACGAACAGTTTATAACCGGGAGAAACCTAAGGCTGTTTCAAATAATAATAAAGCAAAGTATGTGTTATACCAAATTCATATAACAAAATATAAACCCATTGAGTATAGTTTATATTTAGTCATATGTATTTTATATGGTACATACTTGTTTCAATGAGTCCTTTGGTTCCACATTATAACTGGGAGAAACCTAAGGCAGTTTCAAATAATAATAAAACAAAGTATGTGCTATACAAAATACATATAACAAAATATAAACCCATCGAGTTTGGTTTATATTTTGCTATATGTATTTTGTATAGTACATTCTCGTTTCAATGAGTCCTTTGGTTCCACATTATAACTGGGAGAAACCTAAGGCAGTTTCATATAATAATAAAATAAAGCATGTGCTATACAAAATACATATAACAAAATATAAACCCATCGAGTTTGGTTTATATTTTGTTATGTGTACTTTGTATAGTACATACCCCTTTCAATAAGTCCTTTGCTTACACATTATAACTGGGAGAAACCGATGTGAAACACGGAGGTGACTTTGGGAACTTCTCAATGGATAACAATAAATCCATCGAGTATGTCTCGTTTGAATTTTTAAAGTATCCTTTGGTTACACATTATAACCAATAGGGTCTGATGATTAAGGAGGGAGGTGGATATCGAAATTTTTCAATGGATAAGAGTAAATTCATCGGGATGTTTGTTCTTGAACTTAGGTAAATGTGACTTATTTTGGTTTCGCCCCTGATCAGAAGCCAAATCAACAATGTCACATCAGCTACTAGCAAGACAAATGCAACTTAAATAACTTAAGTAATCATAGGAGTTAAGCAACTTTGAGTGCCTGGACAGCTGCGCATATGGAAACACCTTGCGACGTCCGCTTCTTTTTAAGAAGAATATTCTTAGTCAGAGCCTTGCTCGCACACTATCGTTTAATTTTTTTATGCACGGAACACATACAATTTAATCCAAGTGAATTGTTTAATGTTTTACTTAATTTAATAGAATTTTATGTTAAACCTTGTTTTAGATAATGTTCGTAATGAATCATTAGTTAATTCTCATTCTTGTCATTAACCTCTGTGCATACAAATAAAAACACAAAGAGTTAAATAGTAAACATAAAAAAAACAATAAATTCAATATTACGCAAAAAGATGTTGAAATTTGAAACGTAACGACTATTTGACTGTAGCAAAAGTAGTTTTAATTCAATTTTTCTACTAAATTAACACGTTGTATTTAAGGAGTATTTTATTTAAAAACAATCACTTTTGTTTAAATAACTAATTTTGTCACCTATATGCTTTTCAAATATTTTTTTTCCGTCCATAAAAATAATTGTTACAAACTATTTCGTCTAAATAAATAATTTTCTTTGTGAAGTGTACTGTTTGAACATTTTTCATCGTATTTAATATGAAACGTTACAGAAAGCGATGTCTAGTTCTTGAGAAACCTTATCGTTCTATGTTCTACTCGTTACCATATTCAGGTACCTTATTCTTTGTATAACAGAATCGTTTATACAGCTGTACCTATAACGCGTGTCTATCTTATAACTTACACGTTACCTTAACTCCTCCAACAATAGACAAACCGTATTCGATGTGAACACAAAATATTTTATTGTCATGTAAAACTTTGTAAAATGATTCAATACATTATATATTGTACAATTCTTTGCGCATTTTATATTCAAAAACAAAATGGCATTGTCAACGTCCATATTTTTGGACATTCATCGTAAAATGAATTCAAATTACTTATGCATGTTTGCAGTTTGTTCTCGGTGATATTTAAACTAAAAAAATCTCCGATCAAGATAAGTATATTTTTAACAGTCGATGTGTATAAAAGACATCTTATACATCAAGATGTTTTTTTATTATTTAAAACAGCATTAGTACAGAGTACAGGCGATGAATAACTACATTATGTACGGATAATGGCTCAAAGTCAGCATGACGTGAAGGCTCACTACGTCTGAGGATGGAGAGAGTGGTCGAACTCGAATCGAATCAGCTACAAAATTGAGCTTAGAATTTTTTCTTTCCTTACGTGCAGAATTTTCACTTCTGTCATGTTTTGGACAGACATAAAACATAGTTAAATAGACGGCGAACCCATTGATTCGTTAAATAATTAACTAACACGTTTACCGACCTCAAAGACTTTCGGTTGGCACCTCGCACATTGTTTCGATTGTCACAAGTTAGCATTTTTTATTTGTTTTTAATTTTTTTTATTTTTAATTACTAATTATTTTATAGATAATACCTATTTGTGATAAGGAAAAAATTTCGAAAGTATGCTAAAAGTTTACTAAAAGTAAACGAAAAATAATAAAGTAGTATAAACATACTTTCCATCATCACCTAATTATTTCACTATATTTTTTTATAAAAAAAAATATTACAGAAGAATAGATTGCAGAAGAAAAATAACTGCTAAATGATAGAGAAATAAATATAATTCATTTGATTTTAAACAAGCCGAAAATTCCAATTGTCTTCCAAAGGCCATTAATCAAGTAGAAAAAAAAATTTAAAACATTATGACTCGTACAAAAAACTCCAGAATATCAATTATTGATCAACAAGGATAAAACGACAAATACATTTTTAATCGAATTAATAGCTTACTCTCTAAATGTGAAGTTACAAAACTTAAGGCAAAAAATTTTATTCAGTTTGACAGTCCTGTAACGTTGAATTGAATACAAATATGTCCAACTGAACAATCTAACTGAAATAAAACTTCTTACAAATACGATATAAATCCATTTGTAGCTAATTTCATGTGAGACCAGATTAATTCTCCAAATTAAAACTCTTGAAGTTAACCATAAATGACCTTCGGGTGTCTTTGGTTCAACTCGAAAATTTGAAATCACAAGTAGGTAATATATCTTTACTTGTATATTATAAGCTTTTTTTAATCTCTTTGATGGTTCAAATTACTTTTTAGTGTGTAGACAAATTCTAGTTTAGTTTCAATTAAATTTAATAAAACAAAATGGAACAATAGTAATAGTTCGTTATTTTCTCAGAGATACAAGAAACGCACATAATTTTTAAACATTTATTATGGTGAACCAAGCGAGCTCTAACACTATTCCACAACCCATACAATTTTTATTATATACATTACGAAAAAAATATAACACCTCTAGATTTGAAATTTAACAAAAAGATTTTAAATCATCTCTAGATTTGTTATCTATTGTCATCTTTATCTTTAACCATTTTAATAAATTATAAAATAAATACAAAACAACGATGCGTAACACTAACATATGGTTCCTAGCGCCATCTGCTAGAAAATTACGGAATTAATAGAGCGTGCATTCAGATATGTCATATTTCTAGAATATTTAATAACAAAATCGAAACTTGATGTGTGCTATTATTAATCAGACTGTTACCAGCGCCATCTGTTAGAAAATTGCAGAATTAATATGTCATGCAGATGTATAATATTTCTAGAAAGAATGTTTACTAACAAAATCGAAACGTGATACGTGGATATTTTTACATTGTAAATGAAATAACAGTAAGCTGTGGAGGTTAAATAAACTATATAAATCGAAAACTATATAAAATAAAATACCATACATATATTTTGTAATTTAGCACATTTCTAACATGACAAATTACAAAATTGTGGATGTACGTAAATAGGTAATTACCTATTTAAGATAGATAATATATATATATATATATATATATATATATATATACATATATATATTTATATATATATATATATATATATATATATATATATATACATATATATATATATATATATATATATATATATATATTAAATTCTGAAGACAGGTTCATATTTTATAATTAATTTTTGATGGGATGAAGTTTAAAGTTCTCAAATGTTTTAAGCTTTAACCTTTCAATTCATCTCAATTTCATATCAATTCATGCAATTTATATTGGCACTGTTTTTTTACGAACTTCTATTATTCAGATTTTTTCATTATATACCTACAATAATATAGTCATTACATAACACTAAATCGATCTACATTTAAAAAAATCAAAATTCGCTTTTTAATTTTTTTTTGGACTATACAGTACTAATCGTATGGGTAAATTTATCCAACTTCCGCTGCTAAAAGTTTTTAATCATCTAAAATGAAATAATTTTAACAATTTTATATATATTATTGGCACAACGAAATGCCATAAAAACGTAATTTAACTGGTCATAAAGAACGCGACAGTAATCGTTCTTTGATGTCTGATGCGAGAGAACGTCGGAAAAGAACTCGAGATGCTGAATTTTATTCTTATCGAGAAAATATTATTTTTTTTTATATGCAGCTAATTTTGACACTGCCCGGAAAAAAATGAAAATGACACATTACAACTTGTCATCGTCGTTGGTTTGATTTACATTTTGAACCAGATGGACTTTATAGTCTTTCCCAGAAATTTCAAGTAAAACATTAAATCAACAAATTTTCCATAGACAATAATATGGATTCTGGACCACAACATGATGTTTTAAAAAAATTAACATTTTTTGAAGAACAATTAATCGCTCAAGTTCACTCGGTTATTATAGTTTAGCGACTGAAAGATGATCCCTTTGGATATAGTGGGCAAATCATCAATTTTCAACAAGACATTATAGATTCTACTACACCCTTAATCTCATTCTGTTGATACTATCACAAAATATATTTTTGTTAGAAGAAAGGATGATGAAAGGTATAAAGATTTTATTGAGAACCATAATAATGTTGAAGCTGCATTGAAATATCTTAAAAATAACAATTCTTGGTATATTGATATTAATATTGATGAAAATAATTTACAATGTTTACCGGATAAGCAAAGTGTTTGTCAACAAATTTTATTAAGTCAAGAAAAACGTCATAATGAAATACAAACTAATGAAGAAAAACGTCATAATTTATATAGAGAAAATGATGATCAAAATATATTGTATGATGATGTTTACGAATCTGGAGCCCCAACGGTGACCTTCCAATGTAATCGAAAGTATAATCTAAAGCCCCAACTGTGACCTTCCAATGTAATCGAAGTGTATTGAACATTCAGGAAGAAAATGATGGTTCTCGTGTTTCACCTTAACCTAGATTGGATTCTGTACCAATCAATGAATTAACATGTACTGGTAAAGGTGGCTTTCGAGGTACATGAGTTTGTAAAATTTCTAATAATGAGTATTTTAAATTTGTCATGATGTATAAAGATGGCAGATTCTCTTAACATCCATAATTTCGATTTTTTGTGTTTAATAGTCTAATGCGTTAGACAACTTTGCAAAATGGGCATATTCGTGTTAGAAGAAATTCACGTGTATATAATATTGAAATAGTCTCCAAGAATTACTGATATATAAATCAATTTTATCATATAATGCCAATTTGAAGTACTGATATGCGAGATCTAGAGAATTAATGGATATGGCTGAAGAATTAGGAAGTCCAACAATATTTATGACGTTAAACGCAGCTAACTTATATTGGCCAGAGACATATCGCATATTGGATTAAGATCATAATTATACTAATCTCAATCAAAACAGTGAATTTATTCGAAAATTTTAATATATTCAATTCAAATTTTATGATTGTTGCTCATTTTTTTCATAAGCGATTAGATTTTTTAAAGATATCTCTGACTTTTAAGTATTTTTAACAAAATGTTAAAAATACTTAAAAGTCAGAGATTTTTGGTTTCCCATTTAATTTAAACACAGGGGTAGTCCTCATATGCATGGTCTTTTTTGGTTTGAAAATGCTCCTGATCTTAAAAATCTCAATCCAGATGATATTGTTAGGATTCAAGAAATTATTAATTACTTTGATTAATTCATATCTACATGGTATCCAGATCCTTTCTAGTCTTATGATATACATCCATAAAAAAAAACATTCTTCCGATATGTCTGATGAAGATGCTATTTACAATCATTTCATACGTGCAGTAAGAATACATAAATGTACTAAAGCCTATTGTCAAAGAAGGAAAAAAATATTTTTAAAAATTTATCTAAATTGTCGTTTTAAGTATCCGAAAGGATATATACGCGAAAAGAAAATTCAATTTAATAGCAATAACGAATTAGAATATTTATCAAAAAGAATCAATTTATACTTAAAAAGCAACAGTCCACAAATTTTGATAATTTGACGGGCAAACGTTGATTCACAAGCCATTGTCTTCATTCATGCCGTTCTTAGATATATTGTTAAATATGCTAGCAAAGCTGAACTTATCAAATGGTGTGCAAGATTTTATTATTCAAACAGTACAAGAGCCAAATAATAATAGCAATGTTCAAGAGATAATACAAACAAATTTGATAAAAATGTATAAAAATTTTGATAAAAATGTCTAAAAATTTTTGTAAATATGTCTACTCTGCTCAGAAAATATTTTTGATTATTATGTATTAACCTCTGTATCGATCTTACCTGCAATTTTTTTGCTATAAATTTGTTATATAATACACGGAAACATCTGAATATGAATAGAGAAGATGGAAGTATTTGTGTAACAAATTCTGTAGAGAAATATCTACATAGACCTGCACAATTCGAACAAATGTCTACATGATTTTTTTGCAAAAATTGGTAAAAGAACTTAAAGTTATATTACGAGAAAAGTACCATTATTCTTAGAATTATTTCAAAATTTAAATACGATTGAAGTTCACAATTAAATAAAACTACGTGATGTAGTATTATTTCTACTTTCTATAACTTCTTTACCTAGGTTTCATCATTACAACATCTTTAGGTGGGCTGTTAGCAAAGATACTTTGCTCACATAGTTTCATTTAATTGTGAACAATGAATTTCTGCAAAATTAATACCAAATATATTCAATGCGATCGAAATAGTATAGATAATAAAAAATTTATAGACGACAAGTTTTATCACATCTTGTGTAGCTATAGTTGAATGATCTAGAAGGTTGTGCATTAACATTAGTTCATTGATAAAAATGATGATACACTGAATTATGAATTGGATCGTATGTTACAAAATTTGGAAGGAGAAGAAGATTATAAAGAAATAAATCCAGTTGAAATAGATCAACCGTATGATTAGATGGATGTAGCCGCTGCACCTAAAAACATTCAACAAGAAGTGGATTAGGCAGAAAAGAAATCGATATATAGTATAAATGAAATTCTATTTCAAAAAAACAACAATTGAATTCATTAAAAAAATTTATTGAAAATGAAAAGAATGCAGAAAATCAAAGAAATCCCATTGTCAGTATTCAAAATAACTTCCCAAATTTTGTGTTTTTTTCTGATGAAAAGTGATTAATATATTTAAACGATAACTTAATTATCTACGAGATTGCAATACA
Source organism: Druceiella hillmani (assembly GCA_039881145.1). Taxonomy (NCBI): domain Eukaryota; kingdom Metazoa; phylum Arthropoda; class Insecta; order Lepidoptera; family Hepialidae; genus Druceiella; species Druceiella hillmani. The sequence continues at coordinate 2,053,156 of JAYKKI010000078.1, read as the reverse complement.
GAACAAGTTTTCAAATCAAATCAAAGCCGGTTCTGGAAAGAGCACGTTGATCAATTATTTCACTTTTCGATTGAATCAAGCATTGGGAATATCATCTTACCACTTGCTTATATCAACTGGTACCGTTGAATCAAGCATTGGGAATATCATCTTACCACTTGCTTGTATCAACTGGTACCGCTGCTGTTAATATTAATGGTTCGAAAATTCATTCTTAACTTTTACTGGGAATAAATAAAATGTTCAAAGATAATCAGTACACTTTCGCTTGCTCAATTCATAGAGGAAATTCATGGTTGTAAATTTATATTTATTGACGAAATGAGTTTATCTGGATGTAGCCTTTTAAGAAAAATCGTTCTACATTTACGCAGAGCTTTTCCTTCAAAACAAGATGAACCGTTTGGTAGAGTATTTATATATATTTTGGAAATATTAATCAGTTGCCACCTGTAAATGATAGGCCACTTTACGGTGATAACACTAAGGAAATGATTTTTTCTTAAAAGGAAAATTATTATTTACATAACGTATTCAAAAATATTTCTTTTTGTCATCATCGTTTCGACAAAATGAATCTCAACAAGTTTTTCGAGATTTACTTGATCGAATTAGTAATGGTGAATACACAATTGATGGTTACGAAAAATTAATGACACGATGTATACAACACTATCTATAATCAAATGAACGGATTTTTTTTCAGAGATGCCGTTAGATTATTTGCAAAGATGTGAAAGAGTATAATAATCAAGAATTAAAAGAACTGTGTCAAATAGTTGCTTATATTCCAGCTGATCACAATTGTTCTAAAGCAAAATCAGCAAGTGCAGACGAATCAAGTGGACATGAACCATTTATAAGTGTATCGCTTGGCTCTAAAGTTATGTTACGTTCTAATTTATGAGTCCAAAAAAGATTAGTCAATAAAGTCAAAAATGATTAGAGTCCAAAAAGGATTGATCAAGGATTAGTCATAACCTAAAGGTTATGTTGAACATATAATTTATGAAGAAAATTATAGTCCCCCTGATCAAATGCCACTAGTGATAATGGTTCGATTTCAAAATTATTCTCATTCAACCTATAAAAATAGTGGTTGTGTTCCAATGGGCAGTATTGGGAAAAGTGGAAATGCTAATTGTTCCAGGAAACAATTCCTATTACAATTAGCTTTCGCAATTACAATTACAAAAGAATTTGCTGTTCCAAACCTACTACGTACTAATACTAATAACCAATCTGCAAATCTATACATATATATATATATATATATATATATATATATATATATATATATATATATATATATATAAATATATATATATATATATATATATATATATATATATATATATATATACATAGTAGAACCTTGATAAGGTTAAGTTCAAGGGATACATTACAAAGTTATATTCACGGAGTTTTTAACTTCGAAACTCTTTAGTTTTCTATGTCAATACAGACTCGCTAACATTAATGTTTGTATTTCGACACTGCTCAAACCAAGTAATTAAATACTGTTCAAACTTAGGGAATTCAGCAGTCCTCACCTTTTTCATAGGAAACTTTATCCCGGTTCTTGTTCCTTCAAGAGTTCTTCTTTTTGCACTATGGTTGTGATTGTGGTATGGATTGTGACGTCGCAGCCCAGTTTGAAATACACTTGTGCTTTCCAAACTGGACTGTCATATCTATCCTCTTCAAACCGCTTTTCACTGGTTCGACCACTTTTAACTTATCGGCATCTGATAGTGATCTCGACTCGTGTATTCTGGAAAAATAGTCAAAAGCTAAAGATTCGACCGTTCCTGAATAACTACAATAACCTAGATACAGCTTCAAAGAAGGTTTAAAATAAACATTAACACTTTTGTTTGCACATCCCATAGCATATTTAATTAATAATAATGAGTCACTTACACTCTGTAAATGAAATTCTATAAATCAAACTTTTGACATTTCTCTTCAACTTTAAGTTATGAAAGTCTCTAAGACACTACTTTGACTTAGCGACGACCAAATACTCATTTATTAGCTTAAGAATCAGAGGTGTTCAATTTTAAGTAGAGGAGGTTTCAGGAACTAAAAGGAAGGGAAGAAATAACTTTGTTATTTTTTGGAAGTTATTACATTAAATAGATTTGAGTTATCAAGTAGGTTTGAGTTAGTGGGACACATGTTAGTACATACCTATATGTATATGACTGATGCATATTTAGTTAATAATAATGAGTCACTTACACTCCGTAAATGAAATTCTATAAATCAAGCTTTTGACGTTTGTTAATAATAATGAGTCACTTACACTCCGTAAATGAAATTCTATAAATCAAGCTTTTGACGTTTGTTAATAATAATGAGTCACTTACACTCTGTAAATGAAATTCTATAAATCAAACTTTTGACGTTTCTCTTCAACTTTAAGTTATGGAAGTCTCTAAGTTACTACTTTGACTTAGTGAGGGCCAAATGCTCATTTGTTAGCCTAACACTCAGAGGTGTTCGATTTTACATAGATGAGGTTTCAGGAACTAAAGGGGACGAGAGAAATAACTTTGTTATTTTTTGGAGGTTATTACATTGAATAGATTCGAGTTATCAAGTGGGTTTGAGTTAGTGGGATACATGTCAGCACATACCTATATATATATGACTGATGTATATTTAGTTAATAATAATGGGTCACTTACACTCTGTAAATGAAATTCTATAAATCAAACTTTTGACGTTTCCCTTCAAATTTAAGTTATGGAAGTCTCTAAGACGCTACTTGGACTTAGCGAGGGCCAAATACTCATTTATTAGCTTAAGATTCAGAGGTGTTCTATTTTAAGTAGAGGAGGTTTCAGGAACTAAAGGGAAGGGGAGAAATAACTTGGTTATTTTTTGGAAGTTATTACATTAAATAGATTTGAGTTATCAAGTAGGTTTGAGTTAGTGGGATACATGTCAATACATACCTATATGTATATAACTGATGCTTTAATGACGACACAAATATTGCTCGAATAATCAATAAATGCCGATATATATTTATCGATTTCACGATCTATACCTCACGCGGCTAGAAACGAAGTTATTCTTCTTAATCTGATAAGAATATTGTATCGCTGTAGATAAGGACTGTAAAATTATCGATGCGATTGTTCGATAATCCAACATAATAAATTGGCAATAAATGTTTTCACAATGATGTATTAAAAAGGTTTAAAGTGTTATTCTTTGCGATGAGCGAATTCCGTCAACATGAGAAAAGTCGACCAAGTGCAATTCGAGTTATAAAAGTTCTCTACCATAAATTTAACGTATACATTTGCTATATTTTTGATAAAATTAACTTCCTAAGATTTCCCATTTCTTTTTAAATTTTTTTGAAATTTTTTATGAAATTTTTCATCACGTGAGTGGATGAAATAAATATTTTGGATTCGTCATTTTACTGAATTGAATTTCATTCTCCACACAAATATCTTGGAAACTAAAAAAAAATTCTAGACACGTAAGATTATTCTCAAAATACGTAACCGAACTTCAGCTACTATATGTCTATATCGGAAGAACATTATCGTAATTATAAGGAATAGTTTTTTTAACCAATATATGATGCCATGCATTTGTTAGGTATCATTTTTTCAAACGCCATAAATTACTATACAGACGCCATGTTAACGACACATACGGTGCATAAGTACTTGGTAGAGAGAGATTACTTTGATTCAGATTCCGATTTATTAGATACGGTGCTTTATTGTCATCGTGCGTTGCTTAGCAGTATCCATATATTCGACACAAAAATATTTTGCAAACGCCAGATACTTTGCTTCACAGACGCCACACACGGGGTGATTTACAAACGCCATGAATTGATTTGTAGATGCCAGGCTATAAATATATATATATATATACATATATATATATACATATATATATATATATATATATATATATATATATATATATATATATATATATATATATATATATGGCGTCTGCAAGCATCTAAGTATCGTATATATGGAATCTGTAAAACATCGTATACGTTGCGTACCGTATATATGTATGGTGTCGGTAAAAGTATGTTATGATGTCAACAAAGCACCACATGCACTGTATTTTACAGAAGATTTTATTTACGCTTTAATATTTATGACCATATTGTTAATTTGACAAAAGGGTTACATAAAATATTTGGTGTGACACGTGGATACAGATTCTAGATTTTTTACTTCACACTTATGTCACAAGTACGAAATGGGGTTATTGGGAGAAAGAAAAAGATATTTCCACCATATCCATAAATGAGAATTCAGGTTATTTTCCATTTCTGTTTCTTACTAATTGTTTATTCTCTTACATTCTCCACTATTTGCAACTTAAATTTTTATCTGTAATTAATTACAGATAAAATTTCAGGTGGACAATTAGCAAAGATTTCTGAATATGGGACAATTAGCAAAGAAAGAGTCTTTGCTAATGAACATATAATGGGCAAATAGCAAAGAAAAAATCTTTACTAATAGCCCACCTGAAGATATTGTCATACAACAAAACCTAGGTCGTGGTAAAGAATTTAAATAAAGTAAAAATAATACTACATAACGTAGTTTCATTTAATTGTGAATGATGAATTTCTACAAAATGAACACCAAATATATTCAATATTTTTATCTGTCATCAAAACGAATCATTTCGCAGCCTGAGTTTTTACAATTTTTACAGTTTTTACATTTAGCAAAGAAAGAATCTTTGCTAATTGCCCACCTGAAGATATTGTCATACAACGAAACCTAGGTCGTGGTAATGAATTTAAATGTAGTAGAAATAATACTATATAACGTAGTTTCATTTAATTGAGAACAATGAATTTCTACAAAATTAACACCAAATATATTCAATATTTTTATCTGTCATCAAAACTAATCATTTCGCAGTCTGCGTTTTTTGTAATACAGCCGCCCAGAACTGGATTTCTGTATCGTATTTCTGATCGCATTAATTTATTTAATCACCAAATAACATCATAATTGGATGTTATTTATCAGAAATCAATGAAAGTAGATTGACGTAATTTTTTTCGTTGCTTTTATTAAATATGAACTGTGCTGAATTGTTTAGTTTATTAAAAAATAGCCTCTTTGGGCGTGACTTCATCCACGTTTTACAAAACGTCAAAATTGCCTCTGATTCAGTGAGACTGTCATAACATCTAACTATAAATAATGTTAACCGTTCTTATACCAGTTTACGTCATCTATTCACATATTGTGGTACTAAATCGTTATTATTGAGCAAAAAGGAAATTTCATTCTACAGGAATTAAGTTAAAAAAATTTCTTTCTCCAAGTATTACGTTATTTCTCGGATTAAAGTGACCTGTATGTTAATTTGAATCTCTATGTCCCCATCTGACTGTTTAGCTCCGATTGACTAACATCCAAACTCGCTCCTCATAATATTAATATTCTACATATTTGCCAAATTTGATGGTGACTTCTTGTTTGGTGGTAGAACTGTTAATTAACAAACGTCCAAATAACATCACGTCTTATATTAGTGGTATATTGAACAATGTCTACAGGGTTCCAAATATGAGTTTAAGGACCCAAATATTACAGAGGTATATAGTCGTCTATACACCTTTTTGTATTATACACCTTTTTTATTTGTTTAGGTGTATAAAGTAAGGTACTCTGTCAATTACAGACGTATATCGTCGTTTATACCGCTTTTCTATGTTCTAGAAACGTATATCTCTTCGAGGTGTATGAAGTAAAATGCTCTGTCTATTACAGAGGTATATCGTCGTTTATATGGTTGTTTATGTTCTAGAAACGTATATCTCTTCGATGCGTATGAAGTAAAACGCTCTGTCTATTACAGAGGTATATCGTCGTTTATACGGTTGTTTATGTTGTAGAAACTTATATATATTCGACGTGTATGAAGTAAGATGCTCTGTCTATTAAAGACGTATAGGCAGAGTATCTTACTTCTATATACAGCTTTTTTATATTGTAAAAACTTATCTCTTCTACGTGTATGAAGTAAGATTCTTTGTCTATTACAGATGTATATCGTCGTTTATACAGCTTTTTTATGTTGTAGTAACTTATATCTTTTCGAGGTATATGAATTAAGATGTTCGGTCTATTACAGAGATCTATCGTCGTTTATACAGCTTTTTTATATTGTAGAAACTTATAACTCTTCGAGGTGTTTATGAAATAAAATACTCTGTCTATTACCAAGGTGTAGACAGAGTATCTTACTTCTATATATAGCGTTTTTATATTGTAAAAACTTATCTCTTCTAGGTGTATGAAGTAAGATGTTCTGTCTATTATAGAAGTATATCGTCGTTTATACAGTTTTTTTATGTTGTAGAAACTTATATCTCTTCGAGGTATATGAAGTAAGATGCTCTGTATATTACAGAGGTATATCGTCGTTTATACCGCTTTTTTATATTGTGATGTTATGTGATAGGCTATTTATATAAAAAATTAGGGATATTTATGCCCGTTTAAAATTTCAACAGTATTTAAATGAGTTATAGTACTAAATGTTTTCTTAAAATGACATATTAACAGCAAAAAAATTGCATGAAAAATATAACAGGAATCGTTTTTAACCTTAAAATGACATATGCGTCATAAAATTCTTAAACATTTGAATCGGAAAGCACGATCTAATGTCTAATACGGACAGATAAATTTACTTGTACTAATAGTTTACTATTTTTGTACGTTAAATTATTTTCACATAATATATTCCAAGTGCATGTAACAAAAACTAATTAAAACTTATACTTTGTTTTTTAAGAGAGAAAACACCGATGATCCTTTTCATGTCGGTTTCGGATAACCATGTTGTATTTTTAAAATTTGAAATTGTTTGTAATAAGAAAAATTGTATGTAAAGTTTATATAATCACTTATCCGCACACCAGTTACGTTCACGAATTATTTTTGGGTCGTTATAATGTAACATTTACATAACAATTTCAAAAAAATTCTTGAGCCTATAGCAACAAAGAGCACATCTATACTTGTCCACGTATATTTATGTTCACAAGTTATATTTTGACGAGTTTCATAAAAAAAATTTCACAATTTCATAAAAAGAATTGATTCATAAAAAAGAATTCATAAAAAAGTTGATCCTGTAATAGACAATTTTTATATACAGTTTTACTTATTTTAAACGCCAAAAACATTTGTATATACAGTTTTACTTATCCGGAGTCCATTTATATTCACGAGTTACATTTTGACAAGTTATATTTTGTCTCATTATAAAATAACAATTTCATAAAAAAATTGTTGATTCTGTGGTAGACAATTTTAAAAACACCAAGAACATTTTTATATACAGTTTTACTTATCCAGAGACCATTTATATTCACGAGTTATATTTTGACAAGTTATATTATGTCTCATTATAAAATAATATTTAGACCACAATTTCATAAAAAAATTGTTTATCCTATACAGGCGATTTTTTTCGTCTTTCTTTGTGAAATTACCCGGTTTATTCGATTTAGATACTTTCCATTTATCGATTTAGATAACTTTCAACAGACTTCTGATGAGAAGACACAGAGACAGCGTTCCAGTTAATCCTTTAGTTTATGGATACTGATAGGGAAAACCCACGAAATATCCATTAATATTACGTCGCAAATTGTAAAATGCGACGCATAAACAGGATCGAACGCTGGTTAATCGTACGCAATTATCTTTTGGCGATTATCTCGGAACCATTCGTATTTCTTTTAAGATACGATGTTATTGGCTTTTTGCGATCTGATCAGCAATATAGATAAAGATAAATAAGCTGCTGGCATAAAGCCAAAGTTTATCTACACAGAAGCATTCGCATTGGCCGATAAAGAAGTTTGATAATGGCAAGTGATAATGGCAGTTGATGCAAATATCTGAGGGCATAATTGTATCATTGTATTAATATCTTAATAAATGAAATGTTATTCGTTTTATCTTGATTTTCCTCTTTCAATCTACTCGTTTGCATCCGTGTATAATTACCCTTAAATGTATATAGTTATAGAAATACAATAAACAACTTCAATCAACATTTTTTTTATTCATGAAGAATTAATACTCTCTGTAACAGTAAAATTCGCATCAAAATCCGTATAGTACAACTCAAATTGTAAACCAATAGATAAACAGAATGAATAGACAAATAGACAAACTGACGTTGCGTGTTAAATTTATGTATATATATATATATATATATATATATATGTATATATATATATATATATATATATATATATATATATAGATGAGACACTGACATAGGTAACGGAGTTAATTCGTTACAACCTTCAGTTTCCAATAACCAGCATCGAAAAAAGGTCACAAACCACTTCATTATCCAAATCGTAAACCCCATTCACGGAGAACAGAACAGATGGTGGCCTACCTCCGCTATCATAAAAAATATTTACATAAATATGTCTCATACCCAACTACGGTATTAAATGTTATTTGTTTATAAAAACGCTATCTCACCTAAATTTCACTGGAACAAACTATTTCCGGCCAGGTTCGAAGAAACAGCCCCAGATGCGTCGACATGCGACCCAAATAGCGCCCCTTGCATCGGAGGATTTCCCCGCCTTTACACGGCTACCCGTCAGCTACTGGCAGAGTCCCCTGACTCACTGCTGTTCAACGGCGGAGACTCGTTCCAGGGCACACTCTGGTATAACCTCATGAGATGGAACGTGACGCAGTACGCCCTGAATATGCTGCCTCACGATGCACATGTAAGGATTTCTCAATCATGTTCTTTATTCTTGACTAACTCTTTCCAGAACATTATCCCGTATTGTAAGATATAACTCTAATTATCAATGGGGTTGAGTCGTGAGCTGACCAGAAAGTACGGTTTTTAATTATTACGGAAATTAAAGATAAAGTTCGGCGTATTCGTTTCATGGAAGAAAGAGATTGAGGCTATTTTACTCATTTTGGTTATCATATCGAGTTTGGGCTCATTTGTTTTGTCTCCTTGGGCCTTGGTTACAGAAGAGAGCTCTTTGAGTTTTTTTAAGCAATACCGTAACTTATTCCCTTAAGAATCTTCTTCTTGAGTCGATCCCGTACTGCTGAGGATCGTGGCTCCCTTCCGATAACAATTTTTCTTCAGTAATATTCCGCCATAATTTCTTATTTTCGGCGATAAGTAGGCCATCATATAATGTAGTGCCAAGCGTTTCTCAAATCCAGTCCATCCAACGTCTAGGGTAATGTCTTTGCTTTAACTATACCGGGAACAATTGAGCTCCTCAGTACTATCGACAGGTTTTCACGCAATATGTCCGAAGTATTTGAGAACTCTCCAGAGGCAGATGGTGAAGAACATTGTTTTGATTCCAAGCTCTTTCAGAACCAAGACGTCGATTCAGTGTACGTTCTATGAGATGGTAAGATGGAAGCACCTTTCTCCAGCAGGATATTTGAAAGGCCCTTCAAAACAGTAATATAAAAAAAATTCCGCCACAAAAGGCCACACATCCCATTTTTAAACGTCAAAAATTTAAGATGTGTATAAATTTTAAAATAAAAATAAATTATTCAAAACGCATTTTCCGCGAGAATTTTCCGCATAATAGAAGAAAATTTTCTCTTAGCTTTATTTTATTCTATTAACTAACTGCGAGTTAGCCAAAGTTAGAATCCTGAATCTTTTATATTCACTATTCAGATTTACGATATCCTCAATACCGTAAGGATAACGCACTATTTATTCATTTCTCCTCTGAATCTTCAATAGCAGATTCAAGCTTAGCTATGCTGACATTTAAGCTAGAATTGCTGACGTCTTATCATCGAATGCGAATATGATAGAAAAATAACTTTCGAAGTAGAGTTTCTTATTACGAAATTTCCAGGAATTGTAAAGATTTACTGTTTCCTGTTGTGAAATAAGAGCCAGGACATACACGAAATCTGCAAGAAATTCCATTCAGCTAGGTGGCTAAGTGTGCAAAAATTCTTATAAAGTCAGGCCAAGGGCTGTTACAGTTACGTCCTGGTGTTAACTTTATCATAATCCCAGCCGATTCTTCTCTTTGCGACATGCACAAGGACGAATACAAAGAAAACCAATCTTTTCAATAACACAGGCCATGAAAACGTAACTTTTATAAAAATGTAACTTTCTGAACAGCAAATTTTCACACCTCACCCTTTTGAAACTTTAGTGAAATTTTTATATCAATTGTCAATTTTACCTAATCATTTTTAAGGTAACTGTCAAAAATATATTTCTATCAATACCGTAGTTGATTCATTCTAAATTTTGATATTTTTCATGCAATATTGTGAAATATAAGTTAATTGAAAACCAGTCTTGAAAAAAATTCAAAAATCGATTGAAAAATAAGCCAGTTACAGGCTTCTAAATTTGAAGATACGGATAGAGTTAGGTACATCCCGGTCTCTTTTCCTCTCGTAGAATATAATGTGCAATATTAAAAATGACCTCACAACACAGTATTGCCGTCCTTCTCTAAAGGTTAAATTTAAACTTTTATAACTCGGTCAATTTTAAAGATTATTTAAAATTTTTTTCACTCTTCATCAGCTTGCAATACCCAATTTTACTTAGCGGTCTAATAACGATTATATCTAAATGTGACTTTATTATGACAAATGAAAACAAATTTGTTAAAACATGCAAACGTTATTTGTATTAAACGCAAATAAATAATTTATATATTTATTAAAACTAAATAAATGTCCCTAAAATAATGAGTTAAATAATACAATAATTTATAATGCCAATTTGGCTGCTCTTCCACCAGGTGCTGGGTAACCATGAATTCGATCACGGCATTGAAGGCGTGGTGCCATACCTGGAGGGACTTGACTCAATAATGCTAGGAGCAAACATCGATGACTCCCTTGAACCATCCATCCAGGGCAAGTTCCAGAAGACTGCCATCTTCGAGAGGCGGGGCCGCAAAATCGGCGTCATCGGTATCATTTTATCAACAACCAATGTGAGTTGACGTATCGTATCCTGATGTAACATTTTTGTGATGCGTGAATGTAGACAGCTATTCACAGAATTTTTAAAGCGTCAGTTATTTCACCCACTATATATTATGGGTTTTCTTCAACAGTGTTTTTCATGAGGCTTATGTTTATAGTGAGTAAGCAGTCACGACGTTCCTCATTTTCCGGGCATCAATTAGCAGCTCTAAACTTCCTAAATTAACTACGAACTGTCTGAACACTTTTACCATTCCCACATAACGTACAAATCTCAATTGCTTATCTATCATTACCACTTTTACATTTTTTAACAATGCATCATCACATTGTTTCCTTTGGTTTTGCATAATTGAATAGTCGAAAATAGACTCATAAATAAAGTTTTACGTCAACGAAACATACACCATAATGACAGGTAAACGACTGAAAATGGTGTCATTTAGAGTGGTCTTAACAAAAATCCAGCAAGGGAATGTTTAAGTAATTTAACACCTTTCTTCCAATGATGTTCTTTGGGCCTGAACTTACTCAACGATAATGCTGAAGTTTGTATCTGACAAACCTTAATAACGGGACTACATGACAAATAATAACTTCGAAAACGTACAAATCTCAATTGCCGTATCTATCATTAGCACTTTTAACAATTTTTTAACAATGCATCGATACATTGTTTCCTTTGAATTTGTATAATTTAATGGTCGAAAAGAGACTCATAAATAAAGTTTTACGTCCACGAAACATACACCATAATGACAGGTAAAAGACTGAAAATGGTGTCATTTAGAGTGGTCTTAACAAAAATCCAGCAAGGGAATGTTTAAGTAATTTAACACCTTTCTTCCAATGATATTCCTTGGGACTGAACTTACTCAACGATAATGCTGAAGTTTGTACCTGACAAACCTTAATAACGGGAGTACATGACAAATAATAACTTGGAAAAATATAGTTTGGTAAACAATTAATTTATAATTTCTTTATTTATAAAAAAAACCTATATCCATGAACTTAAAGGTCACCTCGAAGGGCTGGACATATAACACTAAAAGTACAATTTACAGTACTCATAATATCATTAAGAATAAATAAAACAGAAAAAAGACATGTTAATTCAAATTAAACTACTTAATTATCAAATGATAGTTACCACGCAACTCCAAAAATGAATCAGAAAAAATAAGTATATGGGCAATGAATCAGAAAAAAATAAGTATACGGGCAATGAATAAAAAAAAAATAAGTATACGGCACAAAATCGAAAAATTTTTCAAATTTTTATTGTAACTCTGTTGAAACCGTTTAAAACCGACTGTGTATAAAAAATCACTTCATAATTATTTTCCTGCTCTGAATAATTTAACAAATAAGATGAAAATTTAGACCAAATTTACAAAAATATATTTTATTGAAGCACAGGAGTTTGAAAAAAAAATAGCAGTCTCAATAAACCTATTTCTCTTCTCCTGCTCCCCACCTCCCCATCTCCGTCCATATTGCTAAAATCAAAATTCTGAAAAAAACAGATACAAAATTTTTTTAAAAATTAGTTAATACCTTTTTAAATAATTTAATAAAAATATTATGTACCCTTAAATGTTTACATGTGCCTCACTCTGTATGGAACCCTTACAGTGCAAGTTATACTCATACTTAAGAGATTTTTAGGGCTCCATGTCTTAAAAAGAAAAAGGAAACCCTTATAAGATCACTTATGTGTCCATTGTCTATCTGTCCATCGATATGTTAAAACCATTCTTCTAAGAAACTCTTTGACATAAAAAATTGAAATTCGTCCTAGCGATGAAGCATACTTACTAACCCGCTCATATATATATGTCTATAGCTAAAATCCAAAAATATTCAAATGTAAATTTTAGGTCAAATAAATAAATTCTTTTTAATGTCATATATCATGTGGAATATCGTTTGAATGAAAAAGTTATAAGGATACCAAAAATATTTATTTTAGAATTTTCTAGTATTAAATAGTTCTATAAATATTGCTAAAATGCCCACAAAATTTTTTCAGAAACCAATTGATGTGGAAACTAGAAGTTAGGCATAATAATAAAGCACATTAACCTGCACATATAAGAATAGTATAAAAATGACGTGGAAATTATTTTGGGGGACAGATTACGACAAATAAAATCAATATGTACAAATAATTTAATAGAAATACCATGTGTACCTATAAATATTTATATATGCCTAAATGTAAGAGACCCTCGTAATGTGAGTTATATATGTAATTAATTCAAGATTCGAGAAAAGGCTTAATAATTACCCCGCACTCATCTCCAAAACTAAAAAGTCTTGAAATTTAAAAAACCTAACTAATAAATAGGATAACAAAGACTGTAAAAAAAATATCTTGTCATAAGTGAGTCCAACTTTTTGTATTATTTATTCCTTTATTACGTTCAAAATTCCACAAATTGTATTTTAGTGTAGCTTTTAGAAATGAGACACTTACAATCGAGATAAAATCTACTGCAGATTTAAAAATTTTATAAAAAAAAGTTTTCAAGAATTACAAAATTAGGCTACAAAAAAAAAATTTGCCACTTTTAGAATTTGTGTCTGCATGCTTTTTGTAGATGTTCATTACCATATTTATTACTTGATGAGGTTATCTTTATATTCATATAATATCAAAAAGTAGGATGAGATAATAAAAAATATATTACACACACACACACACATATATATATGTATATATATATATATATATATATATATATATATATATATATATATATGTGTGTGTGTATATATATATAAATATATATATATATATATATATATATATACATATATATATATATATATATATATAAATCACTGTCACTAACAATTAGATACTAAGGGTTTGTGAGATTGAAGCAGCAATAAAATTTAGTATTAAGTATATTAAATTTTGTAATACGCAATCAACAAATATATGTAGATATATCATAAAAAAGGCTATGTCTACGCATGCATTACTTAGAAATTTTACAATTTAATAGCTTAGATCTTTTGCCAACATCTGCATTAGAAATCATCACGTTATTCTTTATATGGATTGAACAGTTAGCACCTTACAAACAGATGAATATCTCGTAAGTTTTGCGGTAAAGTTACGGCCCATTCACAAGATCTCCAGTTACAGTCAAGGGTAATTATATATCACAATTAAATGATACTACGTGATGTAGTATTATTTTTACTTTCTTTAAGTTCTTTACCACAGTGGTGGTTGTATTGGTAAAGAACTTAAAGAAAGTAGAAATAATACTACATCACGTAGTTTCATTTAATTGCGAATAATGAATTTCTACAAAATTAACGCCAAATATATTCAGTAATTATATATATTGAAAATAAATATTTTATTTTCAACATATATAATTAAATAGTAATAAAAAATCATGAATAATATAAATACATTTAAAAAATACTTGATTTGGTCTATAGAGTGTTAATTAACTGATTATTACTTTGATTATTTAACATAATGTTAGTAAAAATTCCTCATAATATTAGTAAATTATTAAAATGTATGTTTTATTTTCTCTTAATTTCTCCACTAAAAGATAGTATTTATTTGAATTTAATTTAATACTACATTTATGTACACAAATTATTAACTGTAATATGAGTCTAATATACCTGAGTCTGAGATCTCCACATAACCCAAGTACCCAAGTAGGAAAAGTTTGAAAGTATAGAAATAAGCAAGTAGGATAACAAGTAGGATAAGTTTGAAGGTACAGAAATCTATAATAGCTAGTAGAAAAGTTTGAAAGTATAGAAATAAGCAAGTAGGATAACAAGTAGGAAAAGTTTGAAGGTACAGAAATCTATAATAGCAAGTAGAAAAGTTTGAAAGTATGGAAATAAGCAAGTAGGATAACAAGTAGGACAAGTTTGAAGGTACAGAAATCTATAATAGCAAGTAGAAAAGTTTGAAAGTATAGAAATAAGCAAGTAGGATAACAAGTAGGACAAGTTTGAAGGTAGAGAAATCTATAATAGCAAGTAGAAAAGTTTGAAAGTATAGAAATAAGCAAGTAGGATAACAAGTAGGAAAAGTTTGAAGGTACAGAAATCTATAATGACAAGTAGAAAAGTTTGAAAGTATAGAAATAAGCAAGTAGGATAACAAGTAGGAAAAGTTTGAAGGTACAGAAATCTATAATAGCAAGTAGAAAAGTTTGAAAGTATAGAAATAAGCAAGTAGGATAACAAGTAGGAAAAGTTTGAAGGTACAGAAATCTATAATAGCAAGTAGAAAAGTTTGAAAGTATAGAAATAAGCAAGTAGCATAACAAGTAGGAAAAGTTTGAAGGTACAGAAATCTATAATAGCAAGTAGAAAAGTTTGAAAATATGGAAATAAGCAAGTAGGATAACAAGTAGGACAAGTTTGAAGGTACAGAAATCTATAATAGCAAGTAGAAAAGTTTGAAAGTATAGAAATAAGCAAGTAGGATAAGTAGGAAAACTTTGAAGGTACAGAAATCTATAATAGCAAGTAGAAAAGTTTGAAAGTATAGAAATAAGCAAGTAGGATAACAAGTAGGAAAAGTTTGAAGGTACAGAAATCTATAAGAGCAAGTAGAAAAGTTTGAAAGTATAGAAATAAGCAAGTAGGATAACAACTAGGAAAAGGTTGAAGGTACAGAAATCTATAATAGCAAGTAGAAAAGTTTGAAAGTATAGAAATAAGCAAGTAGGATAACAAGTAGGAAAAGTTTGAAGGTACAGAAATCTATAATGACAAGTAGAAAAGTTTGAAAGTATAGAAATAAGCAAGTAGGATAACAAGTAGGAAAAGTTTGAAGGTACAGAAATCTATAATAGCAAGTAGAAAAGTTTGAAAGTATAGAAATAAGCAAGTAGGATGACAAGTAGGAAAAGTTTGAAGGTACAGAAATCTATAATAGCAAGTAGAAAAGTTTGAAGTATGGAAATAAGCAAGTAGGATAACACGTAGAAAAAGTTTGAAGGTACAGAAATCTATAATAGCAAGTAGAAAAGATTGAAGGTATAAAAATCTGTAAAACCGTAACATGGTGTATCTCTTCGAAAGGGAGAACTGCTAATTATATATAAATTTTGCGAAAGAAACCAAACTAAACTGATTTTCTTCCCAGAAACAAAAAAACATAACAAACTTTGCTACAACAAACATTCTTGCTTGTCGTTGCCGTAGTGTATTCTATTGATCACAAGGGATATGACCTTTGACAATGCCGCACAGCGCCGGGCCGGATTAGATTCCCAGTCGCTCTTCGGGCAGGGCTCATAGCAAAAAATATACATTAATGGAAATAAATATATAAACAAATCTTTGATCTCCATTACCATTTCTTAATTAAAAATATTTAAAATCTGATTCCAGTACCTGGCTGCAACTGGCAATCTCATTTTCCTCGATGAAACAGAGACGGTGCGTGCTGAGGCTGAAAAACTACACGAGCAAGGCATTGACATCATCTTAGTGCTATCACACAGCGGATTGGATGTTGACAGGTAAACAAGAAAAATATTTCCTGATTTTAAATCCCAAAGTATATAAAAGAAATCATTTGCATCAAACAGCTGTAGCTTTTTCTACTCATCATTATAATATACCTGCTTATCTGCAAGATGTCTTTTGTTTGGTATCAATTTGGTATAATATTGTCAGAAACAGGTAAAACGTAAGTAGGCTTATGGTGAGATACCCTTTATTATACTGTTAAATCACCTGCCTATCCAGCATTATCCTGATAAAAAAGAAACCATTACTGTATTGTCTTTTAATATAACTATTATTTAAATTTAATTTAGCACTGGTATTCTTGGCAGATTTTGTTTATATATGTTGTACCTTAGTCGATTACAGAACTGTGAGATCCAATCGTTTGATATAAAAATGCTTATAACAAACCATCTCTGATGATTAGCCCTATATACACCACTTTTTTATATATTTCATTGTCGTGTACAAACATTTCGAACA
Organism: Druceiella hillmani; assembly: GCA_039881145.1. Classification (NCBI taxonomy): domain Eukaryota; kingdom Metazoa; phylum Arthropoda; class Insecta; order Lepidoptera; family Hepialidae; genus Druceiella; species Druceiella hillmani. Next base: position 2,036,129 of record JAYKKI010000078.1, on the reverse strand, counting down.
TCATTCTCATATAGCTCTAAGAGTTTAGTCTGATTAAAAAATATTTTTATTGTTGTGTGTGTGTATGTGTTATATACAGGATTCAAAACTTGTACTAAATGTTTCCTACATTTGTACTGAATGTTTCCTACAGTTGATACTTGTTTTCACAAGACAATACACTAACTTCCCTTATTTCTAAATACACTACCGCATTCTACAAGTACACCTTCGTTGTATATTCTGCCAAAACTGTGAAACAAATTTAAGTTTGACATCAGTTTTTAGGTTTCCAAATTTATTCATATCTTCATTCCCTACTACATTACTGCTTCGTCCTCTATTCTATCCCTACATGTTAATCTTCCCTAACCATGTAAAAGTTTCAGTTATTTGTCCACATATCGTAAAAATTTGGTGCATTTTTAAGTTAAATTGACAATCTATTATGGATATTTACAATGCTCAGTTTTCAATATAGTGTTTTGATTAATTGGAAAAGATTGGCAGAATAGCATATAAATTTATATAATGTTATATATTTTATATACAATGCAACAAACATACTAAATAAATTTCTATCAATATTAAAAAATATATGTGTAGTTTATTTGTCGACCATCTTAATTTTAGAATATGTGATGCAATTACATCATGATGAAAGGAAAAACAACAAAAGAGAATGGGAGAATTGAAAGACTCAATGTGGCATTTTAAAGAAAACCAATTTTCCAGACACTTTCCAAAACATATATCGACTAATTTCCTCTTTTGATTCAAAAATTTTCTCTTTTGATTCAAAAATTTCTCTTTTGATTAAAAAATTCACTCTCTTTTGATTCAAAAAAATTTCTCTTTTGATTCAATAAAAAGATTTAGCAAATTTCTCTTTTGATTCAAAAATTATCTCATTTGATTCAAAAATTTCTCTTTTGATTCAAAAATTTCTTTTTGATTCAAAAATTCAATTTTCTCTTTTGATTCAAAAATTCACTCTTTTACTTTGATATAAAGTAACCTTTAGTAAACAAACATAGATTACGCAAATAAATTTATAAAAAGACAAACAATAAACAAACATAGATTACGCAAATATATTTATAAAAAGACAAACAATAAAAAGATTTAGCAAATTTTCTCTTTACTGAGACACAAAATTTCCTGATATACTTACTAAACCTTCACTAACCATCAAACAGGCTGATTGCACGTAATGGGGGTCCACATATCGACCTTATCATCGGTGGACATAGCCACACGCTACTTTATAACGGAGTCAGCCCTAGTGGTGACAACCCAGTTGATGCCTACCCCGTGGTAGAAGAGCAGGCAGATGGCCATAAGGTGAGTAAAGAGTCTGCATTGTTAGAAAGCGTGTTTCTTTTTTAACCAATTTAAAACAATAGAATATTCTGTGTATTTTTGTTTTTATTAATTTTGATATAGATACTAAGGATGGCCTAAAAAATTAAAATAGCTTTTCAATTCTGTGAATTCATTATAATTTTGGCCCAAAAAAACAAACATCAAATCATAGATTAACTCAAGTTTTTATCGGTTTGAAAAATAAAAACATAAGACAAAATTTATACAATTTAGACACCTGCACATTATGTCTGCCTATGTTAAACTAAGTGAAACAAAATGTAATAATATCTGCCTTTTTTTGTGCTTTTTTTGCGGTATTCCTCTGACGATGGCACATCAAATTTTCATCATTTTGAATTGAATTTTCCTGCTTTCATTGATCACTTATTTTTGATCAATTTCCGTGGACAAAGGTTGATGATGAAATAACATAAATGTCAATATTGCAGGTGTTAATAGTTCAGGCCTCGGCTTTCGCGAGGTACCTTGGCGAGATCAAGCTGTACATCGACAGTGACGGCATTGTCCAGGAATGGGAGGGTTTACCACATTATCTGGATAATTCCTATGAACAAGGTTTGTCTTAAAATTGTACTTCTCCTTCTTACGTTTTACCTTGGATATGCTTATTTTAGTCACATTTATGATCAATTCTATTCCTTTAATTCCAATTTTTCCCTCGCTACAGCAGAACCCAAAGGATTATGTGTTTTATGTTTTATTATATATGTATGTGGTAAAATTATATATTTTTCACTATAACTTCTAAACCATCAAAACCAATTTTTACAAATGTACCATTTTGTTTGCCTTAACAATGTGGGTAATATAGAGTATTTTTATACTCTAATAAAGTTTCAAGAAATCTTAAATAGCAATCAGACTACGCCATATAGTAAACAGTGAAGAAATTTCTGTCTTAACCCCTTATAAGAGAATAGGCCCAATGCTAATACCAAATGAACATGTTTCAATACATAAATTAATCATATGTTGCAGAACAAAATTGGTCATCTGAATTTATATTACAAATATGACACTTACCTGTGGTATTTCGGTATATCTTTAATTCGGCACTGTTAATTATCTACATTTTAAATGAATGTCTCATAAATAAAAAAAATTCAGCATCGGTCTTTTGTATGTTTGCTTTTTTGATGAATCGACAGAGTTAAATGAAATTTGGCACAAAAATAACTGCTAATTGAAGAAACATCATGCATCACATACGTGTATATAAATGATTTCATATATTTATTACAATTAATTAAGTAAATTAATTAACTCCCTTAATTGTTGTATAAAACAACACGTCTTTTAAATAAATTAATTAACTCTCTTAACTGTTCTATAAAACAGTGACGTCTCTTTCTTTTATAAACAACCATCAGAATATCAGTGCATTGAAACATAATTTTATAATTTTCCACTAGATTTTATTTACTAGAACTTTTACTTTAACAGTTTAGTTTAGCAGTACTCGTGTCATCGTTTTCTGTCAGATACTAGAATCCCGTTATACCTGTGTATAACGGAATTCCGTTATACCTGTGTATAACGGAATTTTGTAGATTGTAGAATACATAACATAGCACAAATTCCTGCATAAAAGCAAGTGACTAGTTAAAAAAACCTTCTAATTAAGTAAAATATTTGAAAATACTAAAAGAAAACTAACTAAAAATATTGAAATTTTCTATAACTAAAAATATGAAGACAAGTAATTTTTAAAATTTTACTGAATTTTGTGGCCACTATAGAACATATAGTGAAAGTTTGAAAACTGATAAAATTGAAATTGTATTATAAAAATGATATTTGCGAATATAGATATCTTTACAAAATATGGTGCAAAAATTATTAGTTCATTAGGGTATGATACAAAAATTATTAGTTTGTCTTCACATTAATGGCACGCTATTTATTTTTTGTCAATTGTCACTAAAATATTTCAAAATATTCAGAATCATATTTTATTATAAAAAATTGTTTTACAAAAAATTACTTAAAATTTCTCTACCTTATGTTAGTCTTTAAAATGCATCTTGTAATTTACATATACAACAATTCGCACTTAATCAATGCGAAACTCCATTCTAATCCAAAAGAGAATGTTTGCAGGTATTGTAAACCTTTTTCATGTATCCATGTTCATAACATAGTATATGTATATGGATTTATATGGCATTTGTGTTTTTAAAAAACGATACTATTGGTATCGTTTTTTTAAATTTTTTGATTACAAGATATAATAAATAATTCATAATTACATAAGTAATTTATGAATGTTAAAAAACTTTGCTGGAAATCAAACTCAAACTCTTTAGTTTGACGCTAGCGTCTTAAACTTTGTGTAAAGAATCAGTAATAACAAACGTTAACATTAAGGTTTTTTATCGTATAATGTTTATTTAAAAATTAATAAATATTTATAAATAATCACAAAAAATATACAGTCACAAAAGGACTATTATAAAAAGCACTGCTTATAATGTTTATAAAATACATATATAACACGGCAAAATTATACTAACATTTATTTGAAAAAAAAATGACACATTACATTGTTTTTTTTTTCAGTGTCCTTGTGAAATATAAATTGAAATTGACTCATTATAACAATAACACACTAATGCGTTACAAGGTATATGTATATGGGTAGTACATATAGGTGGCGCTTTGTACGCATCGGAAACCCAAATATTTATTCAAAATGTTTCGTACCTTTGGCTATTTGTGATCAACAGAAAGGGTTGCCCATTTTTTCCTCTAATTTTCGCAATCCATATAAGCAAAATAATGGTGTAATATTGGTATTTCCAACATTGTTTACCGTGACTGTTTATTAAGTTCATGTAGTGATTTTAGTTTAATAATATTATTGGTGAAATACATTGAATTTTGTGAATAGTCGTCGACTTATTGAATATATACTATATATATGTATAATATTTATAAGTTTTTTATGTAATTTATCCTTGTCTCGAAAAAAAAACTGTATCTCTTCTTAAAAAAACTGTATTCTCGTGAAACTAAATATAGACACTGATATTTTTAAACTATGTGTGGTTACTCAATAATAAAAATTGAATATTGCAACATGTCAAATGATTGTCTGGCGATTATAATCGGCAAAAAGATTTAATTCCATTGAATCAGAAACAAATAGTGCTATCTTAATCAAAAGTCCACACAAACTTCAAGCAAAATCTAGTAATTACCATAATTTAATTGTATGCAACACATTAAGAATATAAGACCTCATGTCTCCTAATCTTCAGATCCGACCATTCTGGAACTTCTGGAGCCGTTCCGGGTAGAAGTATACGAGCAAGCTAGTCAAGTCATCGGATCCACAACTGTACCACTATCTAGTTCTTGTGGATGGCGAGAGTGCAATCTCGGCAGCTTCATCTGCGATTCCTTTGTTGACTTTGTCAGTGAGAAAATTTTATTTGTTTCAATCAATTGTTTATATTGTGAATTAGCCATAAGTTTTTAGCCAATTTTAGGACTGATGAGCTCTACTTTGAATTTTCAGTAGACGATCGATCCTTGATGCCAAAAAGAAACATACTTGTGAAATCGTTTCTGCTCATTGGCAGACTATATTGCTTCCATCATCCTACAAAAGCAACACCAAGAGTTTATTACACCTGAATGTTATAGAGCAGTTAGAGAAAACGTCACTAATTCCAATTATTACACGTTGCTATTCCAAATGAAGCGTGACACTTTTTTGAGATAGCCGAGAAAAAGACATCCTCTCGGACTGTGATGAGCACAGTGACGAGTGTAAAGTTCTATGCAAAACATGCATCTAAACAATAAAAGCAAATGTATCATTGGGATATAGTGTTTTAGCCAGTATACCATGGTTGAACCTATTTTTGGGTATTCAGAACATTTTTATGCGAGTGGAGGACCACAATATATTAATGAGCAGAAACAGCACCGTTAAGAAAGAATAGCTACAGTTGATTAGAACTCATACTACGAGGATTCCATACAAGCTTAAAGTACATATAAAAGATTAGGCATACATGGTATTACTATTACACTATTTAGAAATATTAACTAGTACATCTATCTCGGGCATAAAAATACCGTGAATTTCTCAAAAACTCAGAAAGTTTTCCAGTAAACTTTGAAATACTGGATTTTCCAATAAACCTATTTTCTTCGTAATATTAATATTTTCCATTTCAGAGATAGGGTTGGGAAGGAGGCAAACTTATTTTTTTGGAACATCTTGAACAATATGTCTAGGATTATCACAAATAAAATTCCTTTGGACTCCTAGCATACCACTGTTTCAATTGATAACCTACAGTACCGAAAAGAAAACTTTGACCCTTCATGTGGATCGCCTCCATGAGATGAAAGATTTTTAATTGGGATTTTTAATCATCCATTATCACACAAAGATCCAATTTTGGCACAGAGGAACTTTATAAATATAGGTACAACTAATTCATACATGTCAAGAAGGCCTCTCGTTTTAATATATTAGGTTATATAATAAATTAAAAATTTGGATACGGTGATATTTTTTTTTTCTTTATGAGCCTTAGTTAATTATCCAAATAATATGGATTTTTACTGACAAATTCACTGTTGTAAGATGTAAAAGGTCAAATCGCATACATATCTATAGAAAATGTACGCATACATAATGCAAAATACTTGACTGTTACGAAATTTTAGGGAATTATTAAAAAATATCACCTTCTAAGGTTTGGAACGCCATCTTCCATAGTTGTTGGTTGCAAGGGACAAAGTGTTCATTTTTTTCATAAAGATGCCAAATTAAAAAATCTTCGGGAGTGTGAGAGAAACTTTCAATGTTACGTCATAAATATTTTTTGCAAAATAGCTATTTTTAGTTGTCGTTAGGTGTTTAAATACTGTTCAAAATTTAAATTTCTGTTGAAGAAAGAAAAAACATCAAACCAAACTTTTTACCGTAGTGTACTAAATATTAATTAATTAACTTGACTCTAAACGTAGCTGTTATTGAAGCAAACTTCACCTATATCATATAAGTAGCAAGTATGTTAATTTCATAGGTCTAACATTAATTTTATGAATGAATTTAAATAACGCACATTATCATAACCAGTGCATATTTTCAAAACCAGCACACATTTCAAGTAGACTTGAATTCACTTCTCTTTATCTTATCTTCTTTTAATTCTGCTTCCAAATGGGATAAAATCCAACTGGAATTAATTTTTAATAAGCGTCAATCTCATTTTTTCAATCAATTATATATAATCATAATCGCTGCTGGCATGCTATGGAGTAATTTTGCGTGAACATCCCCATTAGTTGCACAGCTACTTTGTAATTATTTGGAGATACATAAAAAAGATGGGCCCTATGTGACCAAAGTTATGTACTCAATGGATGTCTGTCATAGAATATATTCTAAATATAGTTGTATTCAACAGGTGAGGCCAAAGGCGGCCCCAGGCAACAACAATTATGCACATCTCTGCATCGGAAACAATGGCGGCTTCCGGGCTAATATTAATGTTGGAGGTAAGCAAAATTTTATTGATTAACACATTCACTGTCAATTATAAGTTATCTCGTAGTTGACATTATTGCTTAGGACGTCAACAACAAGATAACTTGCCATTTGTTTACTTGCTATATTTAGGTAGCTACTATTAAATTTGTAATATATCACTAAAGTACGACTAGATAGCCTCAGGGAAGAGGGCAAAAAAGCTAGGGTTGGCTTAAAACAAACTTTATGAACAAAAAATATAATCAAAATTTGTTTAATAATATAATATGATTAAATTGAATCGGCTTTTTAAACCGCGATTCTGAAAAGTACAGTGGCAGTCAATGTGTTAATTATGATCAATTTAGTGTTTCATTTATGTCTCTTAATATAATAATATGTAATGTGAAACAATGATTTATAAGGAGGTATTTAATAAGATACTTAGAATATATTGAAAATACTAGAAATTCCATGGACTCCTGATCATCCAACATGGATAGCATAAGAAATCCCCTAAATGTCAATAACGTAATAAGTTTTAAATCGTTACATTGTAGACATAACATACGGCGATCTGATGATGGCTCAGCCCTTTGAAAACATGGTGGAGACCTACGATCTGCCTGGCAGTGCTGTCCGCGCAGCCTTCGAGCATTCCCTCAGCGACACCGGCATCGATAGCCAATTTACCGGCATCTACATGCTGCAAGTCAGTGGTAAGTTTTGTCATGTTTAATTTTATCTTTTTTAATAGAGGTACTATTAGAAATGAAAGTAAATGAAATTAGGTATATTTTAATATCCCTCGTAGCAATTCCTGACAATGACAAATCACGAAGAGGATGATTGATATTTTCTTTGCTTATTGGTGTATGATTAAACAATTCCCTTGGAAACTCCATATAATGTTACAGCAAACTAGTATATTAAAATTTGGTTGCTGCTATTTTTCGTTACGCTAAAAAGTTGTGACCAAAGAACCAATCGCGCACTTGATTATTGCACTTTGACAATGCCCTGGCACACTGAACTCGACCAATAGTGGTCTTCCTCAAGTCGTTCGACTTTAGACTATTAGATCGCCCTCTATATAGTCCAAACTTAGTACCCCAGTTACTTTGCACTCTTTCCATATGTGACAAACCGGTTAAAAGGACCCAAGGTTACCAGTGATACAAAAATTTTAGCAACTTGAGAAAAGTTTACATCTCAGAAAAAAAATGGATATAATGGTTTAATAATTGGTTTGAGCACATGCATAAATGTGGTGAAAGTAATGGATATTATTTTGTAAAACAATTAGACTTTAGTAATAAATGTTAAGACTAACCGTGTAATGTACTTTAGTAGTCAAAAAAATTATAATGATTAGATAATTGATAATTTATCTAAAAATTCATGGTTATACCGTGAATAATAGTTCCAGCATCATAATTAATAATCAGATTATTAGAAACATTAACCAAACATGATCCATACCAAAATTTTGTTATATTACCAGGTGTACGCGCTATATATGATGTAACACGACCAACAGGCAACAGAATCGTAGAAGTAAACATTCGTTGCATTGAGTGCGCAGGTGAGGTGTATGAACCACTCGATGATACCAAAATCTACAAGGTCGTAGCGCAGAACTTCCTCAGTGCTGGTGGTGATCAGTTTACGGTAAATTTATCAGTTATGCTTTGCAAAATGTAGATATTGTAAGCGTTTTATTCATAATCACATAAAAAGATAAACGCATATCAAAGAAGCATGTAAAAAATTCGTAGAAATAAATTTAACTTATTTATTCTAAAATGCTTTCAAAAACAGAATACTCGTAGTTGCAAATTAAAATAATACTAGTATAATAACAAAAGCTTTAAAAATAATTTTGAAACTATATTTTATCCACAGATGTTACCAGAGTACAGGTCAAACGTTGTCGTCGAGGGTGTAGACTATGAGGTAATATGGCAGTACATCACTAAGATGTCTCCTATTTCACAACAACCTGACGGCAGAATAACGTTGATTACGTCATAATTTAGTTTTTGTAAATATAAAGTTTTTAAGTTATTTCTACGACACCCCAAATATAATCCAGTTATATTTAATAATTTTATAAATTATTAAGTTATCTTCAAATTTAAAAATTAACTGTACATAAAAGTATAAAATATAATAGGGTAGACCTATATTTAAAGATTATGAATAAATTGTTACATAGAAAAAAATAAAATAAATTCCTTAATATATTATGGTTGAATTTATTATGATAAAAGTTTCTATGCTTTGTCCACAATGAAAGACTTAAATTTAGTGAAAAGCTATTCTTATCAGAAATAACAAATTAATCAACTTTATCTGATATTAATAAAATAAAATTTATATTTGTTATAGACGATAATAAAGTGGTTTATATTAATGGGTAATACAAAAGTTTATAATTGTGATAGACAATAATACAGTGATTTATATCAATGACTAATACAATAATAAGGTGTGAATTTCAACCAGTCATTAAAACTGATAACAAAAAAAAAAACGAGTGTGCCTTAGACCACACGACTGAAGTAAAACTTCAAATTCATAAATTCAAGAACGAAATGAAATTACAAAATAATCAAAAAATCACCATTCGCGTAACGCTAGCAAACTAGCATATATATATATTTCATGCACTGGCTATAATTGGAAGAGAGAAAGAAAATGTGCGCGCACTGCTCTCTCTTGCTCCTACAGTGTGATACAGACAATAGGCTTGCACTGTGTCTTAAATATACGAAACATGACTGGCTATGAGAGAAAGAGAGAAAGAAAATGTGTGCTTGCACCTCTCTCTCTTGTCACTACAGTAATATACGAAACGTAACTCTCTCTCTTTCTGTCTTCACTAACTTATATCTCCCTCTCAACTTCCGTTCGCCTCGCCCGATCACACTTTTCGTAACACGCTCGTCACACATTCACCAGCTTACTGCCCAAGTCAAGCGTGCGTAAAGAAGTTTTACTTCAAAATTGTCAACATTTCTTTTATTTCCTCATAGAATAACATGCAAAATAAACAATCTTCGAAAACTAAAATATTGTTACAAGTTTGTTTACAGTTTCGAAACATGTTTTTATTCATGGGCAAAAATACTTGGGTATCAAAATCTATAAAAAGAAACATTGTAATAATTTTGAAAAACTTAAGGCCCCGTCACATGTTCGGCGTTATTTAATGAAATGCCAACAATAGACGTATGGAAACAAGAACACTCACAACGCCGCAGGGACAATCTAAATTTTTGTATCAATGTAGATAACCATATCTCAATCCTTCTGATTTTGCATGTGATATTTAATTTTGCATTAAAAAAAGATGCGGCTTATTAGTAATATGTCAGATGGCTGATAGTCATATAATGCTGTAAATAATCTGGATTAGCCGCCAAAAGTAAATATTGGATGTGTACTTTAAATACGGATCTTAGACCGATATCGTATAGATGAATTTGATTTAAGACTCCATCACTGTTTCACATATCGTCCAGATTAATTACATTAAGGCATTCGCCAAACACCAATAAATTTAATGAATAAGCCAATTTTATACAAAAAACATTCAAACGTTTTGCGAAATTATAACTACTTCAAAGCGATAAAATATTATTTTTGTTCGGCATTACTTCAAAGACATAATAAAATGAATAATGAAAATAATCTCTTTCGCACATTTCTACGCAAACAGCAATAACATTCACTACAAATTAATTGTCAATGTTACCCCGATATTAAATTTACGCAAATATATTATAAAACGTTCACAAATGTATTACACAATAATATTAAACTAATTTTAACTTGTATATATTTCAATTTTCTACATATAAACTTGTTCCCAAATATTTTTTGCAACATGACGTTTGTTTTTAGAACTGTATCCAATAAAATATTTGACAAAATCTACAACTAACCACAACCTGACAATATCATATTCACACTATTATAAAAATAAATATAGAATCATTTATAAAAAAGAATATATTGTTTGTTTGTATGTTTGTTTTTTAGAGATTCATACAAAAGCTACAATCCAACTGATATACAAGTTTCACAGTATAATAAGCTTATAGTTTCGAGATTTCCACTAGCTATATATTATATACATATGTAGTGTAAGTATTAAGATAGAATTGATAATATCAGCGTAATCGGGCAAAATATCACTGATCTATGTGGTTCCGTAATGAATGCTGGAAACACTATATAATACTAGATACATTCACACTTATAGTAATATGGAGGATTTACAGGTATTAAAAAGGTCTGGGCAGCATATATTTATAAAAGTTGTTACCACAGATAAGCTATAATAACTGATTTAACTTAATAAAAGTGACTTGCACAACAAAAGTGATGAAATTTAGGTTGATATTAAAACAAATGTCATAAGGAATTATATATATAATCTAGTACAGTAGTTCAGGTGATTTTTGAGAGGAGGAAACGGGCGCACTTAACTAGAGAATATCACAAATACAAAATTATGTCACTGTGAAGTAGATTAAATTAGACGCATATCTAAAAGGTCTATTCTTAATTCTTTTAGTTTACACATTATATACAATACTACCAATGCAGGAATGCCATTCTTTTTGATCTCGGTTGGTCAAGTATCTAGGGTCAAGAATATTGGTTACAATTTGTGGGACGGTCGAATACAAAATAAGGCACATTTAGGATATGTTTCAATAAATATTTAATTTTCTCGTCTAAACTTGTGTCATCACCGTAGTGTGTTGTGTTTATCACAAGTCGTAAGGCCGTTGACAGCTCCATAAGTCCGCCATATGTATTTAATACATTGAAGTAGAATAATAAATAAATAAATAAACTGAATACTTGTTGCGTCTAAGGACGAATTGCGAAATTAACTGTCATTCTCAATGATAAAAATTCACCTCGAATAATGTTACGTGAATTAATAGATAAGAAATACCTTACTAGGAAGTATGTATCTAAAAAGTATAGATATAAGAAGTACTTTACATCTTTTGTTTCAAAAATCAACCTTTATTTATTTTTTTAGTAAATTATCTAATTTATTTATTTCTATATATAATAATTGACTCAGGTTAGCTACTAATCTAAAGCATAAAACAAACGAGAAGAAACATAAAATGGAGTTTTATTTAAGATACTTTAGACTTCCGATTTTGTCTGTTTAAGATTATGTTTCAGATCTTAGCTTTCATTCATGAGCGGTTAATTTTTTTAAGTTGCAAAAATTAAAACAAATTTAAATACAAAATCAAAAAATCTGTATTCTAAAAAATACAAATACTGAAAATTAACTAAGAAACATTTAATTCCTTCCACAGAAAATATACTAAATGATTCCTTCCGTATGATTCCTTCCATGATACTAAAATAATGAAGAAAACAATTTATAAACATAAACATGTCATAGACCAAACTTGATTTACATTTAAGTTTTATAGACTACATATGTGACTAAATATCTAATCGTAATATATATATAAGTATATATGTAATAGGTTCATTTTATTACATAAATATTTTGTTACAGCAAATATGAAAAACCATTTAAAAAATGTTACATCATATGAAAATAGAATAACCCTTATCATGGGCTCTTAGTAAAAAGAATCAGATATAAATTATATATACATATATATATATATATATATATATATATATACATATATATATATATATATATACATATACATATATATATATACATATATATACATATACATATATATATATATATATATATATAGAATCAAATCCAGAACTAAAGTCCAGCTCGACTACTGAACTCATACAAGAAGAATGTCAGTGGATGTAGAACAAAACGGAAACCATTATAAACATCTCCTTTAAGATTATATGAAATAATTTTATATAAATATACTTTACAAACGTGAAAAAAGTCATGGATTGAGTGATTTCTGTAGAACTGCAATATGAGTGAGTACATTAATAATATTATTTATTAAATTTTTAAAAGTTATATTTCATGTTATTTAACCAATCAATGAAACAAAATACTCGCTAGGTATAAATTACTTTTTAAAATATACAATGTCTCGCGCCGCAGGTTTGCGGTCATTACCCCGACCGGTGGTGATTGACGTGCACAAGTGTGATGTGTATAATCAAATTAAAAATAATTATAAATATTATTTAAAATTTTCTGAAAGAAGTCATCTTTTAAATTTTATTTTAATGACGATCCAATATTTTTCAGTCAAGGAATAACGTGTTTCTTTGTCTGATATTTATTCCGAACACCATGTGTATATATATATATATATATATATATATATATGTATACGTATACATATACATAAACATATACATATACATATACATACACATATACATATACATATAAGTATATATATATATATATATATACATATCTACTCACACATATTGTAGTTATGCGGAAATCACTTATCACGTGACTTAAATAATTTGTAAAAAATTGCCCAGGAAAAATATTTCAATTAATTTTTTTAACTGAAAAATTACTTCACTTTATGTTTGATTAGCCTTAAATATGTGTATTTAAAATATTAACCGTCTTATTGTAAGACAATCGCACGACACAATAGTGTTAGTCACGTTATCAATCATTTGAGTATTTCTCTTAATCGTATTAAAATTTTGCTAATCCTTTCGCGTAAAATCTCTTCTTAGGTCGATTGATAGATTCAATAAAATTAAAGCCTAAACTATAAAACAGGTAAAAATATTTATCTCCAATCAACTTCCCTGTAAAGGGTAAACACCGATAAAACAATAATTTCAAATTAATTTGCAAAAAAATATTACATATATATATATATATATATATATCTCGCAAGCACGTACGCCTGCCCGCACGTACGCACACATGCACGCACGCACGCACACACATATATATACACACACATATATATATATATATAGTCTATTACGTAAGTACCATTAAACTCATAAATTAAAAACCTACAGTAATAGACATCATAAAATAAATTATTTCAATTAGATAAAATTTTTTACTTTGGTTTAAGAATGGTTACCATAATTCATCTATAATTACACCAACAGTGTAGCTGAGGTCATGAATAGTCTCTGACAGAGCTCTGAGCAGCCGAGACTGCTGTTCATTAACGCATCTCAATACTGAATGACAAAACAATGTTTCGCTGCGTACAAAATGTACGGAAAATTGAAACTACATTTTTTTAAATAAATATTAGTCTTCTTCTCTTTTACTATTTCATAAATCAAAATTGTAATCTCGGCAAATTAAAAAAAGGAAACTTTTTTTTAAGAAGGCTTTTATAAATTCGGACAGAATCACCAAAAATATACTAAATCTGCCAACCAATATCATTGATAGGTGTGATGATGCATAAGTAAGTTTACGTAAACTTGAAAAGCAGTATCTTTACTGGCATATAAATTAAGTCAAATTTTCATAGTTGGCTGTTTTACGTTTTTAGTTCGTTTCAAATATCAAATAATAAACAAAATTAAAATCAAAATATTCACTTCAAGCATTTAAGTACACATTCTTGTTATTCTGAAATAGTAAAATTAGAAAAAAAATTTATATATTTGCATTTCAAATTCAACATATGAAAACATAACATAATAAAATGAAAATAGAAATATTTTGGTGTGGTAATAAAATAAAACATTTATTTAAAATTTCAATACATAAAATACATTGACAAACATTAAAGCGTTTATTAGCCTCACTAAAATATAAAACAATTTAATGCCAATTTAATAACAACAATCTGAGCACTGGCGGCATTCTACGTCAATATGGTCACCCTGTCATTTAGCTTCATCGATATAGGACTGTGGTTATGAATGTAAGTTTCAAATACGTTAATGTCACGTGGGCCAAACATGATATCCTTTTTGTACTTTGAGATCATCTGAAATATAAAACAAAAACTCACTAAGTACAAACAAAACTTGTGCTACAGGATATCCGGTCATACTTAGGTATAAATAAAAGTGTGAAAATTCAACAGTGGTATCTCCTATTAAACTACTTAAGTATATTATTATATTCCACTATATAAATATAGTGGAATATATTAATAGATATAAGAAAAATATAGTGATTTTTTCAAAAACTACGAGATCTAAATAATCGCTAAAATTTTCCATTTTGTAGCGGATATGATATGAATATAAGTTATCCAGAGATGGATAACTCACATTTTCAATTGATTCCCCATATGAACGAAAAAAAAACTTTTTTCAAAAATAACCACATCTGTAAAATATTATTTAGGTTCTTAATTGGGTATTTGACTAAATTTTTTTTATTTCAGTAATCATAATTTCAAGGTACAAGCTGACGAAGAGTGAAAAAATTTTTTAATAATCTTAAAAATTGACCGAGTTATAAAAGTTTAAATTTAACCGTTAGAGAAGGACGGCAATACTGTGTTGTGAGGTCATTTTTAATATAGTACATTATATTCTACGAGAGAAAAAGAGACAAGGATATACCCAACTCTATCCGTATCTTCAAATTTAGAAGCCTATAACTGGCTTATTTTTCAATCAATTTTTGAATTTTTTTCACGAATGTTTTTAATTAATTTATATTTCACAATATTGTATGAAAAATATCAAAATTTAGGATGAGTCAACTACCGTTTTATACACATTCTCTTTTTATATATTTCACTACAGAGCAGGCGCCAAGCTGATATTTAAAGTCAAATTTTGGAAATAATTCAGACTATATAAAATAATTATTTAAGGTATTAGTTTATTTTTTTTAAGTTTATTAATAAATTCCAATGTTTTATACTTTAATGAGAACCGCGAACCCTCCCCCCCCCCCCCGTCCAAAGGGGAAGATGGGGTAAAAAATAAGCTCATTGGATTTCTCAGCTTTCCTTAAATTTCACGGAAAATGTTCGGTGCAATTTAAACTTTATAAAATTCTCTACAAGAAAGATTTTATACACGTTTTTTGTCGGAGTTATATTTCTTTAATTCTTTGTATTATGACCTTTTAAAATTTCGTGAAATATGTGATGTCAAAAGGGTATATTGAATTTTTTCTGTTAATTTGAATATTGACTATATAAGCATTAATTATATAAGCATTAATTTGTTAGATCTGATGTTGACTTAAAATTATGTATTTTTCCATAAAATTTAAAAAAAAACATAAATTTTTAACCCTTCTCCTATGGGGGACATGTTTGGTTCTCATTGGAGGGAGAAAATTTCAAAATTTAGTAAGACACCTAAAAAAACAAATTTACGAAAAATACTTCAATTTGGATAATCCTTTCCATACCACCATAAATTTTATCAATGAACGCAAACAAAATGCTATTGTTTGTATTCATTGATAAAATATTGTGCATAAATTACGTCCAAAATGCTATATCTGATCCAAACCCATGCTAGTAGTAACACAGTTACACTATCAGGCACTATAAAAACAGTTGGAACATTAAAAAAATAAGTGTCCGACAAATATAACAACTTACAGTAAAGTTATCGCCGCCAAACGCCAGAAAGCCTATTGTTACAATGCCGTAGTCGTTGTCAGGTTTGATATCTTCATATTTCTTGGATTCATCAACATAGACTTGCGCCAATTTAATCCTCTTGCCGACGGGCAGTGTCACGTTGTACACAACTTTCACACCTGTTGGCAATCATTAATATTTTATGTCTGTAATATATACCGGGTTAATTAAGTGAAATGAATATTGGCAATCGTTTTATTGTGACACCTTACTTCATTCTTTCTGCTGAAATAGGCACAGCCATTGACAAGGGTTAGGTAAAATGTCTTTGCATTTATAGGCTTGTCGATTCAGTTAGGCCCTCAGTCAATAATCGGTTCACATATTAGGTCTTCGGTCAATATCTTATCAATTTACATTCTTTCTCAATAATTACTTTTATACCTTCATTATTGTTTTTATGCTTAAACCTATCTTATTACTTAAAGAGAACTTGTAAGACAAAAATATTTATATATACGTCACTAATCTTGTGAACCCTGAATGTTACATATAAACACATAAGTTGGTTATGTAAGGTAATCTCACAAACTTCTATACTAACTTCGATGAAACCTTGATAGGTTGCTTCACCAAGAGTGTCATGCATTACAGCAGCATATCATGGGAAAAGATAATCTATAAGTACGTACATACGTACGTATAAGTAAGTCAGGTATATATAAAAAAATTTGTATTGTTTCAAAAGATAAACAATAAAAAAAATTATAAGATGTATATAAGGACAATATATGGAAAAATTGATGTTCCCAAATAGTTTTACAGAAAAGTCCTCAGTAACATGCACTAATAATAGCCAGACAACTCATAACAGGCACTTGAACGACAAATAGTACTGTTACATTTTTAGTCACAATTACCAGCCTAACCATAAAATATTGGATAGTTCATTACGTTTGTTCGGTTTTTTAGGATAAAATTTATATTTAGTCAATCAAAACTTTAACAATATATTAAGATATACTGATCATTTCTAATAATTCCTACTATGTGCATGACTCAATACTGTGGCATATGTGGCCACGTGTTGTGACCTTAAGCGCTGTGGAGGTTAAGGACCTTTTGCCATCTTCATGTCATGAAGAGTACTTATAATTTTTATCCCACTGGACGTGCCACTGTGAGTAGAGATGTTAATTGATGAATTTTAAAAAACAACATAATAACAAGGTAAATAAGTTAAGGAATGAAATTATAATATACTTTTGAAAGCTGATATACCAAATGAATGAGTATAGCTTCTTTCATGATATTCTTATAGCTGAAATGCAAAGGTAGCACTGAAATTCCTTAGAGTGCTTTTACAAACTGGCGGCGATTTAAAAATTGTATATATCATATCAAAGATGATTTTAATATGAGAAAATATACATTCGATAATTTTTTATTAATTTCGCTGTGGTGTCAATCAAAAACAAAGTTACGATTGACTGCAATTAGCATTTTATGATAAAGCAACATCCTACACAGTTTACAACTGATTTAAAAGGTTCCAGTATGATAGTGCCAATCTTAATCATGTTCTGCATGAGAAATGTATGTCTAAAGCTAAATTAGTATCAGGAAACTTTGTGCTAGGCGACACCCCATGATTTGACGGAACTTTAAAAAACCGTTGCATTGCTGATATTATGAAATGTTAGAAAACATTGACGGAGATCACTTAAATATTGTATTCCACATCATCACCTGTGACAAAGATGCCTTACAGCCTACTTTACTACCTGCCATACAGCTACAAACTCACACCTTGTAACTTCTAATTATTTACAAAAGTAAATATTAACTGCTAGAAATGTGATTGCCAGATACCGAAGAAGCGGTGACTGCCCTGAAAAGGCCTGTGGAATAGACATCCTAGGAAGAGTGGGCCAAATGCCTCACTTAAATCAAATGTAATAATGCGTAGAATGCCATAGATTATAAACAATACAGAAATAAATCATAAACAATAGAGAAATAAATCATATTTTTGATATTCTCAAAACATTCAGCGTTACCTCTACAACTAAAACATGACCAAAGTAAAAAAATCCCACAGAGGAAGAAAACGTTTACGCTTCATAGGATTACTATACAGTATGTATCATCGCTAAATAGTGCCACTTCAATCTATAACAGTGCATCATGGGTAGATATTTTTTTTAAATCATACCATTTTTTCTTCTGAAATTTAAAAATTGCCATAAGTCATCAACATGATAATGCATCAACCTATATCTTTTATTTCAAAAGATATATACAATGTGGTAATATTGCATAACTACATTTCTTAGCGATCGAAGGTGAATTTGACTTTTCTTTTGCACAGTTTTACAAAAGAAGGTTAAAAATAGAAAAGGATAAAGATTGTGTTATAATTCAATTTCAAGGTCAATTCCATTTCCACATAAAAATTATTGCCATTTGAAAAGCTTTAACACCAATAATTCACCCAAATATCTAAGTTTACAAAAAAGACCATTAACACTTTTTAAAATAAACTTATTTGAATAACTATATATCACTAATATGATATTCTTTCATACATATTCTTAAATAAATTATTATTTGCTTCTTAGTAATAATATTAGTTTAATTTTAATTATAATTTCCAAATAAATCTACACAGTTTATTTATTATTTAATATGGCAACATGGACAAATGTCATTTAAACCAATCAGAATGTTCCAATCTTTTTGAAGAAATAGTTACTGATTTTAAAATGTGGATTTGTGTTTATTGTTTATAAAATGTGAATCTGTGCATATCAGTGATTTTTGTTAAATTTTTATAATATGTTCTCGAGTGAGTGGAAAATAAAATTTAGATAAGGGCAGAAACACATCCTACAACAAAACAATTTGAATTTTAATTATTGTGTACACATGCACAAAATAATTTTCAATATGTATGTCATGAAACATTATACTTAACAAATGAATCTAGCAAATGATCTTTGATTTCTAATTTTTTCCAACAGAATGACAATTCATCAACATGAAACGTCAACACATTTGACAATTTACAATACGTTACAAAATACAAATACAAAATTTAAACTTGAATTATTTTATAAACTAAGTGATTGATTTTAAAAAAAAACATTTTGCCGGATAACACATAATTGCACACGATCGTTGAAGTGACGCTACTTAGCGATGATACATACTGTATGAAACAAAAACTACTCTCAATTTATTAGAACATTTTTTTTTTAATTTAATATAAATTCGGTTGACTCGCCACTCACCCGACACTTGCAACACATACGGTCCAATCCAGGGCTCTTCCTTCCAGCTACTACTGACAGCGTGCTCCAGGGCTTCCAGCACATAGCGTCCCTGCAGCCTTATAGTCTGCAGTAAGTTACTGAATGGCATCACATTAAGCAGGTCGCCAAACGTTATGGCTGAAATTATGATTAACGGCAATTATTCAATTATAAATTGTGAATATCAATATTTTTAGAGCAGGCAACAATGGAGCAAACTACAATAGATTCTTAATATTTTGTGTCTCCAACTCTAAAACAGACCTCATATGGCATTCATACTTATTGAAAGTCTTTTTTAACCTTTGAATTTTGTACATATATATCTCTCGCTTATACCATGCATCAAGATAAATCTATTTTTATACATATAATAAAACTGTAGAATTTTTACAAATAAAAGAACATGAAATTTTTTTTTAATTTTTATGTTTGTCTATGAATATCTTTATTTATTCAAGCATCTCCCAAGAACCACCAAAGTATTCTTCACGCGGTTCCAACTAGTGAATTCTGTAGAACCTGAGGTAATATATAGGCTTTGTATAATTGCCATTAACCCACTAAAAAAGAGAATACGCCAATACGGTATTTGACTCATTCTAAATTTTTATATTTTTCGTATAATATTGTGAAATATAAGTTAATTAAAAACCAGTCTTGACAAAAATTCAAAAATTGATTGAAAAATAAGCCAGTTGTAGGCTTCTAAACTTGAAGATACAGATATAATTGTGTATATCCCTGTCTCTTTTCCTCTCGTAGGATATAATGTGCAGTATTAAAAATGACCTCACAACACAGTATTGCCGTCCTTATCTAAAGGTTAAATTTATACTTTTATAACTCGGTCAATTTTTATGATTATTAAAAAATTTTTTTCTTTAAACTCTTCATCAGCTTGTACCTTAAAATTATGATTAATGAAATAAAAAAAATTTAGTCAAATACCCAATTTTATAAACTAGTTTGAAAAAAGTTTATTTTATTTTGATTACAGATTGTGTTACAATTATTTTAAGATAATAATATTTTCTAAACGTCGACGTGAAGAAATCACAGGTACAACCAATAGATAATCTATATATTCATATGTGAAGATAAAACTTTGTATCATTTTTAAGCATATTGTGTCACACACTCACTGTGTGTGATTTGCCATAGCTAAAATTTATATGGAGAAGGAATGCAGAAAGCTAAAGTTTATATATGATATGTGTTACAAATACATTAAAAGATTCATTGTTTACATTCATATTGTCAATGTCAAACACATTATAGTCTGTGGTTAAACAGTGGCACAGAGTAGAGATTATCGCTAAAGAATTTTAAAATGTCATATTGACTGAACAAGTTTCAAGTAAACTAATAACGTTCAAACTTAAAAGTTAAATGAAATACGGTAGAAATTTCGACCATTGGGCGACCACTAGTAAATAGTAATTTCATGACTTACTTCCTTTGTCAATATTAGCCCTCAGAGCCCCACGATTTAGAAGACACATTATCGAATGCGTGCTGGTCCTCAATGACTGTTTACTCGAAGCCTACAACAGAATGATTCTTTCTTAGTAGTTTATCTAAAAAATTCTTACATACTTCACATAATCAACAGACAGTAAACAAGACAATGGTTTTTGCCAATAGCAAGGCCATTATTGTTTCCAAATAATGGCCTTGCTATTGGCAAAAAATCATTAATAATATTTTTAGTTTCATTTATATTATGATAAATTTCAATTATGGACAAAAATTAAAACCAAATTTTCAGAAAAATAAGCTTTTAACTAATTTTTATGAAAATTTAATCATCAATGATACATCAAAAAACTTGCTTAAACAATACAGTAGTTGACTCATTCTAAATTTTGATATTTTTCGTACAATATTGTGAAATATAAGTTAATAAAAAACCAGTCTTGAAAAAAATTCAAAAATTGATTGAAAAATAAGCCAGTTGCAGGCTTCTAAATTTGAGGATACGGATAGAGTTGGGTATATCTCTGTCTCTTTTCCTCTTGTAGAATATAATGTGCAATATTAAAAATGACCTCACAACACAGTATTCCCGTCCTTGTCTAAAGATTAAATTTAAACTTTTATAACTCGGTAAATTTTTAAGATTATTAAAAAAAATTTTCTCGTCTTCAGCTTGTACCTTGAAATTATGATTAATTTAATAAAAAATTTAGTCAAATACCCAATAGCAAATGGCAATACGCAGTACTCCTGTACATGTAGCAAAGTTACATATTAGTCACCCTTATAGGGACTATGCAAGATGCTGTCAATGCCATCTGGTGATAAAATAATAAACTTTTATTTACACTGTTGTCATTTTTTCATAAACTGTCCCCATATGTAAATACCGCAATCAATCAAAATTATTTATAATTCCTAAATACGATGTGTGTTTTATGAACTCATTTTGATAATTCATAAAAGCAGTGTTTAGATTTACAAAAATCAAATCTCGTATTCACTCGTAACGTAACCTTTTTATATTCAATGATATTTACTGTTTTGTGTCTATAAAATACTGCATTGATATTAAAAAACGTGTGACAAAAAGTTCGATTTTCTGTTGTTTTCAAGCACCCTCTATGTTTCTTCCACATCCCTATGTCACTTTTGCATAAAAATTAACATGAAACAATTATGCACTGAATTTAGCAAAAGAACGCTACAGTCGTATGTCAAAAAATCATAAGAACACCACAATCGCACCTAAAATTTAGTACCGAGACCCTACAATCTGTTGACGCTATTCAAAATTGACTATTTACAAAAGAAAATGCTCAACATACCCAGTCTCGGAAAGAGTCACACACCATATCGCCTAGTGTACATTCTCCGCCCACGCAATCTTCTGAGTCGAACTCCATCGACGACTCACCAACGCGGCGCTTTGTAGCAGCATCAACTTTCGCCGCAAACGGCTTCAGCTCTTCCACGATAGTCGGGTCTGAAATTAAAAATAATTTTATATGTAGATTATTTGCCTTTCGAACACTTTCCCCATTTTTCACAAAATTTTGGGAAAAATCCAAAAAACTTTTGGGAAAAATTCAGTTAATTTCTTGTCGCATCGGATTCTTTGAATAACAACTATTCTTTTAAATAGTTGAAATGAATCCGTTAGATAACTAAATAGATGGACGCTTAACGCATTAGTTGATATAACATCAGCAATAATTGTTATAACAAAGATCAATGCCTCAATAATCAGCTTTTTTATACACCACGATAAAAACATACCTTCTGGTATAGTACGATCGAGGAAGATGGGCTGCCCCTCCCAGGAGACAATCTCGCCGTCATGGTTGAATGAAATGGATAAGTTGCCCAAATATTTGGTGAAACACGCAGCTTGCACTATAAGTACCTATAAAATGACACAAAAATGTTTCATAAAGTGGACACATTGAAGGAATATATATACTTTTATTTTTTTTAAAGTTTTTTATACTACATCAATTTTTATTTTATATATATATATATATATATATATATATATATATATATGAGTGTGTGTATATACATTTTTTGTCTTAATTATACTGCAATCTGTCACCACACTGGGACAATGAACGGTAATTTTGTCGGTTGTTGCTCGGACAGGTTTAGGAAAAGGATCTATGTCGCATTCCAAGTTTAATTTTGATATGCCTTTATTGTAACACGTCTTGGGGAATTCTACGTTGTAATCGGTGTTTAGTTCAGGCATTATTCATATTTTTTTGCACAAGTTTATTTGAGTGGTTTATGATTCTGTCTTTGTATGACTTTGTATGATTTTCTCTCTGACTGTGTAGGTATTTGTAGGTCTTTATGCAATTATTGGTTGGTTACAAACCATGGAGCATTTGTAATTATCCGCAGCATTTTATTCTGGTATCTTTGGACTATCTCAATATTGGAGTGGGAAGTTGTACCCCACAGCTGAATGCCATAGTTCCAAAGTGGTTAAGTGTTGCTTTATAGAGTCGCAGTTTATTTCCAAATGATAGTTGGGACTTACTCCCGATGAGCCAATAGAGCTTTCTGAGCTGAATACAATGACCATTAGATTTTATAACTTTTTACTTAGTTTAAAAATAAATATATAATATTTACAAGCAAAGACATATACAGTATATGCCAAATAAACAATTTGGTATAAAAATTATAATGGCTGTGGATGTCAAATATTCCTATGTCTACAATTTCGAAATTTAAACAGTCGAATAAAGTACCAGACATCATACACCGAGTTGTCAATCCATTGTACGGTTTGGGATGCAATCGGACAATGAACAATTGGTTCACCAGTATTCCTGTGTGTCAAGAATTACTCAGAAAAAAGATTACCACTGTTGGAACACAAAAAGAATAAACCTGAAATACCCGAGTTGTATAAATCTACTCAAAACATAGAATCACACGATTCGACCTTCAGATTTCAATCTGATTGCACGCTTGTGAGCTATGTACCAAACCCAAGAAGGTAGTTTGCTATTATTTACCCTACATAATGACGATATAATACATCTGGATAGTGAATCTCGAAAACCTGAAATAATCACATTTTACAATAAAACAAAATGTGGAGTAGATGTTTTTGACAAAATGTGCCGACAATACAATGTATCACGTAACAGTCGTCGATGGCCCCTTACATAATTTTATAAACATGGCTGGTATCAATGTAGCAAATGAAAATCCCAAATGAATAATCCTGCCAAAAAACTTGACTACCTACAAGAAATTAGGTTTGAACTTGCACAAATTCATATTGAACATCGTATTTCCCAACAAAATTTACCAAGAGGTATAAAACTGAAGGGAAGGTTGTTTCTCGGGTCATCAGAATTACAGCCGCAGGTGAAAAAGCCTATTGGAGGAGGTGTGGGTAGATGTGCTTTTTGTAGCAAAACTTGAGACAGGAGCACACACAATGTGGCAAATGTGCTAGGCGTATATATGGTGAATGTCAGATTCTTATATGTCCTGCATATGATGAAAATTAATATAACATGCACCGCAATTCAACATATATCTCTATTTGATTGAGAAAAAATTATTAGATCTCATTATGCTAGTACCGAATGATAATTATTACGACTTGATCTAATACCGTCCAAAAAATGTTGATTTTTTAGAGGATGAATATTTTGTTTACATTTACAAAAGTAAGGTTAATTTTTGTAACTGTTTATGTTTAACAAATAAAAATATAGTGTCTTCTTAATAATATTCAGGTTTTCTTTTTTTTCCCTCTTTTTGTAGTAAATAACTGAAATCAAAGTGGGCTACACATGCAGCCTGCACGAGCACTCAAGGAATAATTGTGCGTGCGTGCACTCTAATGTTGACGTGCGTAAACTTTACGGTTTGAGAGCAGGAGGACTCTGGTAGTTATGTCTTAATCTAATCAGTCTATTTCAGGCAAATTTATACAAATAAACCTGTCAAGCACGAGTAGAACTCACATTATGAGGGTTCTATACACATTTAGACACCAATAAATATTTACGGACACACAGTATTTCTATTAAACTACTTAGAAATATTCATTTTTCTCAACGTAAATTTAGTACTGTATCTTTCATAGAGATTAAAACGTGGTGCATACTTCAAAATAAGACATAGAATAATCACTATACAGTTCCTAAAACCTAAGTGAAAAAACAAATTAGTACAAATGAAAAAGCAAATTAGAACAGCAAGAAAAAATAAAAAATCAATAGGCAACCTTCCCAAATACTTTATAAAGAAAATGTAATTACCAAATGTCCCCGCCCATTGTTGTGCACCACCACGGGATACGTATCCTCGGCCACTTCGCCACTCGGAGCCGTTCCGTTGTAAAGCAATGTGTGTGTGTGTCCGCCCACTATCAAGTCTATATCTTCTCCGTATTTCGCAGCAATTTCTCTGTAAAAGGAGGTTACTTATGTAATATTTAAATTGTATCACAAAATAGAGACTTAATTAAAATCCTCAGTATGAAGGTGTCTACTAATAATACCTTCCATTTTCTCAGTTCAATGACTGCTCCAATCCATCTCCACATACAATCAGCCAAATATCGCTGCTGGCCTTCATAATTTATTACAAAATTTATTAATCACAATCATGAAAAACCCAAAAAGGGTTTTAGGAATTTTTTCTATAATTGGATTCTATATTTAAGCGTAGGTGATAGATATTTTATCTCATTTACTTTGATTAGCATTGACACACAATTTCATTACAAAATAAAAGGCATTTTTTATTAAGAAATTATTAGCAAAAGCATACACTTCTTATATGATGACAACTCTAATTTTCCGTTAAAAACACTTACTTTTCTTTAAATAGAAAATTAACGTTTCCCAAAGCGAAAGAGAAAAACTTTAAAGTACAAGTAGAACTCCTACCAGGAGGGTTCCGTACACATTTATGCACTGTTAAACATAGGTCTTCAATATTTCTATTAAATTATTTATGAATATAAGATTTATAATATTTGAACTTAAAATTATGAAAAAATAATACTGTTAAGACCCTTATAACCATAAAATAGCTATTTCAAACGATACGAGATATATATACATAGAATTTTTAAAAAAAATTTTCCATTATTCAATTTATTCCTCCTAAAATTTCCATATGAACATTTCTAAGCGTTATCTTTTGAAATATATGTGCGTTAATGTGCTTTAATATTATGAAAAATTCCAAGTTTCTACGTCAAGCAGTTTCTGAGAAAAACGGCTTTAACACAAGGACAGACAGACACATGAGTGATTTTATAAGGGTTCTGTTTTTCTCGACTCTAAAAATTGACTTTGAGAAAGAAGTCAATTTGAGAGCCTACTCGGCTTTGCAGCCTTTGGAAAACTTCACGATATCTTCTCGTACAAAAAACCCTAGTACTTCAATACAAACATCTTCAACCAGAATGTGTTGACAGTAATACGTGGAAGTAAACCTTGTCCCTTTACTATTGACCTCATAAAAAGACTTCAAGTCAATCAGTGAGCTGTAAGCTATGAAAAGGGCAACCCGGGTTTGTCCCACGAAATATGATCCATAATGAAGAGATCTTAGGTTACCGACATAGCTCATAGAATTGACATGGCAAATGGCATATAGTGCACAGAACTGAGACCATTGGGAAAGTCGAATAGCACCCTGTAAGTGCATAAACGACATAGTTGTTAGGCGCAAATGGCACGGAATGAATCTTTTTGGGAATCTATCAGGAAGGTCTATGTTCAGCAGTGTACGTCTTCCGATTGATGACGATGATGTGAACGTGTTTCAATCGTGAATTACCAATTTCTTTAATTACAAAATTCATGTAATTATTTTAAAAAATGACGTTTTCCGTCGTCTTTCCGTACGAAAGAAAAATATATCTTCTCCATGTAAATAAGTGTCAGTACACCCTTTTACTCAACCACTAAAGAAAATAAATAATAACAAACACCTGTCAGTAGGAAGTCCACAATGTGACAGCACAATAATGATGTCAATACCCTTTTTCCTCAGCAGCCGCGCTTCTTCCCTCACGGTCTCACCGGCATCACGGAACTTAACTTTGCCTGTCTTCGACATTGTCTGAAAATTAAATAGCTTAATGAAACTGCTTCTTTACATCAGCCATTAACATGGAGCTTGACTCTATTATGTCTCAAGTGTCAAGCAACAAGTTAACTTATATATGAAAAACCTCATCCCTTTATTCTAAATGTCAATGCATGCGCAGACCTTACTAAGTTTCAATGCTAATCTCACGAACTTCGAACAGAATACACATGTATTTTATAAAAAAATATTGATGGCTAGCTGTTATATTATATAAAGGGGGCTGAGGAAAGTAATTTCCCTTAATATCCCTTATTTCACTGGAACAAGGAAAATGGAACTGAAAGTAAAAACAAGTAATGTCAGTTTTCACAAGTAAATAACATTAAGTTTGATCTGAAAGGCTGTCAATGTCATGCTTTTGGAAGGAAGTTCTTTTATGCGGCTTACAGTAGAGCGAACGGGAGAAATCGTCACATAAGGAAAACGCGTTATACCCCCTCCAGGAGACCTTTCTCTCTGTCTCTTTCTCTTTCTATTATATACGGTTGTATGTGTGTGTGTGTTCGTGCGAGTATCGACATTCGAGCAACAAGAATTGTGCGCGGTCAGCTATATAACCTCAATTCTAAACACGAGTAAATATTATTTAAACTTATTTTTTTTTATTCTACTTGGCTTTCTATTGTAAGCCAATCATCCGCCAGACCATTTCCAATTCGGTATGTATTTATTTGCATTATAAATTATTGCTATATCATTTACTAAATATTAACAATTTATTCATTTATTTTCATTAATTAATTAAACTTTATTTAAATTATTTCAGTAAATTTAACAATTAATTAATTTAAATTTTTGAAATATTAAAATTTAAAATAAAATATTTAAAATAAAAATAAATAAGTTTCAATTTTTAATATAACTAAATTTCATTCTAAAAGTAATTTTAAATTTGATTAATTTATTAAAAAAATTAGAAAAACTAACCTTAAAAAAATATAAAAAGTGAAATTTTAATTTTAAATTATAAAATTTAATGTTAAAATTAATCTTAAATTTAATTTATTTTTGAAATAATTAAAATAAAAATAAGTATAAACTGAAAATTAACTTTAAATTTAATTTGATTGATTTTATAAAAAAAAATTTTAAATAATAAAATAAGAAAAAATTAATTGGTAAAATAACAAAATTTAATGTTAAAATTAATTTTACATTTGATTCAATTTTGGATTAAAGAAAATAAAAATATTTTAATTTTAAAATGCTTAAATTTTAATTTTTAATTGAATTAAATTTACATTTAATATTAACATGAAATCTTATTATTCTAAAAATTTATTATTATTATTTCATCATCTATATAAAGTTTAATTAACAATGAAAATAAACGAATATACTGACTATTGTAATTTATTAATTTTAAGTATTTTCTAGGGTTTTTTTTCTTATTTAGAATTTTTTTATATGTAATTTATAATTCACTATTTTATATTTATTTTTTTTTATAAATATTTTCATTCTTTTTTTTAATAAATGTTTAAATTCAGATGTTTACTACCAACAAATAATGAATTGGGCGGAAACAATCAAAGAAAACCAGCCAGGAACGGCGAATCACAAAAGAATTGTGTTGCACCATGAACAAAAGAGACACAAAAAATTTTGCAAACTTCAAAACATGTTGTATGTTTTGAAGTTCGCAAAATTTTTGGAATGATATTATTTCAGTAATGATGATAACATAAAATCGAATTTGATTCTCTTTTTTCTGATAACACAAGTACCGTAAGTGCAGTCTCTATGAGCACAGAAACATAATGTTGCCAGAAAGATGGCATAAAACAAATTAGAAAATATATCATTGTATAAAAGAATTGCCTTTTATTTCACACTATAAAACCAAAATCATTTTCATGACAATTGAACTTTCGAATATTTTTCAATGTGTTTCAGAAATGCTTTCTACAGCAATAAAAACATGTGGCGCAATAACGAGAAAATAGATACACAAGTGAACCGGAAACCTAGCTATGTCGACAACTTAGTTCATGAAGACCACTGAGAAACATACTACTGCTCTTTCTATTAATATACTACCACACTTCACTTCTAACCAAACCCGTTTTGCCAATGTATACCCAAGTGGAATATTATATTATGTGATTTATAATAAACGCAAAGCCATCAATTAACTTACATAGGTACGCTATACATTTGTTAGTATCGTAACAAATTTTTGAAAACATGTAAATGAATTTTCAGAAATGATCAGTACAACACTTTCAGAAATGATGTTAATGAAATCAATCACTTATCTTTCACCTTCCCAATTATTTTTTGCAAATATTTTCATTATACAGACATGCAAAGTTTACAATTTTATTATATATACAATCAATCTCTTCATGTGTGTATGTTTGATATCTTCTTCGCAACACATGAATGGATATCGATGAAATTCTGCACGAAAGTCACTAATGAATCAATTAAGCTCATGCGCTACTTAGATTGCTATTTAACACTATAACAACTAAGTTAATTAACAGATTATTGCTTAATTAATTAGCAATGATGGCATCATTGATCATTTATGTAATAAATTACTAACAATTTATGATCTTAGTAAATTAAAATAGCATACAGGGTCCATGTAAGATATATCAGTGTCATCTGAGGTTAATTAATCATTTTGGTTTCACTACTTACTCTTTTTTTTGGGTGAAGTGCCCTAGCTTAAATATTGTAATAAATCAATTAAAATGTCTGAATGTGGGGTTGTATTATATAAAAGCAATTCAATGATTTAGAAAAAGGTGGCATGGCATACCTTCATAGAAATCAACATTCATGTCAGGAACAGTTACCTTTGCAACTTTTCTACGTGTGTATAGATTTAACAATATAATTGAAGGTATTGCTCAAAGAATGATGAGCTTCTGCGAGTCATTGCCTATTACTCAGGCACCTGATAAAGCTGGTCAAATGATAACATTAGTTTTTATTTGGTGTTTTTAAAATTTATTTATAATTTATTTATAAATAGTATTTACGATATTAAGATGTCAGGACTTTTGGCCCTGTGTAACATAAGAAACTTATTAGTTTTTAAATACCTTTCAATGAAGTAAACAACAACCGTCTTGATCAAATTTCAGGATAAATATCGGGCATCTTTCCACATATTTTTCAAGAGCATCGTCATCCTTTTGACAGACAGAACAGAGTGTTTACTCTGTAAAATCACATTTATTCATATATTTTACCAACTTACAATGTCTAGCTACATTCTGTGTTATATGTTGAAGGTTGTTCCTCTTAAGTGACTTGAGTTATTGCAATTGAGAGGCTTTATGGAGTCAGGTCCGTGATCATGTAAAGAATAGTAATAAAGATTCAAAAGTTATATCTCATGTTGACTTATAAGATAACCTCTTTACATTCAATGACGATTACTGTTTTCTGCTGCGTACATACAGGTTACGTTTACTTCAACGTAAATGTAGCACTTATCTTTGAAAGTAAGACATTCTCCATTAAATTTTGAAATAATTAACGTTTGTTTTACAATTTTCGCAAATTATAAAGATATTGTTTCAGTATTTCTTTCAACAAGGTGTTTATTATTGACATTTGCAACTATGGCTAGAAATTTTAATTTCAATTTGAAAATTAAATATATCAAATATATATATATATATATATATATATATATATATATATATATATATACATATATATATGTATATAAGTTCTTATTTCTATCATTCTTGGTTCAGTGCACGTTTTCACAAAACTATGTTTCATGCACAATCTACATTTTATGTTTCCCTAAATGGCAGTATTAATTTACGTTTATTAAATGTTTTTAATTTGCGTATATATTAACAATATTTTCAGATTAACAACTGCAATATAGTCACTACTTATCACAATAAGGAGTGCCATCCTGAGTGAGTTTCCTCAGTGAGACAAAGCGAGAAAATTTGAGAGTCTTTCTTGAGTGAGACAATGGAAGAAAGTTTCAGAGCTTTTCCTGAGTGGGAGACAAAGGAAGAAAGTTTGAGAGTCTTTCCTGAGTGAGACAAAGGGAGAAAGTTTGAAAGTCTTTCCTGAGTGAGACAAGGAGAGAAAGTTTGATGATCCAGAAACATGTCCGAAACACAACTATTCCTGTGCAAAGTGGTTGAAAGAACCTATACACATTATAAATTTACACTAATACTAGTCCCATTAGATGTTCAAAAAATTAAATCAACTCAAACATATTTCATCGCTCCGTTTAGCACAATCCAAGTTATATCAAATATCAACAAGGTCAGGTCATTAACAGTGCAGATTGTGCAATCTCTTTCCTGTTTACTTCGCAGCGAGCACAATATTATTTCATACATTTATTTAAACCAATTAGTATGCGATAGCATGCTAAATAGTACTTAATAATTCGACTATAAAAATGAGGTTTAAATCTTGTATAGCGTCTACACATCAGAATACTTGAATGTCATATGTTTAATATAATTTTACAAGATCACAGAACTAACTCTATAAAACTTCTCATTTGCAATAACTCAAATCACTTAACAGGAACAACCTTCAACATATAATACAGATTATAACTAGACATTGCAAGTTGGTAAAATATATGAATAAATGTGATTATAACTAGATATTGCACGTTGGTAAAATATATGAAAAAATGTGATTATAACTAGACATTGCACGTTGGTAAAATATTTGAAAAAAAGGGATTATAACTAGACATTGCAAGTTGGTAAAATATATGAAAAAATGTGATTATAACTAGACATTGCAAGTTGGTAAAATATATGAATAAATGTAATTATAACTAGACACTGCACATTGGTAAAATATATGAATAAATGTGATTATAACTAGACACTGCACGTTGGTAAAATATATGAATAAATGTGATTATAACTAGATACTGCACGTTGGTAAAATATATGAAAAAAGGGATTATAACTAGACATTGCAAGTTGGTAAAATATATGAATAAATGTGATTATAACTAGACATTATAATAAACACTCTGTCCTGTCTGTCAGAAGGATGACGAAACTCTTGAAAATTATGTGGAAATATGCCCGATATTTATCCTGCTTAGGGGAGAATTTTTGACACACCGTTTGATCAAGACGGTCGGTGTTTACTTCATTGAAAGATATTCAAAAACTAGTAGGTTTCTTATGTTACACAACACCAAAAGCCCTAACAGCTTAATATCGTAAATACTAAAAGAGTAATCATTAACATTTTTCTCACTTTTGCAGATTTTAAAAACACCGAATAAAAACTAATATTATAATTTGACAAACTTTATCAGGTGCCTGAGTAATGGGCAATGACTTGCAGAATCTCATCACTCTTTGGGCAGCACCTTCAATTATATTGTTATGTCCATAATGGGACACACGTGAAAAGTTCCGAAGGTAGCTGTCCCTGACATCAATGTTGGTTTCCATGAAGGTATGCCACTTTGAAATGACATACGGTCATCTGAGTGTACGCAAACCAATTCATAAATTTAAAATATGAAGCAACTCTCCCTGATTAATAGCTATCCCCCCTATAGAACCTAAACAAATAAAAAAATGTATAAAAAATTGTACTATAAAATCCTATAAGTTAGTATTGAGTAACGAAATAGTAATAAAGACAGATGTAAACAGTAAATTCAAGATCACGGTGAGCTACCTTCTCTATTGGTCGATCTTGTCTAACTCAATTTATTTCTTAAAACTAAATTTTCTTTCATAATGGGAATTAGACATAAACAACTCTGTGCCTGAATCCAACTAGCACTTAACTCATTGGGGAAAAGACGCAGATAATAGTCTGGGTGCTGACATTGAAACTGAAATTTTATATTTAATAAGTTATTTGCTTTAAGTTGGATGTTTCTTGATCTGATCTGACACCAGGCTGGGAGACTAAGCTATCGCCCAGACTAGTCGTTTGATCAATAGAATGGAAAAAAGAATCAACAAAATTCAGCACCCAAGCTATTAACCAGGTCCGTCCCAATTGCATTAAATTATTTTCGATTTTGCTAATTGTCTTCAACCATTAACTTTCTGCTCTATTCCTATTTACAACTATTATATTTTCATAAATTTATAATAAATAAATAAAACATACAACAAAAACAAAGCTAAAACAAAAAAACTCACATTCGTAGCTGATATGATGACACCAATAATCCCGATGCGCCTTCCTTTACGTTCAACGATGATGTGGTTCTTGTACAGCGGAGTCAACGAGGGCTCTAAGCTGCTGTCCATGTTGGCCACCAGCATAGGTGCTTTCAAAGACGACAGATAGGGCACCAAACCTTCAACGCCCAAGTCAAACTCGTGATTTCCTAATGCCTGTGTCGTGATGCGCATTAAAATTAAATTATCTTTATCAATATTTTCAAATGGACCATTTTATGAATTACTATTGTTATGAATAATTATATTGTTATGAATAATTATATTGTTACGAATAACTATATTAATGTTATGAATGATTGTATTGTTACGAATAATTATATTTAATTATTGTTATGAATAATTATATTATTACCTATTGTTATGAATAAGATTATTTTTACCTATTATTATGAATTAATCGCTGTATAGAATGTTTTTAAACTGAATAAAGTGGCACCAAATAGCAGAGAACAATTTAAGTTTAATGTATGTTTCCTTAGTCGTCTATAACACTTGAAATTTTGGATGCAGGTTAATCGAATAAATTTTAATATAAAAGTACTCATAAACTCCTAGCTTCCAGTCGCGCACGGTGGGCCGAATTTCGACTATCATAGACTTAGGAACTTTAAATTTTAAGAATGATTTTTTGCTGGATACAGCTTTTGTTTACCATTACAATGCTCAAATAAATCACACCAGTTAATTTAGCATGGAAATGGATAACATATTTTTTTATGAAAAATTTGTATGGAACTTGTACGAAAAATCTGTTTATCTTTAGAACCAAAAGTAAAACTGTCATATCCTTACAGAAAGTCATAGTACTAATTACTCATAAATTATTGAACTACTCCACACAACGGACACTACTGTGGATTTTTTTTATAAATTTTGGAAATGTTTTATTATTTTTTTATTCTTTACGAGGCCCTTTTAATACTAAAGAAAATAAAAACCAATTTGAAGCCTTACACATTTACGTAAAGGATTTAGATTGAAAAAAAATGAGTTATTATATATTTAGAAATTTTAAAAAAAATCTGCAATAGTGACAATTATGTAGAGTATATCAATAAATCATAAATAACGAATACTATGACCTTACGTAAAGATAAGACGGTTTTTCTTGCGGTTCCAGAGATAAACGGATTTTTCATACTGGCTTTGCATAAATTTTTCGTAAGAAAATTATAAGTCATCCATTTCCATGCTAAATTAACTCGTGTGATATATTTGAGCATAGTAATGATGAAATATACGCATTTTAGCTAGCTGCACTGATTGTGCGTAATCGACTGTGTGGGATATAATATTCAATTTGTTTTTTAAAAATATTTATCACTCAAATTAGTTTATTTTTTACTACAGCACAAATGTCACAAAATAATAATCAGTTAAAAAACTGGAACAGTAAACCAATCCGATTAAGAAAACACATTTTTAACATATAAAGAACCCTCTTTTACAATGGATAGACATATCGGAATGATGAATCAGCACTCCGATCTGAATCTAAAAGAACTATGACTTATTCAGAATTTCAGCATGAAACGTGAAAAGAAAATATTTTAAGTTTCTTTTACAAAATACCAGCCCTAAACTTTAATCTTTTTGAGACAACTGAGCTAAAGCATCACAACATTAATCTGTTAAGGGCCCCGGTGCTTATTTACGAATTTACGCAGAAGACCCATCGACGCATTGCGCATAAATTTAGGAATTGATATCGAACACACGGACTGATAGCATATATTTATATCGGAACAGATATCGGTCTCTCGGGCTGTCGATTGCTAATTTATAAATTGCACTAAACCAGTACAGTTATAAATCATGCGATAATGACGACTTAAAACAATAATTGATTCTTTTCAACTGTTTATGGGACAAAAGTTGATGTGAAGTTGATTATGGTACGCAAGAAGTTAATTTTATTATTTTGAACTATAAATAGATTTTTTTTTGGAAATAATTTTTGTTTAAAAATTCTAAAAGTTCTATGGAATCCTTGCGACTAGCCACCTTAAACTTTTTACCTTAATAAGATAATAGTCATAAACAAAACTATTTTTTTTTGTTAAAAAACTGTCTTATCAAAATAATTAAAACATAATTACAAAAACAATCAACACGGAAAATGTTTAGTTATCTTAACCCACTGTATTGTTATGAAACAAGTCATATAACATATATAGTAGACTCAGATAGGTAACAATGTAATAAGTCTGAATTTAATATCAAGGAAACATGTTGTTAACGACGGAAACAAATGATATTAAGAACAGGCAAAACTCTATTGTCCGGCTACTTAACCCAACCCTACACAATATATGACAATCAGCGTAAATTACCATAACGATAAAGATATACATACATATATTTAATGACTCACATATGCATCATGCGGCAACATATTCATGAAGTGCTGAGTCACGTTCCATCCCAAAATGTTAAACCATGGCGTACCCTGATACGTATCGCCCGCATTCAGCAGAAGGGCCGATGGATGCTCCTTTAACATGTGGCGAATCTGCCAGTACAGCCTGGCGAAGCCGCCTATACACTCCGAATTGTTGGTCTTACATATTGGATCCTTCAATGATGTCTCGAGGTATCTAAAATAAAACGACAATCATATATGAATGAGAGTGTCTTGTGTTATATATCATTAGCCAGAATGACCTAACTTCATCCAAGGTTGGTAAAATTCATAAGAATCGTCACAGTTTCAGTTCAGACAGATTTTCTACGACAATTTTAGAAATTAAAGAACACATCCATTAAAGTTTCATTAATATCAATTCAGTACTTTTAATGATTGCATGTTGCTTACAAACAAACTTGTATACTGATATATAAAGTAATACTCTTGTTCCCTGGCGTAATTAATATCCTCGTGTAACTTAATAGGTAGGTAGGTGTAACTTAATAGCACATAAGTCCAAGTAACTACAGTTTCACATACAAATTATATAGATGTATATAATAGTTATAATTAATCTACAAATATACAAACAAAATATATACTATATCATTTTACAAACAAACAAAAATTAAAATGTGAAAATATAAAGCAATTTATTTATTTAAAGACAAGAAAATCGTTTGAGGGCTTTTCCTTCTCACATAAAGTTTTCACATAATAAGCAATTGAATATCATTTATATATATATATATATATATATATATATATATATATATATATATATATATATATATATATATATATATATATATATTATGCTCTATTCATTCAAATCCATTTCTTCTAAAATCCGAATTCCAAATCTATTCAAGACCATCAGTAAATTTTTCAAAGATCATTAATTTTTACGAAGGAGCCAAGTCAGAATCCTCGTCATTAAAAGCATTTTGTTGTTGCATTTCGTCAAGTAAAATTCCTGCAAGGCAGGTTCACATAAATCGATGCATATCAGTACGCATATATCAAAATAAATAGATATAGTTTGTAAATGAATATGCTATTTCAGATATCCACGTAAAATAGGTTTCTACATATATAACACAAATATAAAATAAATGACATATCTAGATGATTTAACCCTTATCGCCCTAAGGAAACTTCTTAGACCACAATCAATGTTCGACATTCTACTCCTAGTGTATAACAAACATTTAGCATTTCTTTATAGAGAAGACTCAATGAGTCAGGAACAAACCTGCTATCTTAATCAAAATTCCTTATGGGCATACAACCTTGAGAGACATTTTTGTTACGGCAGCCCATTCAAAAATCATGAATTTCACTCTTCGTCAGCTTGTACCTTGGATATGTGAATAATGATTAAAATTATGAACATTCGTATGCTTCCCCGTAATTCTAGCAAGAATGACTCGCTTGATTTTTACAGAAAATCTGTTGAACATTCTAATATTTTTTTCATTCCACTGAATGAAGTAAAGATCGATATTTAAAAAAAAAAAATTATTGTATTTACCGACAAATTGTTCCACATAAAGAAACAACATGTTCATAAATAGCGCCAAGTTGTTAATGACGACTATAGGGGCCAGTATGGTTCTCAAAATGATAAAAACATACAAAGATAATTCAACATAATTCATACGGATATGACATATTACAGAAATGTTAATCACGCTTATTATAACTTAACAGTATAATACTTAATCGTATAATTTATGTCTTCAGCCTCGGGTAAAAAAAATCTTAAATTTACTTCATACGTAGATTAAATATTTTACTGGCTATATAAAGTCTGCATATTAAGAGAAACAGCAATTTGTTATTCTTTTGAAAAATATTTTTTCGTGAAATAATTTTTGAATAAGATTAAGCCGAATATCACCAGTTAACTAGACAGCAAAATTAACTATTGGCTCAACAAGTAAATAATGATATTTTGCCATTAGGGATATTTTGAAAAATTCTAATGGGCGATACAAAAAATATGAATATAAATTGTATCACATAGAATGAAATAGGAATGTTGGAGACAATAGTTGATGCAAAATATTAGAAGTTAATATCTCTATTCTGCTCAATTAAATCCCAACCAATTTTAAAATTTCACTCTTCGTCAGCTTGTACCTTGCAATTATGATTAATGAAATAAAAAAAACTTAGTCAAATACCCAATCCCATATATGGAAAATATTTTAAAAAGGGTGATTGATTTAGCATATAGAAAGATAATAGAAGGCAGATAACCTGTTTTAGGATTTTTCTCTGTCTGTCTGGTTGTTCATTTGTCCTTCAAAAACTACTGATGATGAAATTTTAATATAGAAAATACTTTATACTCTCGAGCAACATATAGGATACTTTTTATCTAGATACTGCAGATTTTAAAAACCCTGATTGGGTGTATCTCATGACATTGGTACTGCAAATGCCATCTAGCAGTGTTTTTAGTAAACTTTATGCTCATAAATATATTACAGTATGGTACTGCCAACGACATCTATAAGCATTTTTAATAAACTTTATGCTCAGTCCAGAAAGAAAAATTTTAAAAAAGATGAAAATATACCAAAAAATGCCTAATAACTGTTTCTTATTATGAATTCCATGCGAACAAAGTCGTGGGTATAGTTAGTATTACAACAAAAGATGAAAGAGAAACAAAAGAGTTTACGGAAGTTTACTGAAATTCAAGCTGTTCAAATAAAATCAACCGACGTCACGCAGTACAAATATTCTTATACAATTCCACCAACTATACAAATGAACCATCCCTATACAAAGACATTTGTCTTTAAAGTTCAAATCTCTTCCATCACATTCCAAGTTCACAATGTGTGACATATATTGTGAATCTTTTACATTTTAAAAGTTACAGTGAGTGGGCTCACATTGTGAATTTAAAAACTAAAAGCTAACAATGGTCTGTACAAAGTATCAAAAACGGAATGGTTTATACTCGAGTTTATTGTTTTCGAAAGAACTCAGTATCAAAAATAGAATGATTTGTACTCAAGTTTATTGTTTTCCAAAGCATTCAGTGTCAAAAATGGAATGGTTTATACTCAATTTATTCTTTTCCAAAGAATCAGTATTAAAAATGGAATGGTTTATACTCAAGTTTATTGTGTTCCAAAGAACTCAATATCAAAAATGGAATGGTTTATTATACTCAAGTTTATTGTTTTCCAAAGAATTCAGTATCAAACATAGAATGGTTTATACTCAAGTTTATTGTCTTCCAAAGAATTCAGTATCAAAAATGGAATGGTTTATAGTCAAGTTTATTGTCTTCCAAAGAACTCAGTATCAAAAATGGAATGGTTTATAGTCAAGTTTATTGTCTTCCAAAGAACTCAGTATCAAAAATGGAATGGTTTATAGTCAAGTTTATTGTCTTCCAAAGAACTCAATATCAAAAATGGAATGGTTTATAGTCAAGTTTATTGTCTTCCAAAGAACTCAGTATAAAAATGGAATGGTTTATAGTCAAGTTTATTGTCTTCCAAAGAACTCAGTATCAAAAATGGAATGGTTTATAGTCAAGTTTATTGTCTTCCAAAGAACTCAGTATCAAAAATGGAATGGTTTATAGTCAAGTTTATTGTCTTCCAAAGAACTCAGTATCAAAAATGGAATGGTTTATAGTCAAGTTTATTGTCTTCCAAAGAACTCAGTATCAAAAATGGAATGGTTTATAGTCAAGTTTATTGTCTTCCAAAGAACTCAGTATCAAAAATGGAATGGTTTATAGTCAAGTTTATTGTCTTCCAAAGAACTCAATATCAAAAATGGAATGGTTTATAGTCAAGTTTATTGTCTTCCAAAGAACTCAGTATCAAAAATGGAATGGTTTATAGTCAAGTTTATTGTCTTCTAAAGAACTCAGTATCAAAAATGGAATGGTTTATAGTCAAGTTTATTGTCTTCCAAAGAACTCAGTATCAAAAATGGAATGGTTTATAGTCAAGTTTATTGTCTTCCAAAGAACTCAGTATCAAAAATGGAATGGTTTATAGTCAAGTTTATTGTCTTCCAAAGAACTCAGTATCAAAAATGGAATGGTTTATAGTCAAGTTTATTGTCTTCCAAAGAACTCAGTATCAAAAATGGAATGGTTTATAATCAAGTTTATTGTCTTCCAAAAAACTCAATATCAAAAATGGAATAGTTTACACTCAAGTTTATTCTTTTCCAAAAAACTCAGTATCAAAAATGGAATGGTTTATACTCGAGTTTATTGTTTTCCAAAGAACTCAGTATCAAAATTGGAATGGTTCATACTCAAGTTTATTCTTTTCCAACGAATTCAGTATCAAAAAACGAATCATTTAAACTCAAGTTTAATGTTTTCCAAAGCATTTAGAATCAAAAATGGAATGGTGTATACTCAAGTTTATTGTTTTCCAAAGAACTCAGTATCAAAAATGGAATGGTTTATACTCAAGTTCTTGTGTTCCAAAGAACTCAATATCAAAAATGGAATGGTTTATACTCAAGTTTATTGTTTTCCAAAGAATTCAGTATCAAAAATGGAATGATTTATACTCAAGTTTATTGTTTTCCAAAGAATTCAGTATCAAAAATGGAATGGTTTATACTCAAGTTTAATGTTTTCCAAAGCATTCAGAATCAAAAATGGAATTATATTAGACATTATAAGCCAGCATAATTACACTTATAAAAACATTTTTTTTATAATTTGTCGAAATACATGTCCCCAGATGATTACATTTTTAAAAATAAATGTTGCCAGAGAATTTATTAAATATTAATATTTCCATGACACAAATGTTTTCTTCCTCTAAAATCTTTCAGGTTTAGTTGTGTTTAGAGTCAAACAGTGAGATTAATATGACGATTCAATTCCATTTATATCAATGTTACAGAAAAAGCCTTGCCAGCCAGTTATAACACGAAAATCCATATATTAATATTCTTACATAATATTCTCTTTCATATAAAAATATTTCTAAATTTATCTTCTAGTAGAGCCTCTTTTTTCCCATGCACTTTGCATTCTTTTTCTTTAATACATCTATCAACTCTTTTACTATTAAATACTACATTATATATTAAGTTTGACGTGACTGTGTCTCATCCTACAGAATAAGGCACCTAAAAAATATTCCAAGAACTCATTTTGAAACTTGGCTTATTTATATTTGGCTTCTTCTGGCAAAACACAAGTGGTGTGTTATAGTTTCTAGTCTAATTCACTAACTCAAGGTCTCAGCTAAATACCACAACTACGTATTTTTATTAATCAATAGTAATTATCACTAAAAATACAATTAAAAATGCTGCAGAAACATTTTTATACCACTGTCCTATACTCAATTGTATGTTGCAATGGCTAACTTAATTATGTTAAAATTTTAGGATTAAGTTTGCCGTTATTAACTAAATAAAAATCATTTTATTATAAGATGAATTTTATTACATTTGTCACATAAAGGTGGCCGGGATCAAAATACCAGCGGCCGTGTAGACGACAGTTTATCCCATATTTTTTCCGTACAATTTAAATATGTTTTACAAAGTGCATAAATAACCCAGAAATAATTAATTAACAGGTTTACACAGAGATGATGTCTCGTAATTAAAACAGACAAAGACAAATATGGAGAGTAATAACCCAGAAATCATTAATTAACAGGTTTACACATAGATGCTTTCTCGTAAATAAAACAGATAAAGACAAATATGGAGAGTAATAAGCCAGAAATAATTAATTAACAGGTTTACACATAGATGCTTTCTCGTAAATAAAACAGATAAAGACAAATATGGAGAGTAATAACCCAGAAATAATTAATTAACAGGTTTACACATAGATGCTTTCTCGTAAATAAAACAGACAAAGACAAATATGGAGAGTAATAACCCAGAAATAATTAATTAACAGGTTTACACATAGATGCTTTCTAGTAAATAAAACAGACAAAGACAAATATGGAGAGTAATAACCCAGAAATAATTAATTAACAGGTTTACACATAGATGCTTTCTCGTAAATAAAACAGACAAAGACAAATATGGAGAGTAATAACCCAGAAATAATTAATTAACAGGTTTACACATAGATGCTTTCTCGTAAATAAAACAGACAAAGACAAATATGGGGAGTAATAACCCAGAAATAATTAATTAATAGGTTTACACATAGATGCTTTCTCGTAAATAAAACAGATAAAGACAAATATGGAGAGTAATAACCCAGAAATAACTAATTAACAGGTTTACACAGAGATGCTGTCTCATAAATAAAACAGACAAAGACAAATATGGAGTGTATTTGTAATTTTTCAGATTGCTCTATGATCCACTTGAATATTTTTTAAGTACAGCAACCAAATACTTCAGTTGCTTCTCGATAGAATTACATTTAACTTCGATGTTTATCTTCGTGATTTGTGTCATTTATTCGCCAACATTATTTGATGTTCTTATGCATTCAAAGAAAAAGCGAAAAATAAATTAATACCATTTTTAATATTACCAAACCAGCCATTATAATCTATTCAAAATTAATACTTCACGTTTGATGAAATATTAAATGTAATAATAATAATCTAAAAGTATTTATTATAATAATCCAATATCAAAGATCAGACAGACGAAAATATTACTTATATAAATGTTACATGTCCCTTGAAATGTTCTTTACATTTTTAAAAAAAAAACATATGTTTTACTAACCAATAGATGCGGCAGTGGGTGGAACATATACTATGTACGTACTTTGAAACATAGATATATAAAATCTTAAAGGTAAACAAGGTATATATGTGAAACGTTGCATCTTAGATGCATGTATTGAATCGTGCACGACCGTAATCATAAACATGACCAATCGAAGCATGTTCAACAATTATTTCGTATTCAATTTATACTTACGATAATATAAATTACTTTTGCGGTGCCCATACTTTAAATTGAAATATCTCAAGAGCCAACGATATGTTTTTATTTTTCTAACAATTTTTCAATCCGTCTCAGCAAAATACAATTATTTATATTTTGTGTTTATTATTTATATATATATTTTATTTTATCAATTTCATTTTTCTGATATTAATCTAAAATCTTTAAATAAATCATTTCTTGAGGCATCTTAATTAAAAAAATGGGGAGACTGCAAATGTAACTTACAAATTAAAATGATCCTAATGTTAACTGGATAATATATATAATTCCTGAACGAATCTAGACACTATTTATTGTCAAATTATATATTTATATAAATTAAGTTCATTGAATATTTTGGTGTTTTAGTTACGTGATTAGCTTCAACAAATTTTTTTTGGACCTTAATCTTTTGTCTATCAATTACTGGGCGTGCAACATTTCGAGGTTTTGTATTGGAAACCGATTTCCAGAAATATTTTTAAAAACTAACATATTAAATGCTGTAAGGATTTCTTTGAGTTCCGAAATGGGCTCCCATGAAACCGAGAGGGAGCCGTCGATCTTAATTTGTGTTAGATGAAGTTGCTGATAACCTCATGGCACCTGATGATGAGACAGTGTCGTTCAAGTGTTTTGTTGTGGGCTTTTGCCATTTAAGGGATTCTTTTTCTCATCACAGACATATTATATAAGAAAATTGATTAAAAAATTGACCCGGGAGAAACCCAGTATAATTTCATTCTACCCCTTATTGCGTTAATGCACACAATAAATGACGCATACATAAAGTAGACTTACGTCGTTAAAAAATGCTATTATTTTTGCAAAATTTAAGGGCATCGTCAAACAAATTGAGAACAAGCGTTATTTACATTTATTTGTTCTCAATTTATTTGACGATGCCCTTAAATTTATTCACTGATATCCATAATAAGAGAAATCTTAAAATTGCAAATTTGAACATCACAAAATACAGCAAGCACAAAATGCAAACGAAATTTACATAAATCATGACCACGCCAATTATCTACTCAAATACTCAGAGATGATTATTCTTATCAATTGTTTTTTAGCACGCTTCCAAAGCATGTATGGTGAAATCTAACTTAATTAATTGACCTCGGATCAAGTGAGCATTGTTTAATCAATTGCACGGTTACAACAGACAACTTTGCCAAATACCATTCCCAAATTCAATCAAAAATCAAGTACGATTTGCAGAAATATCCAGGTTATGCCCATAATTCACAGGAACTTTCTATCTTTAATTGGCTACTGCACTGTATTTTTAACCGGCATTAAAAAAATGGAAGAGGTTCTCTATTCAACTTTTTTTATTATTTATGTATATTTACTCGATAAATTTTGGGTAGACCGATTTAAAAATTTTTTTTTTAAATTGTAGGACATAACTTCACAGGTGGTTCCATATAAATATTAACGGACAAGGTCTCTGGAAAATTTGAGACCGTGTTTAAAGTTATTTGTCTTGTCTTTTATAAGTACTTTAATTACAGGGGTGGCAGGGTCTAGGAGGTGGTAACAGAACTACTCAATCACATGGATTTGATTCATCAAATTTGAACTTGTTTGACTTGTGTTGGCGAACCGTTTGGTTACAAGTGGCCGCTAAGGTCTAATGGTGGAACAAAATATGGTGACAGGAACTCCTCAATATTTATATATTTAAACCTATCGAGTTTGAACTCATTGATCTTGTATTGACATAAACAAGAAAATAACAAAGTAGTTACATATATATAGGTATATAGAAAGACATTAACACTTATGATATTAAGCAAGTACAAATGGCATTAAGT
This sequence comes from Druceiella hillmani, assembly GCA_039881145.1. NCBI lineage: Eukaryota > Metazoa > Arthropoda > Insecta > Lepidoptera > Hepialidae > Druceiella > Druceiella hillmani. The sequence continues at coordinate 1,991,488 of JAYKKI010000078.1, read as the reverse complement.
AAAAATTTTTTTCAAAAAATACAAACAAAAACAAAAAACAAAAAAACATTATCAAGAAAAAAACATTTACTTAGATCATATGATATAAAAAATAGTATGCACTATCTATCTATATACCTACATAAACAAATGCGATAAGCAAATTTAAAATAACTATCAGCACCAACATCAAAAAGGTTGTTAAATAAATGGTTGTAGACAAGTAAATAAACATAGTCTATTTGTGTCTATATTATTATTATATTATTTATCAATCAGAGGTGCTTTCAATATAAAATGGTATTCGGAAGTATTAGAAGTCGGTCTTTTTTAACAAAACATGTTTTTTTAACATCAACTAATCCAATTTACCAATTTCAAAAAATTCTTTTTAATCTAAAAAAGAAAAATTAAGAGATAGCATAATTTCCTGTTTCTATTATGGTAAATATTCAAATAATTACATATTTAATTAAGAATGTAATTATTCAAAATATTGACAAAAAAAAATAGAAAATCCAATTTTCTGAGGAAACTGGATAAAATTATGCTTTACTAGACGTCACCTGCAACTTTTATCTACTTTAAATGTAACTAATTGATACATATGGCGGACTTATTGCTACGAGAGCAATCTCTTACAGCCAACCATAATACCAATCCAGTCCCGTTCGACGAACGATCGGGAATCGAACCCGGGTCCCCGCGGTGCACCGCATCGTCAAAGTCCGTATGTTAAATTGTTTTTAATGTGTGTTAAATTGTTTTTGTGATCAACCCAACAAACCACGGCGATGACATCTTCGACACACGACGGTAACTTCATCTATATAAAAATGTATTTATGACCGAATTTGTTATTCTGCATATTGTTGGTGGTATTTGCACACGGTATTGTGATGGCATTCTTCGAGCAATGACAGTAGGGCCAAACTTGTAGTGCTAGAAGAGTAAAAAGATAACAACTTGCCAATTAAGAATTGACTATAATCGAAACGGTATGTTCATAAACAAACTAGCAGCACCACCATCTTACAGCGCCCTAGAATAGATTATTTACTATTCTTTAAGAACTTGTGTGTTTTTCCACAAATACAGACAAAAACTAATCAATGTATATTGTTTTTTTCTTTGTTGTTTATTAGGGCAAATTTACAGCACACGCAATATATTAATTACAAAACAATAATTATAAAAATTCATGTACCACGACAAATTTCTATTTGCAATCTTGTCTGCAAATATACCTAGTAATTGCTACATAAAATTTGTATAATTATCACTAACACATAATCGTAATTAAATTTTATTATTATATCATTGTTATAAAAAGATATATATGTTTACATTATCTCTATTTACATGTATTATATGCTGAAGTGTGTCTGCGCAGGTGACGATTGAATATTGATTGCGGTGTGTGCGGATGTATTTACATATATTTACCGTAACAAGTGTGAATAAACTTACTTGATTATTGTTTCATACTCTGTACCAGTTTATAAAAGCATCTCTTTAACAAGTTTACTAAATTTAGCTAATCTAAAATTTAATACACCCAGTTTATTAAAAAGAGTATTGTAAGTTGATATGCTTCATAGGAATTAGATTCAGGTATAATGTATATTATTAAATATGCACTACACCTCCAAGTATTTGACCACCCGCATTTGTTTATTCAGTTTATAAAAGCATCTCTTTAACAAGTTTACTAAATTTAGCTAATACAAAATTTAATACACCCAGTTTATTAAAAAGAGTATTGTAAGTTGATATGCTTCATAGGAATTAGATTCAGGTATAATGTATATTATTAAATATACACTACATCTCCAAGTATTTGACCACCCGCATTTGTTTATTCAGTTTATAAAAGCATCTCTTTAACAAGTTTACTAAATTTAGCTAATCCAAAATTTAATACACCCAGTTTATTAAAAAGAGTATTGTAAGTTGATATGCTTCATAGGAATCAGATTCAGGCACAATGTGTATTATTAAATATACACTACATCTCCAAGTATTTGACCACCTGCATTTGTTTATTCATGAACAATACTCCATTGTTATGACGTTATGTTTCATTGTTATATAGTGTTATAAAATTTATGTCTATTGTACCATAAACAAAATTTCGATATAACAGTTTTGCATTGTAGTGCATTTTTCCAAAGAAATTCTTGGAAAAAAGACAATAAATCCCCATACAATGAATGGTCCATAACATACACATAGTTTTGCTTCAGTCAACATCGACCAGAAAACACAGTGTTCTAAGTAACTTTACTTGAAACTTGTTTTTGAAGATTCAAGCTTCATCTTTTAAACAAAATATTTAATAAAAAAGAACTTGCTGAAGAAGCAAGAGGTATAATTATTGGATTTCATAGCAAGCTATAGTGAAATTTCAAGGTTACTAAATATATCAAGGCAAATTGTAGATTTCTAAAAATCCTCTCCCACACAGACTAAGAACAACAGTCTCCAGTTAAAACAGTCTCCAGTTGAGTGTAGTGTAGTAACAGTCTCCAGTTGAGTGTAAAACTAAAAAGCAAAGGCAACAGATGCTACATTACTCCAGAAATAATAGCACAATTCAAAGAGGCCCATAGCATACTTGTTACTGTATCTATTTTGAAAATAGAGCTTCCGAACACATGCTCTAAGACATGCGTTGTCAAAACCGTTTTTAAAACCAGTAAGAAAAAGGCTTCATAGGGCCCATCAAGATAAGCATTACAATTTAAAACTGGTAAAAGGTTGACTGGAGCATCAAGGAAAAAAAAGTTTTTGTGTCTAGACATTTCAAGGAGAGGGTAAATGAGATACATAGAGAAATTCCAGCATGTTAATGATACCAGAAACGCATGGTAGCAGTGTTTAACATTGTGAAACAAATTGAAAAGAGATGTTCGCTGCATGTTATTACATATTCTCCTCTGTCGCCTGATCCGAGTAGTATTGCGGAATAAGCTGACCAGTGCAAATATGTTACTTTATATCTCAGGAAGACTTGTGGAGAATACAAAAATAAAAATGGCATAAACCAACCAAAAGAAGCTTGGAAAAATTTGCAGGACATATAATGTACCGAAGCTTTTCAAAGCCGTTTTAAAAAACAGGGGCTGGCATATGGATGAAACAAAAATTTGAAAATATTGAGAAGTTATTTCTAATTATCATAAATTATCTGAGTTAATTTGAAACACTTTTATTTATTTTTAATAATCTCGAGTCTTGATAACCTCAATAAACCTGGATGGGTAAATACTTCGAAAGGTTGTGTATAACGAACACACAAAATTTGAGCATTTTATTTTTTTTTCTGTGAATTGATTTAAATTTCAATATGGCTAAAATAGATAACAATTTCATAGAGATATTTACTAGAAGAAATATGCTTTTGAAGATTAAATTAATTGGTCGAAGATATACCCTCTAACAAAGAATTAAATTTTGATTATATAATTTTAGCTAAAAGGCATAGATAATACAAAATATTTCCGAGACTGTCGGGAAAAAGGTCCAATACTTAAAAACAAAAGTGGTGCCTGTTTCAAGGTTACAATATACCTACTCGCGTAACATATGAGAGTTTCATCATAATACGGAACAAGATTCGCACTAAAGAATGCATAATCACCTGACCTTAACTGCATGACTTCTTATACTTATATTACACATATGATAATACTCTGATAACCTTTACGGAGAATTGTAAACATAATATTGAGGAAACAGTTTTAAAGGTTTAACACTAGGTATACCCATTTGATCGTGTCACATTAGGTACAATTCTATTGTAAACAATAAATGTTTCTTGTTTCTAAATCTATGTTTCAAGCGACTTGACAAGCTTATTAGTCTTACGAAAATACTAAACGAGTTTTCCCTATCACCCAATGGTTACATTTAACCTGCAATAAATTCTTAGCAACCTATGCGCTGAACATATTTAAAATGCTAAACATATTAGCAAATTCAAAAATATAAGCAACCTTCAAACATTAAGACAGTGTCAGAAACAATCCCTACTAATATTATGAATGTGAGTGTTTTTATTCGTTTGTTTGTGTTACTTAATAGCTCTTTAAGATTGAACTGAAACCTACCAAGTTTTGCAAAATAATAGAATGTATTATGGATTATGTAATCCTGGAAAAACTCAGTTTCTTAAAGAATCACTAAAAACCTCTTCTAGCACTGCTAGATGACACTTTTGCAACCTTGCGAAAATAAGTAACTTCAGAATTAGATCTACGTCAATCATAGCCTATTATACGTAAAATACAAATCAAAACAATAAGTGTTGTTTATAAAAATATCTTATGCTAGAGATTTAAACATTGGAGTTTAAATGACAGATCGCAGATTAAATGACAATCCGCAGATTCTCATTCTTTTATATTTCTCGCTTTCTAAAGAGTCAGACAGTGATGATATAATCTAACGGCTGGATATGACATTCAACAAATAAGAAGAAATTTGCATCTATCCTTGTATTATATAGGACATATTGATAAACCTTCCATGTTGGAATCGATAGTTTCTTGAAATGGATTCTTAAGAGCAAGTGCAAAAACATGCTTTATTTTATATTCCACATGCGTGTACCAACTTCCGTTTGCTATTCCCCATTTTTCCTCTCTTTTGGAAGCATTGTTTATATTCACTGCACTGTTAACATGCATAAAATATGGACAACATTAAGACACACGCGAGACACTGTCTACTCTACGAGTACCAATCTGGACACTCTGCAGCTGAAGCTACACGTAACATATGTTAACATGTAGCTCCTGAAGCAATACCTGAAGCTACTGCAAACCGATGGTTCCAGCGGTTTCGCTGCGGCGATTATTCCCTGAGTGATCACCACGCTCTGATCGACTGGTGAAATTGGATAGCGACAGGTTAAACTTGTTAATTGAAGAAAATAGCCGACTAACAACACGCTGTCTAGCAACTGAGCTCGGGTGCTTCCACGAAACTATAGAGAATCATTTACACCGCATAGGAAAAAGCTTGAAATACAGTGCACATAAACTTAGCCCTGACCAGTTTTACCACCGTGCTGAAATCTCGTGTTCTCAACTTTTGACTTTTTAGTGAACCTTTCACTGGTTAGATCATCTTATTACCGAAAATCAAAAATGGGTTATCTATATTAATCATAACCGGAAATGCCAATGGTTACGATTGCGTGAAACTGGTAAACTGACACTGAAAAAGGGCTTGAACCCAAATAAAGTTATGCTGAGCTGCTGGTGAGATATTCAAAATGTAATATACTGAGAATTTCTTTCAACTAATACCACTATGACCACTGCAATCTACTATCAGCAACTTGATCATCTGAAGCAGGAACTCCAGAGTAAACATCCTAAACATGACAAAATATATTTTCCCCATAATAACGCTCGTCCTCATATAGCCAAACCTTAAAGTTTTGAATTTTAGTTGGACACAGATCACCCACCCGCTATATTCCCTAGACCTTGTACCCACTAATTATTGTTTGTTTAGAGCGCTTACAAGCTTTGCTAGCGTGAAAAAACTTTGATGATGAAGACCACCTACGACAATTATAGGCTAATTTTTTCATTCTATATCCTCTACTGACTATCTACTCCCTGCCAATATGTTGGAAACATGTAGCACAAAATGATGATAATATTATATCGACAATTAATTAATTTTAAATTGGAAATATAATAAAAAATTATAATATTAATGACGATTCATTACTTATTAGCCAGCCCAATACATTCAAATATACACTGCCCAGAACAATTTTAATATTGAAGTCAGTAGTTACAATCATTAAACGATAACATTAATAAAGGTCAAGTTTTATTAAGATCTTAGGCGATTTTGACACATGTTGCATACCACAATCGCTCACTGAAATTAACTTAAACAACACATGGCTCAAATTTAATGATTCAAGTCAATGAACAATATTTTTTTAGATAGCATCAGACTAAAGACTGAACGAGCTGTATACTGTGAAATCAGCACAAGACTGCACTTGAAAATAAAGTACTAATTTTGATGAACGCCCATTGTCAGCACAATTAAAAACAATTTCAACCATTTAACATTTTGCAAAGAAAAAAAATTTAACTCTAATAGAATCACTCACACATCCAAAACCTAGTTACAACTGATTTCCTCGGAAACCATTTTACGCAGAAAATTCCAATTTTGCACAATAATGGGGCTTGTTAGCCCATATATTTTGTAATAGTAAGAACCTAATAAATTTCATCTGAGAGTATGAAAGCGGATCAGTTTGGAGTGAAAGAACACATTTTAAAGTGAAACTTCTTTGGACATCTGAGCCATTTTATCACATTAAAATTATGTAACGGTTGAGAAAACAAATGCTGATTACATCCAACCAGCGGCGAAACCGTCTGAGTGCTAAAAACATTGTGGTTGAGAATGTCAAAAAGTTTATTCAACAACTAATCTGTCAAAGAATCAGCCGGCCTCTGCCAAATTTCACGCCTTTAGTCGTGCTTTAGTACTATTTCTATCCTTGCGAGATATTATTGTTTACTTTAAGAAGATAAAATTGTAACTAAGTTATGATTATTGTGACTTGTTTGTGACCTGTGAATATTTATCAGATCTTTTTTAATCCATGGAAACGACTACAAATACAAACCAATATTTACTGATGAATAATTTTTGTGACATATGCATAGTGCATACACTTATACATATATGTGCATACACATGTGAAATGCGAAGATAGAATAGTATGCAGCAGATAGTGTGTCAGCTAGAATGTGTGTTTGTATGTAATACAATTCTGTGAACACTCACTGCCACAGGCGTTGCTTATTCCTACGCATTCGGGGAAAAATAAAGATGTATGCATAATTAAGGATTTGACCGATGACACTGTATTAGCTGTAATGAAGTTTAAAAGCAAATGTCTCAGCCATGTGTATTTGTGGTATTACCATTTATTCAATAGCTTCGAGTAAAAGTTTATTATGTATATTACTATAAATTAATCAAAATATGGCTTTAACCAGAGTAACGAAAAAACAAATGTTTCTAGATAACTAACGATTGTAATCAATTATTAACATACGTGAAGCTTAAAGAAATTTTACTTCATCATATATGGATAAGGCTCACAATTTTTTCTTTCTTTAGATTATGTGGCGTTTTAATTGAAAAGGTGAATTATAAGATTTCAGAAAGTATTTTTTAACAATTTAAAAAAAAATATGTACCATCGCTCACATCTCCTAAATTAGGAAAGTTAAAATTATAAAAAAAATATTGACTAGAAGTTTACTTATAGTCTCCTGGAAAACTATAACAATCGTCTCTGGACCTCAAATTTTTTGAGGGGTCCACAATAAGTTAGTTAAGTATGCCTGTGAAAGATAAGCCAGGCAATATACGTATATACATGGTGACAAATTATTAATGTTTGTAAACAATTAAATAGAAATACTATATATATATAGTATAGATAGTTCTATGCTTCTGAAGTTGTACTAGGCAACATATTTACATTATGAAATATAATATCAATATCTTTAAATCATTTAATAGAAATGCTACGTACCCTCAAAATTTCTATAGTATGTACGAGACCGACGCATTACGATTTCTGCTCATAACAAATTCCCTTATATACCGCTGTCACATTAAACTTATCCACCCGTAATGATAAGAAGTCAATAGCGTTTTTTTTTGTATACCATGTCTCGATCAAATATTGCCAACAAATACATTGAGGATAAATGCATCTTTAAAACACCTTATAACACTATATTCTGAATGGTCTCAAACTGCAAGAACTACGAGAAATGATGTAGAAAATAAAATGTCATCATTCACTGGAACTGAGAACTCTCGAGTCAAAAACTCAGCTGAACTCTCAGACATTCTTCAAATCAGATGCATTGAGGAAGAAGGCATCCAAAGATCTTGAACCAGAAGATAAAAGGAATATCTTCATTCTGCCACGATTGAGTCACAATTAAGTAGCATTACTAAGCTCTGCTGACCTAATGTTCTGTAAAGTAACCCACAATCAGCATTAATTTGTTTTCATCTAGGCTCAACGGAAGCACATCTAGCTTTTTATAGGAGCTGTTGAACAAATCTTTATTAATCTTTATTATTTATTAAATTAATCTGAGTAAATTTCTCAACATATAATGACAGATAAAAACATTCCAACCAAAAATTATCTATTTATCTATGGCACGTTTCTCAATATCTAACTAGAAATTTAAAACAAACAAAGGGGCAGCATAATTGAACAACAAAAGAAACATAATACAACATATCTAATGTCAAGACTAGAACTAAATGCAACAGAAACTTAAACACATCCTTATTCACTACAAATAAGATGTGTGTGAGTATATTTGTAGGAAAAAAATTTGTAAAATCCAGATCAAAGCACAGTGAAATATACCTGGAAATGAAAAACGGAAGGGCTGATACTAAAATAAATAAAATATAAGCATAACTTATTATATAAGACTATTTAAGTCATAAGCAACATTATGAAAAAAAGATCTAATGAAAATAAATTTTTATCAATATAATTCTGTACTATTTAACTACTATTAACTGCAATATTTTGTTAATGAAGTGGATGGATTTTCCCAAATACAACTATTTTTTCCACTTTTAGCGCCACTTAATTAAAGAGTGACAAACATGTTGAAAAAAATCATTCTCCTTTTCAGGCTCGAATGTATGTACAAACTTTGTCTTGCAGCACAATCAGAACACCGTTTAAGTTTCACTTCATCTTCAGCCAGTAATAGTAAAAGTACACTATGGTTACCAAAGAACCATATCACAAATACTCCTGAAATTGTAATACGATGCGAGTGATATTTGATTTTTATCAGCACTCATACGTTGTACGCTGCTGCAATATCGATATAAGAATAACTCATGCAAGTGAAACTAATATTGCAACATAAGAAACATAACAAGCAAAGACGTATTTCAAATTAGTTGTCTCGACTTGGCTTAAATCTTTAAAAGGGCTTATCAGGTTTTGCACTTCGTTCACGAAATATATACTTTCGTACATAAATAAGTATAGATATTTAATAAAACGAATTTAAATTTAAATTTCCAACTACAAGACAAAGGCTGGTTTTGTAGTTGCAACAAAAATCATGTTCTATCTTGTCTGCCAACATACAATAATTATAATGAAGTAGATACAAAGTTCGTATGTGTAATAGTACAAGAATTCAATAGAATGCTTGATTTACATGCTTTGACTTTGTTATTATTATGATATATGAAGATTATTTTTAGCCTATTTCTATAACAATATGTTTATCTGTGTGCAGTTGAAATGTGTATAAATTAATTTGTACAACTAAGGTGAACACTATCTTTTAGTCAGAAAAATATGTAACTTTGTAAACATCCATATTAAATTTGACCCTAGCACAAGCTTTTAAATCACACAAAAGATAAGCATTTTCATTGTACAATGTTTAAAAACAACATTTAAATAAATTATATTATAATTGCGATAAAGTGAAAAGCTTACGTTTAGAAACTCTTAAAAATATGGGGCTCTAAACATATAAAATTTCACCCTATAAATATGGAAACTACTATTTGGCTCTTAACAATAACAATCATAAATATTACCTGAAACATACTAATCAAATATTTTTACAGTCCACACAAAAGATAAGCGTTTTCATTGTACAATGTGTAAAATTCGTTGGATAAAGAGTTATTTACATTTAAATAAATTATTTTGTAATTGAGATAAACTGAAGAGCTTACATTTGGAAAATCGTTAAAAATCTAGGACTATAAACTTATAAAATTTCACCCTATAAATATGTGAACACACTATTTAACTCTTAACAATAACAATCATAAAAATTACCTGAAACATACTATTCTTATATTTTTACAGTCCACACAAAAGATAAGCGTTTTCATTGTATAATGTGTAAAACTCATTGGGTAACGAGTTATTTGCATCTAAATAAGTTATTTTATAATTGAGTTAAATTGAAGAGCTTACGTTTGGAAATTCTTAAAAATCTGGGACTACAAACATATAAAATTTCATCCTATAAATATGGGAACTACTATTTGGCTCTTAACAATAACAATCATAAAAATTGCCTGAAACATACTATTCTTATTCTTATATTTTCACAGTCTAGTATCTTTTGTTTTTGCCTCCTACTGGAGCTCAATTTGTTTATACTATTAACTTGAATGTGTTAACCCTACAAATGCACATGGCACTTATAAGTACAAACAGAATAACAATAAAACTTTTTGAAAAATATGAAAACATTTATGTGGTTAAATTGTTGTTTCATTTTGATAATTTTCAAACTAATATCTACAATATTTTTTATCCAAAATATTTATTATACACTCGTAAAAATATCCCAAAACTGACTTTTCATTAAAAACTACCTTTACATCCAATAATTTATTCCACCTCTCAGCGTGTGAGCAATCTGTTTAATAATTGTATCCGACCTATTTCCCAAAAACTTGTATCAAATTGTTTCCATAATAATTCAATACGGTTAAAATTGGCTGATTGTTGTAGTTACATGATATTTATATAAAATTTTTTGTTTTTCTTTATCTTCCAGAAAGTCTTTCCACAGTTTAGAATTTTCTTACTGCATTTCGAACCCTGAACCAATTAAACCATACTTGAGGCTGTAGCATGTTTTCCCAAAATAGTTCTATATTATCCTTTTTTTAAATTCTTATGATTTGCACCAAGTTTCCCACTCCACCACCAGAAACAAACCATCATGAAACCATAACCACAATTCCAAACCATCACGAAACCATAACCTTACTTCACAAAAGACATGACACACTCAGGTACAATTTTTCTTTGCTACTACAATGCCCGGAAACTCTTCTCTTTGAACAAAGCCATTCAACCAAAGACATTTTTAAAATCATCTATTATACTGTCACACTTTTTAATGCGCAATTTAAAGTTTTTTTTGCAGCAGCGATTTTTATACACCAATTCTTCTTTTCCTCTCTTAAGCATAATTTTACGGTAAGGAGTGACCATAGTTTAAATAGAGTTTTGTTCAACTCAATACAACTTTCTCTAAGATGTCTATCCCATCTTCAGTTTCAATAATAACTTTGGGACATTATAAATGCAGTCAATCTTCATAACTGCCAGTTTGACTATATCTACACACCTTTATGATGTTAAGGATACATGTCTTGGATACTTTTACTTGAGAAACAATCTAGCGTTAAAATTTTCCATCGTTATGTAAAGTTAACATTTAAGACCTTGAGAAATGACTTTTTGTGGGATTTTTTTCCCTTTTTATATTAATTTTCATAATCAAGGCACAAAATGAATCTGAGTAGTTTGCAACTTTATTTTGAAAGACAATTAATATTTTAATTTTTTTAAGGGCTATAGGAGGATAGATAACATAGTTATTATCAAAACAATAAAGAGACACCATATTTGGTTTAATATAAACAAAGAATAACGCCAACAAGCTTCCGCACTATTCTATGAAAATTAACACACCTGTGCGCATTCTGGCTATTGTTTGAAAAGATACAATTGTAACCGATTTATGACTTATTATCTAGAAATATCAATGTACTAAAATAAATGTCATTTAACAATTTATATAGTTTTTATGCATAAGTTACTACATTGTAAAAGAGGCTTCAAAGTTTTGGATGGCAGTGTACATTAAGAATAATAAAATATAAAAGCAGGTAGTTTTGATCGTTTTCTTTATATGAATAGCAATTCCTAAAAAATTATAATAATAATTTCTAGAGTTCTGTTATAATTTCGTCATGTCTGTCCATCACAGCTCTTCAGTTGTTCATAGACCGAATGTGAAGAAATTTTTTAATTTGGTACACATAAAATAAAGAAAAAACATATTTAATTTTATTCAAAGTACCTCTACATACATCCAAATTAGGAACCAGAAATGTTTTTCTCATGAATCCCATTGAAAAAAGTATCACTGAAAAGACCTTTTGAAATTAATTCTAAAATGCCTTATAATATTTTTCATATGGCCTCTTCTTCGTGAGGTACGTCTCTCCGAGTCCTCTGCAGGTACCCAAAGCATTATACAATGTATATCAAATGTTTCACACATTTGTCAGAATTAACAACCAGAATTAACAGCATTTAGTAAATACTTCAATGTAAAATAATTTCAGTCAACCTGTACTTACAAGGTAAAAAGACATAAACAACCGATTATAATTTTTCATATGGATTTGTAAGATACACTATACGACATATTTAAAAAATTATATTAATATATGTAATAGCTTAACAAAAATACTAAGTACCCTTTCATGTGCAAACTTCAATATTTACCAAGCGTCATTTATTTTTTAGTTTCCATATTCAGTTTTATTTTGTGACAAGAATCTTTAACTTCAACGTGTTTTATTATTTTTTTTCGAGATTTTTAACAAACATATAAACAGAATAGTGTTGTAGCTAAACTAGCATCTGTCGAATCGTCTAAATATAAAATGCAACAGACAATCTGTCTTTCCATCTGTTCACTTATACTTTGAGTTTATTTATTCTGGAAGGTCTTTGTACCTAGAACATTAGTGTAGATGTTGACATTATGGAGCTATGTTAATATTTATGGGGGGGCATTCCTGAGCACGCGGAAAACAGGAAGTACCACAAATGGTAAAGACAGAAGCAGTGCTGGGTAATGAGAAGAGAAGACATTCTACCACAATTTCCACACAAGTGAAACTGCAGGCAAAATCTAGTACTTTTGATACAATAATTCATTACGAATGATAATGAGAATTAATTAGTACTAAGAATGAGCGACATTAAAAATACAATCGAAATAATTTTAATATTTAAAATAATAAGATTTTTTTTAGTCCTTTGAAAAATAAACGAAATTAAATGTCCAAAATTTTAAAATTTGTATTTCACATAGATACTGAACAAGAACAAAAATGGCTTTTTCACTGTTTTCTTTCATTTAAGTAATTAAAAGAGAATTTATAACAAAATTTTATTTCTATAAAAAAATCAACATAACAAATTGTTTCCATGCAAACTACATTTTTGCAATAAATTGTAGGTAACAACTTTTTCAACTGAATTTCCACTATTTTTATTGTTACCATGTAATATAAAAATATGAATTGTTAAATATTAAACATAAAAAAGTAAAAAGTAAAGTAATTGAAAAAAATTGCGTGAAAACGCGTTCGAAAATTAATATGTGGCAATTCTTTGTCAATAACAAAAGCACTTTTTAAACAGTTTTTTTTTTTAACTTAATCGGAAATGGCCTTTAAAACTCTTGTATATAAAAAAACGTTATCATATAATTAATCTTTGCTTAAAATAAAAGTAAAAAATTCACTCTTACTAAAGTACAGTTGTACCTTTTAATTTAATATGTCGTTCAATATCGATTAGAATCTATAAATATTTTCATTATTAACAGCTGCACAAACACACTTTAAAAACAACAACACAAAGTGATACTCACCGAGCATGAAAGTCATTGTAGTGAATTAAACTGAGTTGATAATCACCTTTGTATTTTAATACCGAATACGCATCAACAATATAAATATAAAATAAAAATATGTTCATAAAAACAAAAAGTTTAGAAAAAACTTCCATTGCAAAGACGTCAAATTATAAACTAAGTGACTGAATGTAATGACATTCGGCAGACGGAACTTAGCACAAGATCTATCGTCGGAGAGGTTTAGCTCAAATGAAATCAATGATTTTCATGTTTTATGGATTGCAAAAGACGGCACCAGTTAAAAACTCCATTGTTTATATCATTGACATTTGTTCTGTTGAAACTTCAAATATGCGCGAATGACGTGCAATTACGAATGTTGCTATAACCACAAATCAGATACATACCTTATCTTTTATTGTATGGCGATTATCCTCTCAATTAGTGATGGCCCTAATGCTATTTTACGTTAATTTTAATCCTGCGAACGATTTGCGTTTAGCATGCTATTGCTAAATTAGCAGATTATTTTTAACAGATGCTATTTGTAAAGCGTATTTTAGTACGCGTATTAGCATTGGCACAGATTATAACATTGAATGTTAAATTAACAGACTATTTTCGTGACATATGCTATTTGCTAGCTGTATTTTTATTACACGTATAGCGTTATAGGGTTTATAACATTGAATTCAAAATGTACAGACTATTTCTGTAACAGATGCTGTTTACGAAGTGTAGTTTTATTTCCTGCATTAGCGTAGCACGCTTTATAACATTGAGAAGTATATTTAATTAGTGTGTGTAGAGCTTTAACATGTTTTGTTAATAACTTTTACGATTTATATTACATCTAATATAAATAATGAATGACACTTGGCAGTTATTTTTTAGATGTTAAGTATGCAAGTAATGTGTCTAAAATGCAATAGCTGATACACATAAATTATGGGTCAAAATACAGGATAAATATTGCATTTGGTAGTTAAAACTGTAGTAACCAACCATATGAAAATTATGACAATTTTAATTTTTATTTCTTTAAAGTCTTTAATGCAAAAAAGGTTAAAAACTTAAAGTGGCGACAAAAATCACGCAGCTACCCCAATTATCGTGCTTTTATGTTAAAGGTGAAAATAATAAACCTATGTTTTAAAAATATCCAAACGACTGATAGATAATATGTAATGGAGTTTGGATGTTGGCTGACAAATTCGAAACGCCCTGGTGCTTGCGTGGTGTCAGAATAAATGCACGTCAAGTGCCGTGTGTTAATATAAACAATAGCGACGAAGTTTTTTGTTAATTATTAGCACTTGCATCTTGCGAGTATTTTAAAAACATTTGGACGAGTATTCAAATATTATTAAATAACCTCCCAACATACGACTTAATGGACAACAAATGATTGCTTATTCGAATTCCTTTGGAATTGCTTTACCTGGCACAGAGTTGATTGGAAATACATTACAATTACATATTTATATTAGTCACTTTATTTACATATTCATATATTTGTTTAATTATTTCGTCATCTCTTTAAATGTCTATTAAGTATTTACACGTTGACACTGTAATTGTTGTTTAAAAATATGAGTTACTCGGTTCTTTTAGATAAACGGATTCTTCAGTCTGAAATTATATATCCGGCTTTTGAGAAGATCCTTTCACAGGGCACTGTTGTTATAACAATGTGGCACTTTGTTAGAAATATTTCAGGTAGGTTCAAGTAAATTAATTTGTTTTGTTTCAACCATTCCATTGAACATTGATTTCTGTCCAGTAATGTATCATTTATAGAAGTAAATTCGGAGGAAGTTGTAGGTGCTAACCCCGCTTCCTAAATTTTTTATCAAAAGTATTCCATACGGAGAATCACCTATTTTATACTATCGCTAGTTTCTCCGATTTCAGTTTTTATAAAATGTTCGCCAATATTTTCGACATATTTTTGTGTTATATCTGCAGCTTGTGAACTTGAAAAACTATATTTTTTTTAAATCTCGGATCAAGGAAGATGCACGTGGTCAATGTTTTATTACACACAATACGGTCAAAACGAATTATGATTTCACTTTCGAATCGTATGATGAAATCATTATTATGCCAAAATATTCTCCTTTTCAAAATTCTAAGCATAACCCTCGTAAACGTGGTGTAGGCAGTGGCCATGCTTATTGTGAAATATTTTTCAGCACACATTTTTGTGGTAATTTCTTCGAACGATTGTAATATTACACATCACTATTTAATAGCAGTCCATTCTTCTAACGTTATGATTGGTAAATATACTTCCAGATTTGATATCGTTAAAAACGTTTCGACTGCTGTTATAAGGCGGCTTGCATGTGACTGATATTTTAAAACTTTTTCTGCGGTTACGTAACTTTTTTAAAATGACCAACAGTTTTAGACAACTTTTTGACAATATCATCGCGTAGCAGATATAGTTTTCCCATCCGTTTCAATTCAGGGGAAGTTATATATTTGGGGCATTGTTAAATATGCCAAAAGTCGCCTTATTCGTTAAATTCCAATATTCCACTATTTTTCTAAGTTCTGTTGCTAACGCTGCACTAATATGCAATCCACTGAAATATGTGCATTTTAAAAGAATAGAAACATATTGAAATTCTTTTTTGAGGAAATGCGCCGTTACTGTTTTGTACGCTTCCATAGTTTTCGAAGTTCAAAAGTCTTTATCTTTATCTTTGATTATATAGCGTTCGTTCTCTCCAGAGAATGTTGTCAAGCAAACACTTTGTGCATGTTCTTTCATTAATTTATTTTTATCAATGAGACATTTATGGGACAATGGGAATCATTGTGAATGATATCAATTTTCTGTTGGACAATTTGTAATTGGGATTTAAACTATGCACAAACTGCACAAAACCTGTATCTTCTACTATCATAAATGGTTGGTGATAAAAATAAATAGATTTAATAACCATTTTTTTTTCTTTTCTTCTGGGCTTAGTTGTCGCAAAATATATGACGTAATGATTTTTTGCTGCTTTTGAAGAGGAGCTTGCAAGTTTGTAGCGGTCTTTGTAGCACTTGTAGTAATCGCTGATCCTTCTCCTAAAGGATTATTAGATAATGACACTGTATCTGTAATGATTCCTGCTTCAGAATACTGAATATTGGTGGATATTGATGCCAGCTCGGAATGTCTATCACTTTGTTCGCCCTCTTGTAGTAGGGTTAAAAACATTGCATATGCAGAAAGTGTTTATACCTTAGAAGTGTTCTTAAATTCGTTATAGACGATTTATAAGAAAAGGTTTTTTACACGGTTATATATGGCACGCTTGTCGGAGATACCTTCCTGAAAGTTCCATAAGTAAGATGAATACCCTTGACGACTCATTGTCAAGTTTGAAAAAATGTCAACAAATATATTTAATAGACAGTTTCGTGAGAACTATGCATACTTTCATGATTTATCAAGATATCCTTAAAAACAATTTACGCTAAAAACTAAAACACAAAGTAAAATGTAGACACAATAATTAAAGTTGAAAATAATTGTCTATTTATAACTATTAAAATACTGTATCTTTTATTTTACAATTTTCATATAATCTTAGATATAAATAATCACGAGTAATACACAACGTTAAATTTATATATAGAGTGATGAACTAATGCGTTCCTTATAACAATAACACAATACCACCAGAGTTAAACCATCACTGTATCAATCGATTAATATTTGAACGGATAGTATTTATTTAGCAGTTATAACATCCTAAAACAATATACCCGCTCAGGTTTCTGCACGGTGTATAAGTAAATAGTGCAGCAAACACAAATAAACAATCAATCTGCTATCATAACGTATCAGTTATGTTGCATCAACTATTAATACTTAAATAGTATTAGCATGTTAGCATTAGTTCCGAAATGTCAATAACATGCTAATACGTATTTTGTAATTAGCATTTAACATTAGCATGCTAAATACTAAGTTACATCCCTAGTCTCAGTAAAGAACCTTATCAATGTCAAATTTAGAAGGAGTAACCAGGCAACACTGACTAGGTCAAACTCCAAATTATCTGATATTGTCGTTCGATAGCAAAACATAAGCTTTGCAGCAAAATAAAAATTACATAGTATATACTACAATTAAATAAATAAAACGATAATGTAAATAAAAAAAATGTTTTTATAGATAACAAATGTAACAACCAAATGCAGGAGGAATAAAAATATATATATACAAACATATATAAAAACAAATGTAAACATATACGTGAATTTACAATGTCCTAGATTTTTATGTCGTCTCTTCTTATATATGATTCGATTAAGTCTATAATAGTTTCATTAGATACTGATAAAATAGATTACATGCACAGTATGATGGAAATTTATTATATAATGGGCATGTAAAAATGAAATGATTTGTATCGCCCTCCTTAATCCTGCAATTGCAATTGGATTCTCTCTTACATGAAGTCTAGCTAAATAAGAAGGAATAGAACAATGTCCCAAACTCGTAAAATATTACCGTAGTCTACCTTCGAGAAAATATGTTTTTGAAAACCAAGGTTTTGCGAGAATTGTAGATTGGATCTAGAAGTATCCCGCACCCGTAATCTGAGATGACTTTTCCTATGCTTTTTGCCAAAGATGATCCAGGAATGAATCGGGGTAAGGAGGTCTTCAATGAAATTAAGAGTGAAACATGGATCCCTGTCTACGGCGGCCAACCGGGCTTTTACATCGACTATTTCATTAGAGGTGAAGAGGATGAGGCTTAAAATGCCAAAAAAGATAATTATTAAAAAATCTGGAAAGAGGAATTAGTTTTGGGAACATAGAATGGGAGTAGAATCTAGCTGTCTTCAAAATATATCGATAAGCTAGGTGTTGTCAATGGAGGTATAGAGGAGGATCAACATCTACCTGTAGGCTATTTATGGGACTAAATTCCATCGACCCTGCCATGAGCCTCAGAGCTTGAAACTGAAAACAATTTGATGGCATTTGATTTGTAAATAGAGTCAAGGAAGAATGAATCATGATCCAGGCGACTGCGAATACATGTACATAACTTTTAGAGTGGTTAAATGAGAGCCCCACCATGCTCCAGAAACAGCACAAAGAATGTTCATATTAGCTTAGCATTAGCTATGTTCAGTGTGAGTATCCCGGGACAGTTTCGAGTCCAGAAACATATCAAGGAATTTAATAGTGGTGAGAGTAGGTATGGTTGACGAGTTTAAGAAAATGGAAACAGGTAAAATAATTACTTTTCTAGTAAAGATTACCACAGAACTCTTGGATTCGTGGACGGCGAAAGATCCACACCGTGAGAGTATAGCCATTTACTCATGTTAACGAGGGAAAAATTTTAATATTTTCTGAAATCGCAATTGACTTGTCAGAGATATTCAAAAGCAGATCTTGTTAATATTACATTAAGAGGATGGGGCTTAGGATTGGTCCCTGGGGAAGACCATCCCACATTAATCGATCTTGTTAAGAAATGTCCGGGACCCTCGCCACCGTTGGTGGAGTCATTGAAATTTATTAGATGTAAAAAAAGATAAGAAAACTTTGGACGGTATTTGTTTAAAAGATGTTAGAATACTGACAAACGTGATGAAAAAAAGTAGAATGATAGGCGGTGTAAGTGTTATTAATTTAGGATTGATGATTAAAATACAGACATTTTCTGGCTGGGGATTTTAGAGTATGACTAAACCTGTTCCAGGGCTGTGCGGTCATAGCCCTAACTAGGGGGTGATAAAAAGCATAAACGAGATTTCGAGAGAATGTTTTTTATTTGCAGCAACTAAAATATCTCTAGATTCTTTCTATCAAGAAATCATCTCTTGATAAAAAGAACCATTTTGGCGAATTCTGCATAAGAAATATCTTTTTCAGACATTTCGAATTTAATTTTCTTTCGTCTTTCAAATTCAGGATATTTTCTATCCGTATCATCATGGTTCAGGCTATAGGAGACGCATTTCGCTTTGTCGACAGTCAGAGTGCAATTCTTCGAGGTGGCCTTCACCACATTGGAACTGATATTCGGTAGAACGGAATTTCTCAGCTATATGATCAAGCTTACAGCATTTCAAGCACCAAATCGTAGAATATTCATATTTGGACATGGGTAGCGACGAGTAAACCAAAAGTGCGTTGAATTTGACCGCATCGGGAGAAAAATCGAAATTAAGCTTTGGTTCTTTCCTTTGGATGTCAACTATAAATGGTCCCATGTCCCCGGCGCTATAAAAGCAGCCTACAGGGTAATTATGGGAGAGGGAGGATATTGGGATGAAAGGGAAATATACTGGGAAAGATGTGAAATTGAGGAATTAGTATTAATTTCAGAACGAGGATTCTTCCTGGGCACGGTATTCTTTGCTCTTGTGAAGAAGGAATTGGTCTGAGATTCGGAAACATTAATTTGTTTTTTAAATTGCGTAATTTTAGTCAGTTTCGTAATCCACAATCGTAACAAAACTGGCCGGGGATGGTAGTTGAACAAGATAGGGACGTGGGAATCCTAATATTTCCCATAAACGCGTGGGGAGAATATTGAGATTCATTTGACCTAAGGAAAATAACACCCACGTATCGATGTAATTAGAATGAAAAAAGAAAAAACTTGAGGAAAAAGGGGTGATGCAGAAGCTATATAAAAAGTGTAATAAACTTTACCATAAAAAAGTGTAATAAACTTTACCATAAAAAAATGTAATGAACTTTACCATAAAAAAGTGTAATAAACTTTACCATAAAAAAGTGTAATAAACTTTACCATAAAACTTTCGATATTTTATAGGAACTTAATGAACAGAATGATCCGAAAATATATTCAAATTTTTCAGGAACCAAAATGTCAACACACTTCGTTCGATAGCACTAATTAGGTATTTAACCGCCTCTTTTATAGCCAGACACTCAAGATATATAGCTTTTCTCTGTTTTTGGGAATTGTTTAATTTTTTGGAAAAATATGCGCAAGGTTTTTCATCAACATTGGGTTGAATTTGTTTTAAAATTGCAGCTATGCCTTGTATGCTAGCATCTGTATAAATATTGATTGGTAAGTCTGTATCAAAGATTGCTAGGATTGGTTTTGAGCAAAGTAGTTTTTTTATAGTATCAAATGATTCTTGACATTTATCGGACCAGACAAATTTTTCTTCTTTTCTTAATAAATTATGTAATGGATCCAAGAAGATCCATTATTGACATATTTGGTACATATTTTCCATAGAAATTTATTTTTCCCAAAAATTGACATATAGTTTTTCTCAAAGACAATTGATTTTTCATGGAAGATCTTAATTAATTATCGACTTGAAATTTTCTTGGCGGGTAATTAATTTGCCCCCAACAAAATAATTTATTCTCGTTTTCCTAAATTTTCTTTACAGTAATATTGAATAAATTCTTCTTTTGTT
This sequence comes from Druceiella hillmani, assembly GCA_039881145.1. Classification (NCBI taxonomy): domain Eukaryota; kingdom Metazoa; phylum Arthropoda; class Insecta; order Lepidoptera; family Hepialidae; genus Druceiella; species Druceiella hillmani. The sequence goes on along the minus strand of JAYKKI010000078.1, from coordinate 1,970,535 downwards.
TCTTTTTTCCAAAATGTTTTGTTTACTCATTAACTATTTTAGTACAAAACAGCAAACCAACTCGCAAAGAAAATTGGCTCCCATCTGAATATAAAACTTCTCAAATATTAAAAAAAAATGCTCTTTTGAAAGAAAAATACCGTAAATTGCAGTTAGGTACTGTAAACATTATCGTCTTACTTGGGCCCTACAGTTTTAATATAGATTTAAATGTATTTCTGTAAACGGAATAAATGTTATGTGACCAGAATTCTTTATGTGTCATTGCATAGACGAACTTATAAAAATATTCGTACTAAAACATTCAATTAAAAATTACTCACTTTTGAAAAATTGTATTCCTCTTACATTGATCTTACGTTTATAGACTATGCAGCCTTCATACTTAAATAGATGGTTACGATCACAGAGAATGCATTTAACTTTATCTAAGCGCTCTTTTCTAGGACAATATTTGGTGTGAACTGCGCATTTCACGTACATTGGCTGTCGATGACAACATTTTTTGATGTGTCTGTATTGTTGACAATTAGAACATTGTGGGATTTCACGTTTGTGCCTAGGCGCTTCTTCTAATATTCTTATTATTAGACTGTGGTTTTCCTAAATCTTCTTATTATTAGACTGTGGTTTTCCTAAATCTTCTTATTATTAGACTGTGATTTTCCTAAATATTCTTATCATTAGACTATGGTTTTTCTAAATATTCTTATTATTAGACTGTGGTTTGCGGTCGATATAGAACATATTAAGTGGCTGTTTCGTACTTCAACTCAATTAATTAGTTTTAATTAAAAATGATTTCCTTTTGGAAAATACTAATTGAAAATAGTTTTATAAAATTTAAACTATGTTTCTTATTTGAGATAAACATAATTTTACCTGTGACTTTATTAGTCTGATTTAGTTTAACCTAAATCACGTTACATAGCTTACTTTTTAAGATAAACAGTCATCTTTTCAACAGTAAAAATATTCATTAGTAACTTTTATGTGCCCTCGGAACAGAAAGAAATACCCTACACAGTACTTTTTTGTTGGATTTTGAGAAGAGATACTGCGAAACACTCTCAAAAACATTTTCAATACACAAACATCATTATTAAAATAATGTAGATTATGGAAGGAACCATATTTGTTTAAAGTGCTTATTTTTTTTTCTTTTATCTGACAATTATTTTTAATATAAGGTCACAATTTAAACTGTCTGCTTATTCAATTTAGATACGAGTATTTTGAGATACTGAGTACGATGAGCACGAGTATTATAAAATATCGGTGACAAAATACTTGACGAGTATGGGTGGAGTAATTTCGTTGTGAGAAGACCATATTACAAATGGTTATAAACTTACGGTCGCGGGAGACGCAAAATAAATCTTAATTGTAACCTATTATGAAGGATTCAATGCTCATATTCTTTATTTCTTACAACTAAAATTGGCGGGAATTCATATAATTTTTAATAAAATATAGTGTTCATTTTTATTTCATACTAACAAATATTCATAGCTCCAGGCTTAGGACTGGTATTCATTTAACAGTCATTTTGATAGCATATTTAATAAATGTATCATATTATTTACAATAATAACCATCAATTTCAAAAAAATAGACCACATTATTGAAGTAAATTTTTGTTTATATTTGCCATGTTTATTTTAGCCGATTTTTTTTTTAAATAATGTAGTAAGATGCTCGGAACAAGCAAATTATTTCATATTGATTATTGTTAAATGGAAAGTTTTCTATTCAAGTATTTCTTTAAATTATATCTTTAAATTGTAGCTGTTTTGAATGACAATTTAGTTTTGTAAATATTGCGAGAAACAAAATAATGATCCAAGTCTGTAAAATACTCTTATAGGGCATTGGACTTTCCTGTGGACATAATGATGGAATTAGAATTTAACCTAATTAACAATTAGTTTTTATATACACTATATATTAATAATACTTGCACTACAAAGTAATTACACTCAACTGTGCCAATAGAAAAACGGAGAATCATAAGACGAAAAGAGCTTCGTACTTAAAATCATTATTTTATAATACTCGTGCTTGTCGTATTGAGTAAATATATGTCCGCAAACTGCGAAGTGTAAAGCAATACTTAACGTAATGAGTATGAGTATACGAGTATGTTTAACATACTCAATATTACATACACATTTTAAATATGAAAGAGCGAGACAACCTGGATACGATATACGTGAGTGAATAGCTAGACAAACAGGGCTATTAGACGCAACCCGACCATAAAGTAACTATTGTACGAACGTCCGGTCGACCATACCATACAAGTACACACGATACCAAGTATTTTGTATTTCGCATACCAAGCATATATTTTGATCTGAGATATCAAGTATTTTTACCAGTGACAATAAATACGCCTCACCTCTGCTGCTTATCCCACAAGTACTTCTAACTTGTAATTTATAAAAAAATGTGACCCAAATCCAAATAAATTGATTTAAATTATTAACAGTTTTTTCTTACTTACAATACTTCCCTTTATGTTGCAAAATGATAAAAAATTTAATATTTTAAGTTTAATGAACTGTAAAACCTTAAAGGCTAAGGAAAGACCGATATTTTATTTCCTGCAATACTCTTTTACCTATGAACAAATATAAACTAAATAGGCAAAAACATTTTTTAAACTATTTAAGTGACAAACATAACATTTTAATTATAAAAATGTTATTGAAAAAAATTATTTCTCCAATTTCCCTCATATTATTATCCCCTAATATATATTATTATCTCCCTAATATATACTAAATTAGGGCCATTTTTTGTAAATATATGTATTGTTTTTTTCATTTTTATTTTCAAAATGATGTCACTTTATTTTAACTACAATCTTCTACAATTCAAATCAGCTCTGGTTGATTAGAATAGATTACTTTAGTAGCAATGAATCCACTGAATGGAATACATGTTATATTAGGGATAAAATATATAAATCATTTAAAAAAACAATATTACAAATTAACACTTAAAAATTTCTTTTGAAAGAACTTTTTAATTTTAATATCCTGGCACCAATACCTATGATTTTTAAAGGCACTGGTTGTGAAACCGATCCTGAACATTCAAAATTACATTTCAATTTTCAAAATTAGTATCAATATTGTCAGCAAGGATTATCTTATCCATGTCTGTAAATCGCCGACGTTTTTGATTTGCGTGAAGCAAATTATTGTTTATTTTTATTTTACTTTGTATATGTATAAATAATATAGAAAAATACATAGAAGCACATTAATTATGATAATTATAGAATTTACCTTGGAATATATCCATAACTGATGTTAAAAGTAATATGACGAAGGTTTTCCTTATTATTTCAGTTATGGTCAAAAAGTATCTGTAATATTCTGAATTTTATTTACTACTAACGATTACTTATACATCCAATGGCAAAACCACATTGTAGCTAAGTTAATCATAATAGCAAATTTTTTTAAGATATAAGATAATTTTTAGTTCAATGTAAACTTTTTATATAAAACTAAAACATTTAATTATTGAATATATAATATATATTAATTTTAATTAATAATGAACGTTAATTTTGCAGAAATTCGTTATTCACAATTAAATGAAACTACGTGATGTAGTATTATTTCTACTTTCTTTAGGTTCCTTATCACGGCCTAGGATTCATTGTATTACAACATCTTCAAATGTTAGCAAAGATTAACTTTTTGGAATGCTGTTGGATGTTCCTAAGAGTTAATATTCCTGGAGTTAAAATAATAAGTTGCATACCTGCGGCGAGCTCGCTGCAAGTACATTCAATAATTGCCTTGCTGGCAGCCTGCTCACAAATGTCACCCAGGGTTACCAACCATCTAATTTTTGACCAAATTGTTTAATTTTATTTTATTTATTCCAATTCAATTCCCCATACAGGACTGGACATAAAATATTGTGTTAATTTCTTACAACAGTATGTCTTTCTAAGCACTTTATAGGGACTGGGCAAGAAGCATAGTGGATGCTTGAAAACTACAGAAGTAAGACCTTTTGGTAACATGATTGTCAATATTAGTGCAATATTTTATTGAGAGAAAATATTAGTTATTGAATGTTACGAATTTATGATACGAGTGAATGTGAGATTAAACATAGTACATGTTTATATGAATTACAGACAAACAAAAACAGAGTGCATGTTTTTACGAATTAATAAAATGCTTTTTTACAACGCACTACACCATATTTAGCCATTATAAACATTTTTGGTTGATTACAACATGCGCACTGTGCGGACTTCCGATGACAAAAATTATAGTTTAAAAAAACTAAAAAAAGACGCAAAAATTAAAAAATAATCTTTTAATATAACTATTTGATCAAGAACGAAAGGATGTCTCACAACACGGTATAACTTAATTTTTTTATAATTGGCATGAATGAAAGAGAATGAAAAAAATTTACATTTTCATCTTTTATATCATTTTCATTTAAGTACATTTTCATAACAAGCACACAACACAATTTTTTATGTAAATTTGCTTTTACGTAAAATATAGTGTTGTGTACTTGTCATGGAAATGTAATTCGAGAGCACCCTACGGTTTTTTTTTACAATAAAATTTTTTTTGCCAATCTCATTATTTTTTTTTTATACTTATTCAAAAAAAAATTAAGTTACACCACATTACATGTTATCAGTGATAATGTTTGTTACAAAATTGAAAAGTACGTATAATTTTAAAATTATTTATATATCTTAAGAAACGATCATGTTGATACTGATAAATATCACATAAATTAAAAAACACTGCATTTAAAGCTATATTCTAACTATATTTGAAAAGTGGAATCACCCCTAGCCTCACCTAACCGTCAAACCGGTCTGTGAGTACGGTACAGTTGGTAACACTGATTGCACACCAGCTTCATGTAACAGTGGTTTAAAAATTGCATAAGACGACAGTTTGAAAGTTAGCCACCTTTTTACTTCTTATTCATCAACTATATATTATATCAACTTTTATCAGTCTTCCTGTTTATACATTCAACATGACAAAATTATATCTAGACATCTTTTTTATTGAGTATTTTCAATGCTGTCCATCAGTATACTAAAATATTGATAGATAATAATACAACCAGTATATTCCAAGACGATCAGATATACTCAGGATGATATGCTAAAATCTAAACCCGTCAACTACTGTAGAAGCAAATTTTTCCATATCTATATTAACTTTGGTTTAATAATACATGTAAACTTGTATACACATCTGCATATATATAAATGTATAAATATATAAATATATATATATATATATATATATATATATATATATATATGTATATATATATATATATATATATATCCAGTTGGGAACACTTTCAGAAAAATAAAATAACTAAGAAAAGATAATCTTATTACCAAATTCCAGTGAAGCCAAAAGAGGTTTTAATGACTTTTTCCACAACTGAGTATGTTTTACTTTATTCATAATTTAAATAAATATCATTCTAAATGGCTTCAACAACAACTGTGATGAAGTTTTCCAAAAGTTTTAAAAGCTAACACGAGGATTATAAAAATAAGGCCCCAAAAAGGATTCCAAAAATATATATGCTATAAGGGTTCACACAACTACTCGATTTTGTCGGGATCTTACAGCAACACTTTTACATTGGGATCATACAGAAATTTATTGTCGTTAACTATTCACATTAACCGTGTCATAGCTTTGTAATATCATTTTAATTGTTTCTATAGTTCTGTATAGAAACAATTAAAATGATAATGTGTAACTCATAATACTACACGTCCTATCTTATTAGGCAATATACCATTTGGTACCCTTCCCACTTCGACATCAGGCCATCTGTTAAATATCTATAAACTGGTTTCAATTTATAATATAAAAAATATTTTAAAATATGTGGTTTTCAACCGATAAATATTGGCCAAATATGAAACAGTAAAATTAAAAAAAGGGGTTATTTAAAGCATGCCATGTTATTAATAGAACAGAATTTAATTCTAAAATAAAGATTACAATTACTGGCCGATCAATTGCTAATGTCAACAATAAATGTCTTATTGAAATAAAATGTCGAAACGATACTATCATAAATTATAAAAACTGCAAAACAAATACTAATTATTTAAAATTCTGAAAGAGAGGACCAATATTTACACTGAAATATAGACTTCGATATACATGACTTGCATCATACAAAAATTTGTAATGCAAAAAAGAGATTATGTTACGAGTAATATTGTAATTCGTAACACTGTATTGTTTTAACGAATTGTAAAGTACTTTTTATAAAACAAACCCATTTATGGTTATTTTCTAATAGTATTTTGCTTATCTGCTTTCCATGGTGCAAATCAGTGGTTTCTTTCATACATTGGTGATTTTTTGAGTTTCTATAGATGTTAGGCCCACTTTTAACACTACTCCATATTTTAATTTATTACAATAAGTACATAATGGGGACTTCAAACAAAAACATTATGTTACATCAACCACATTTTTATTGCTTTACCACCCAGTGGCATTTTACACATTCCCTATTGCTTATACAAATTCACGTCAAACTTTCTACATCAACTTCAGTTCCTACGTTAAAAATAGCAAAGTCTTTATTCATAAAAGTATCACAAAAAACACAACGTGGCTTAGTGACATACAAATCTAAACTGGCAACACTACCGCACAAGTCGCACACCAAATAGTTATCTTGCAACAGTTGGAATGAGTTAAAACAAAACAATCTGCTATGATTTTGTTTACAATTCAATCCGTCTATTTCTTCATCACAAAATTCACATTTCACTTTATCGATCGCTGCCAAATTAACAATATATTCACAGATATTTGAATCTACGTAACTTTTTAATTCGTAGCCGTATTTGTCCGTAAAATATTTTAAATAATTATATATATGCGATAAACATTTATTTACAGTATCAGTCTTGCTAAGAGTATTGGTGAAAATGTTTGTAATTAATTTTGAGACATGATTAGCCACTATTGTCTCTTTGGCTTTAGTTTCTGATATTGTGTTCAAAAGATAATCTACTGTATCATTTCCATTCTGTCTATCGGTTGATATAAATGGGTTACATATAGACAAGAGAAAAAAATATAGTTTCAAATGATAAATATCTATATCTTCAAATTTAAATTTTGAAAATAAATGTTCAATTATGGCACCTTTCAAGTTGTTACTATAATATCGGGATAATTCTAAACAATCGAGTAGATCACATAGGTTTTTCGACGGATTTTCGTAAAGTCTTTCGATATAATTGAAATTTTCCACGTGCATATACACCATATAAAGATTAAATTTAAATTTTCGCCCATAAACTCTACTCCGCTTCAGAAGTAAAACCCACAAAGCTTCATTCTCAGAGCAACACATGGCAGCTAACCCGAAATATTCTAAATCAATTTTGTGAAAATATTCTCGCTTGGATATTTTAATTTCACCTTTGCTATATTTTATATCTAAGTATATAATTGCTCGATTCCAACAAGTGACTACGATATCATTATTTCTTGTCAGATACGTCGAGGTAATTTTCAAACCTACATCACTTTTCGAAGTGGTTATTACATTTGATTTATCGTCTAAAGCAATTAAAATAACATATTCATTTTTCACGAAAACTAGTATTGTTACATCATCTACGGAAAACGTTCTCAAGTCACTCACAATCATTTTATCTCTGTACTTCCATAAAACTTTCCTTGACGCTTCAGTAAACTTAAAAGTATAATTATCCATATTCATTTGACAACAATTCAATTGCCCAGACAGCCCACTGTATACGAATTCAAACAAAGTTTCCCTATTTGACATAACACGTAAATTATCTATTTCGCCAATGTCACTTTGCAGATTGTGCACCAACGATACAGCCAGTTTATCATCATTATTCACTATATTAGTACTAATATTCCATATTAAAATGCTATTATCTCTTTGAGCAGTAATGAATAAACAGTTTTGTAAATCATTTCTTGATGTTAATTTTCCCCAAGAAATGGCCGTCGTATGTATACTGAAACATCTAAGTCTAAGTTGGTCATAATCTGTCTGTATATTTAATTTCTTATTCCAATTCTTTTTGTTATACTCAACAATATAGTTTGATAAATTCAAAACCATACTCCAGCTTGTTCTAGATTTGATATAAAAGTACACTCCGCCGACATTAGTGAGCATTGCTACTATGCTCTTATTATTACAAACGAGATCTCGAGGAGAGAATTCAATCTTTCTTATTTCGATAGAAATACTTGCTGAACACTTTGATTTGGCTGGATAGAGCACTGGGTCTGTAAAAACGCTCACGAGGGTCTCGTTATCCAAATCCTTGTTGATTGCATTTTCTGGTATAATATTCTCTGTAGGATAATCTGCCGGCATTTTTATTAACGAGAAGGAGGTGTCCACCTTCTTGTTTAGAATATGGTTGTTGCACGACAGTGTAAATACTTCGACGCCGTTCGATGTTGAAATATGTGCGCTCATATCGTGCCACATTATCGAGTGTTTGCCGTAATTAGCGGATGAATCGATTGGATGTCTCGACATTTCAATCAGATTTTGTGAAGCCATGTCGAAACTTTTAAAGGAAGTTTACATAACCTAATTTAACTTTTTGATTTGATATAATTCATATATAAAGTATATTGGCAAGACACAAAATTTAATCAAGAATTAATGATACACAAAATTATTAACATGCTCTTGTTTTGCAAAACACGAATGCTTATCAATACTCTTTCTGGAGAGAAATTATTTTTATTACTCTATCAACACTTACAACTGTAACATATATCTGTTCTGTGTTATAGCATTTATTTCAAAAACTGTCAATTATTTTGACGTTTAACTTATTCTTCGAAATTTAGTTTTGAATTCCTTTACTTTTGTCGGCCCATGTACGGAATAAAGTAAATAAATGCACACCTAAATTTTTATTATAGTTATAAATATTATTGAATTATTAATATTGTTGAATATACATTGCACTTTAAGCCAGGAAAGTGTACACTTCTGCTTTGTGAGTGGTAATTATATTTAATGATAATTTTAACCTATTAGTATAAAATATAATATGCCCCTGATTCTGCGCGTATCTAAACGTATCTAAACTTTATCTAATATTGCTTAAGTTTTGAATATAGGAATGAGAAAAACATATTAAAAAACTATCTGTAGCTTTCCAGAAAATTTAATAATTGTCAAAGAAAATTCACAAATATTTCTATAACGGATACTATACATAAAATAAATATAAACAAATGTATCTATCTATTTTAAATACGAAACTGAGCTATAATATGTAAAGTAAAATCATAATAAAGCTAAATAACAATACAAATAGTTGATTTGTAATAAATTTGGACTACACGATTTTAAACAACTGCACGTGTAGGAGGAACTGTCAAACTGACAAAATTATTTGCTGTCAACACAAATCGGTGAAATATTTTTCAAGCATGTAGTTTTTAAAAATGTCAGGACATAATTAAATAAGACGAATTATGTTAATTACTATGAAAAAAGATATGATCTGATTTTGTTATTACATAAATATCTTTTGTGAAGAAAGTCTAGAAAAACACTGCCAAGATGGGGAAAAAAGGTTATAATGCAAAAGCTCGACAAGTAAATAAAACGGCAGTTGATAATTCTGAAACAGATAAGGTACAGTGTTATTAATAATTTTAACATCTTTTGCGTCCCCATATTTAAAAATATGTTTTAAACTTTTTCTTTTCTCATTTTAATAACGTAGGTGTAAATGCAATTTAACACTAAAGAAAATTTCTTTTTTTTTCTTTTAAATGAATGAATATGTATAAAAAACAAAATATTTACTAAAAAAATCCCGCTCGTGACGATTTTAATACCCGAAATCGAGTTTATAATTATATGGATGGCAGACCTAAGCCCATAAGTCAAAAAATTAAACTTTACAGGAATACAAAATACTTAATAAAAGTTTTGATATAATTGTTAAATCTACTTTTATTTCAAATAATTACATTAATAAAACGTTAAAGCTTAACAAACTTCAATTTTTTCTGGATATCATCTAACAAGACTTTTAGGTGATTTATGTTATATGTACTAAGGTTATAAAGCCTAGGTTACTTGACTTATGTGAAAAAGTTTATTTCACGCAAAGCACTAAAGCTGATTATTATTTAACTATAAAAAAAAGAAAAGAAAAAATATAAAAAGTTAAAAATCTGGTTCGTACTCATCTTCTACAATGTCTGGATCTGTGTTTTGAATGTTATCTTGGGTAGCTAAATGTGTATAGTTTGTTTGTTTCAAATTATCACTTGTGTTCACATTAATTTGCACAATACTCTACATCTCTATGCCAAATTTCAAGTTTCTATGTCAAATTATTTATGAAAAAAACAGCTGTGACTAATGTATGGATGGACAGACATCTTTAATGGCCTTTTTTTTCTTTTGATATATAAAGCACTCAAAATTTAATAATCCTACTTTGCTAGAGTGCACTATTACCTTACTTTGTTAATAACCAATGTGTATATACATAAAAAAAATGAATTTTGAATTATAACTTTTAACTCATGGAAATTCATAAAAATATGCCAAAAGGTTAGTTATTGTCTATAAGAATTCAGTTATCGCCGAAGGTCAAATGTACAGTCATTAACAAATTTTTTAAGCAAAACGCATGTTGACATTAAACATAAAATTAAATACAACCATTTACTTATGATTATTACTATATTTTAATTTAGTAAAATTTTAATATACAAGAGTTAATTTTTTTAATGATATTCATTAATATATATTAAACATTTTTATTACTTGTACTATTAACATTTACTTTTGCTTCAACTTATAGATAACAATAGAATTTGAAAAAAATGAATATGGCGGCAAGAATGAAAGCAACTTGCTTGCGTTACCTTCAAAGAAGAGGAAAACGAAACTCATCAAGGAGAAGGTGGAAAAAATAAGGATACTGTCCAAGAACCAGCGAAAGCGTTTGGAGAAAATTGTAGACAAAAAGAAGAAGAAGGAAAATGTAAGAGCTATTGTTATACATTAATAATTGCATAATTAGCCAATATATTTTTTACATAAATAATTGCATCGTTGCCTGTATGGTATGGACTGTACATCTTTGCCTATTTATTATAATAGCTGACATAACATATTCGCTTTGATTTGTTATTGACAGTAGGTAACTTGTTTTCTTTTAAATCAAAACTATTAATTAGTGAATCATGGTCTTTTTCTATATGATTTTAATTTTTCTGTGTCTACATCCACAATATATATTTGGTAAATCTTCTACTTATAAGCTTTGTACTTCCTCACATCCTTTTGAAAATATCAGTTACTCCCTTTTGAATATTAGTGGAAAGAATTCATGTAATTAGAGTCACATAATTTTGGCTTTGTCAATTCTTCCTTCTAGAGAGCAGCCTTGCTCGAAGCCTTGTCCCAAGTACAAGTAAGCAATGAGGAGCTAAGTAAGATGACGTCCATAACCGCCGTACAAACTATTGGTGTTAGGAATCTCTCCGAGCTGTACTTGGAGAGTAAGCAGCCGACACAGTCGATCGCAGAGCCACCGAAGTATGCTAAGATAAGCAGCATTGCAGGTTGAAAATTACAATTATTCCATTGTATTTAATTTATAAAACACCTCACACATGCATGTTAAGTTAAAATGTAGAATAGAACAAAAAAAGTAAAATTTTGTTATTTAAATGAAATAAATTGATGATATAATTAAAAATACATTGCAAATAATCTCTACTTATTTATACTTTACAAATATCCTTTTTAGTTATTTCTTTGTACATTTAAATAATTTTTAATACCTTTTATCACTTTACTTTTTTCAATTATTGAAGTTTTCACTTAAACATTCAAGACATTGGAGTAAATCTTTATAAAAACCAAAAATAGAAATCACGTCATAATTTTCAGGCTTTAGATATGAAGTGGTAAAAAGTTGTTTTTTCTAACTTGTAAATAGTGTTTTTTTAAATTGAGTTTATTGAATTAAAAAAAAGAGAAAGGAAATGCAGTGTTGGACACTGCCACAATCATTTTTGCGAAAATGTCATATATAATGTATATTGAAATCAAATAAATTGTTTGGTTTGAAAAGTTTTGTTTACTTTAGTATGCCAGTGGCATACCTGTGTACATTAGTGGTGATAGTAGTGTGAGAAGTAGCTTTGAATTTATTTGAATACCTCTTGCAAATATCAAACCTATTGATCGAAAAAAGTGGATCCATTTTACACGTATCTAGTTCACAATATCCATGAATATTGAAATGGTACTGTCACAAAGTTTGATTTTTCCACTTTAAAATGATATGAAGATAGCGGCACTATGTATATTTTTAGATGGGCTATTGAAATTTTAATATACTTTGTCACAAAATGTCACTCATTTGGATGCGATTGCCTCTCCATACCTTGCATCGACTTTGAAGACATTTTTAAGTCAAAAACTAAGTGAAATTTCGCCATGTATAAATACATGGACATAAAATTAAACCAGTCATTGACACAAAATTAAACATTGGACATAAAATTAAACATTGATTTGGAAAATGTGGTTGTAAATTTGCTCCACTTGGTTTTAAGAAAAAATTAAAAAAACGAAACAAAATTTATAGGTAAATTTTAAAAAACATATATTAAAGACTAGCTTCATATCTCAATATATTAAAGACTAGCTTTTTGTTTCTCCTTTTACTAGACAAAAAGGAACTATGTATTTTTTTTAAATTGCTTCTTGCTTTAAATTTAACATATTAACAATAATCTCAATGCTTTAATTATATATTTTATTATCGACAAAATGAAAACTGTGTGGTGATAGTTAGCCATAGAAATCCTAAAATTTTTTTGTGGCTTATCGTACACAATTTTTTTAAACATCGTTCTGATATAGCTATAATGCTATAATGACTCAATTTGTTTAATTCAAAAATAGGTCATGTGAGACAGTTTGTAATAATTAGCAAATATAGATGTGTAAATAATATTTTCAAAAAAATTGGTTGTTGGTTAAAAATTTATAATACTGTACAAGTGTGGAAAGTCGATTTTTGAATCTGGACATGTTGTAAATCAGGATATTTAATAAATTTGTATATACGTAAATAAAAATCCATTTATTTACAGAACTTTCATAATGTTTAATTATTTTAATTGCTTATATTAATATAAAATATTCACAGGGGCTCGTAAACGAAAGAGGTTGCTCCTGCTTAATGACGCTGAACCTAAGAAAATAAAATCAAAAGACCCCAATGTCGTTGGTTTAGAACCAGAGTCATCGGATGATGAAGACTCCACAGAAGAAGATGATAATGACGAAACAGAGGTTAATGATGAAACAGAGGTTAATGGTAAAACAGAAGACAATGAAGAGAACGTAATTGATGACAAAATTAGCGATATTCCAAAACCAACGGATCCATCATCATTGGACATTGTTCAAGAAGCTGAAACAGTAAAAGAAACGCGGGTTAACAAAAAACACGATTCCAAGAAAGCTGTCAATGGAAAGACCCCAGTTTTATCTGACAGTAAACCGCTTTTGAAAAATGATAATAAGCTTGTTAATTTACAAAGGGATCCCAAGATACAGGTAGCGAGATTGAAATTACCAATATTAGGCGAGGAACAAAACATAGTGGAAACTATTAATGAAAATGAAATTGTTATACTGGCTGGAGAAACTGGTAAGAATGATTAAAAACAATCATCCTATCCTGATAATTCATACTATTCTACTGATACTTTTTTTTATCTGTTTTTGAAAGTTCTTGGTTTATAGTATATACATATTTTTCACTCTAAATTAAATTTTTTACTTTGTATTATAAACTATTCTACGAATAACTTAACTGGAGTCTTTATCTGCCAGGTAACCATTTTGCATTTTTCAATGGTACATTATTCAAAGAGTAGTTAACTGTGGTTTAGTCCCACCAACTTCACACTAAACATGTGCAAGCGAGATGGACATATATAGAATTTAACCTGTTAGACAGGGACAGGAACAAAGTGTTAGTTTGACATCTGATGTTCAATGCAACACATACAAATCTAACCTTTAATTTATTTATTTGCTTCGTTTTTATTGCTCATAATGTGTTATTATTTATAAATTGTGTTGTGAAAATAAAAGAAATGAAGAAACATATGCCCAGCAAAAACTTTAAAATTAAAATACGAGAGTATTAAAAAGGGAACAAAGAAGACCACCAGAGAAAATATGCTACGAAGAGTTGCAAAACATTACCTAAAATGTCATTTTAACTGCCCAATAAACACTTATCATCCAGGCCTCGAAGTGGCAGATAACTATATTTTTCTGTTAGGGGCTTTATTCAACAGTTAGCTTCTATCTGACAATTGAAAAATGCAGAATTGTGCTTTCCATCGAATAATTCCTATCTGGTTGTTTGTCCAAGGATTGAAAAATCAGCCCTTTCTAAATCTTTTTTACATACTTCATTGCAATCTTCAATCAGGAGGATTGCGGTTAAGTATGCTTTGAATTTACAATTATTTTTTTCATACTTATTTTTAGTAATTAACAAAGTTAATTAAATAAAAAAAAACATCCTCTTTTTATGTTTTCTATAACTTGACTATTAGAATTGCTATTTGTCAGGTTTTTGAAGTAGCTGAAAAAATATTGGGGACAAATTATTGATAAAGTATTATGAATTAATATAATGCAGGTTGCTTTGTCTTTATGTCCTATCACTCGATGATAGAAGATGAAGATAAAACAAGTTATATTATAAGTACGATCTTCTTGTATATGTCAAGTGAATTCAATGAGTGTGAAATAAATATCATGTGAATTCAATGCTCTTCGTGTAAATGTCATAATATGAATTACATTGATATGGATCATTGATCATTGAATTCACAGGACACGAAGACAAAACAACTTGCGCTTTAGGTATAAGCTTAGTGGAAATGTCATATAAATTCAAAGGTAACATTCGTTAACCCATAGAGAACAGTTGGAAATACTAAGATTTTTTGTAATGTGAAAATTATTCTTTTTTGTAATTAAAAAAAGTAAAGTAAAGCCACTAAATTTAAGTTAATACGAAAACTTTAATTGCAATCGATGTAAAGGAAATAGCAACTTAAAAAAAAATAAATGTGATACTAACATGAAAATTAAATTAAGTTAAACTTAAATTAAAATGTCTTCACAAAATTATAGGAGAATATAATAAATAAATCTTAAAAAGAATGAACAATATCAATATTGAATATATTTGGCGTTAATTTTGTAGAAATTCATAATTCACAATTAAATGAAACTACGTGATGTAGTATCGGTGGGTGTAGTGGTGGGATATTAGCAAAGAAGTAGATTGTCTTCTACTTCTTTGCTAATATCCCACCTGAAGATGTTGTAATACAACGAAACCTAGGTTGTGGTAAAGAAATTAAAGATAGTAGAAATAATACTACATCACGTAGTTTCATTTAATTGTGAATATCAATATTTCAAACTAGTGTTACAGATTTGTACAGAAATTTAAAGGGAATCATTATAGTCAGAGCCCTAAAAGGACCGTTTTTTTGCAAATTTGTAAATAAATTGGCACATAAATATTTTTTTGTGACATTAGTAACATTTACAATGTTATATAAAAATAATTTGCCTTTTAACAGGAATATGCAAAACGCTATCAGCGCCATCTGGTGATAAATTAATAAAGTTTTGCTTACACTAATGTCACTTATTTATGGTTGACGTGTTGTCAATTTTGGTAATACCGTATATATTATAATTAAATTAAAATGTCTAAATATAATGTAGTTCCTTTGGTTATTGTGCTTATTTAATATGTAATCACGTAATAATAATAGTAAATATAGGATATTGCTTACCAATATCGTACTTGGCGTGATTCCTGTTTGTGCGACTGCTAGAGAGCTAACTTCAATCACTCTGAGAATTAAATCTTGTTACATATATATCGCGACCAACGACACGTTCATATTCCGTCAATTGGTTGGAAGTCATGTTTTATAATTATATATATTTCGCAAGATCAAAACTACACTAACATTGACACATGTAATCAAAAGTTCTTTTCATATATGCTGTGAACATTTTTAGCGATATCTACGTTTCTTGCACGTTCAATCCCTAAATGCTGGTTTAATTTTTTGTACTGCTAAAAGAAATAAAGTTTTACTTCGTAAAATTATTAAAAATTAATGTTATTTAAAATAAATTCGCAATTGTTTTCAAATTGCAACAATAAAAAAGCCATGTAAATAAATATCAAAAAGCAAAATTATGATAATGATTTTACAAGGATCCAACTGCACATTATCACTTATATAATAAGATCCTTTTTAAATATAAAAAAAGATATTGTTATGGACACAATAACTTTAAAACTTATACTTTACTTTGAAGTGTTCCAGGTGTGAAACAAAATTACATTTTCTGTTTCCAGGTAGCGGTAAAACTACGCAAGTTCCCCAGTTCCTATATGAGGCTGGGTACACAACCTCTAAACTGATTGGCATCACGGAGCCTCGACGTGTGGCTACTGTTGCCATGTCAGCGAGGGTAGGTTTTGAAATGGGTCTTTCTGCAAAGGAGGTCTCCTACCTCATGCGATTCGAGGGCAACGTCACTAAAGAAACGAAGATCAAGTTCATGACTGACGGTGGGTTTTTTTATTTACTATCTTTTTTATAAAGAATAATCAGCATGGAATTTAATTTTAATTGAATGTTATGTCTTTATGATATTTCCCTATATAAAAAAATTACATTACTTCTATTGTCAGAAAAGTCAGTAAATTTGTTTGGTGTTTTTCAGTCATTTATTTATATAAATTGCTAAGATTCAATTATATAAATTGCTGTCATTTATTTATGTAAATTGCTAAGATTAATCAATGATAATTGTAACAACAAAATGTGTTCAATAACCTTTTGACATTTTTCAATGAGCTTTATAATTCCTTGTTCATAAGAGAACCTGAACAAAATAAGACGCCATTTGATTACCAACAAAGTGGGTGTTCATTTTGCAAACAACTATGCTTATATAGAAAATTTATTTACTTAAAATGCATTAAGAAGATATAAAAATTGCCAGTCAGGAGGAAAGTAAAAGACGAAGAATGAAAAGTTAGTTGACCATTTTAAAATAACTGTATAAATTTGTTTATTGACAGAGCAGTTTTTTACGTCAAAATGTAGCTTTTTCCACAACTTGTAAGCATGTACTCTAAATGAGTTTCTCAGAAAATAATCTGAGGCGAACAGCTATCAAAATGAAATAATTTAACCACATTATAAAGGAGAAAAACCTATTGGTAATGCCAGTTATATATAACCGTCCATTCAAACCCGAATATAAATTCAGAAACATTTTCATATTTTTGTGGCCAAAAATATTCAAATATTGAAAATGATTAATTTAACCCTTAAATATGTGATGTAGCACATAATATGTAACAGCGTAGGTTTGCTACATGACTTTATTTTATGTTTTCCAAGTTTGTGTCTTTCCAACCTTGAATATTGTGATTTTTTCTTAGAGTGGCAAGACTGTTTTATTCATTTTCATTTATTATGGTTCTTTGTTCTTCATTTCATTGGAGTGAGATCTTTATTGTGAATTTTTTCATGGCAACATAAAAAATATTGCATTTATAGGTTAAGCTATGTGAGCTAGTTTTACGTTATTGTTGTCATTTCTTATTATCATGGTATAGATCAAGCTATTTTTATAAATACTAAACAATCATATACTCAGTAAAACTTTTGAGTTACCAAATTAAAAATGCCTTTAATTTTTTTCATATTCGTCATAACATTTAGTGCATTTAAACCATCAGTATTTTGATTATGTTATGGTAGAAACTTAAAAGACACATATAAATATACTTCCAGGTGTGCTTCTAAAAGAAGTACAAAGCGACTTCCTTCTGACTCGGTATTCGGTGATAATAATCGATGAAGCCCATGAGCGTAGTGTCTACACAGACATCCTAATCGGTTTGCTGTCTCGCATTGTGCCTCTACGCAGGAAACGTGGGATACCACTGAGACTGATCATCATGTCGGCCACTTTGAGGGTAGAGGACTTTACGGAGAACACTAGGCTGTTCAAGAGCCCACCACCAGTTATCAAGGTAGGTTTAAACTGTCAGTGAAATCAATAATTAACCCATCATAAGTTACTTTATAGAATTCATAATATTCCCGATTTTCACAACCACAAGAAAGGTAATGATCTAATTAAAAAAGTAATCAATAAACTCAAATTCAATGAAGTGAAGGCCATCATAAGTTATTTCATAGAAATTATATCTCTGATTTTCACAATTACGAAAAACGTAATGATCTAATTAAAAAACTAATCGATAAATTTAATATTTTAATGGGGTCCATTATAAGTTACTTTATATAAATTATAATATCTCTGATTTTCACAATCGCAAAAAACGTAATGGTCTAATTAAAAAAGTAATCGATAAACTCAATATATTTAATAAAGTCCATCATAACTTTCTTTATAGAAATTGTAATATCACTAATTTTCACAATTATAAAAACACAATGGTCTAATTAAAAAAGTAATCGATAAACTCTACATATTCAATAGAATACGTCATAACTTTCTTTCTACAAATTATAATATCACTGATTTGAATGGTGATACACTCGTCTATGGTGTAGAATTATTTTCGCCGCTTTGATTTTTTTCCACATGAGATGGCTATCGTTATGTTCTTGGTCCACAAAAACATAACGATATTATTAATTTTTATTGGAATAAACAATTTTTTTGTTTACATTTAATTATTGTTTATACTCTTTTAGGGTAATAACAAAAATTGCATTTTTTAAAGACTTTTTTTATAAGACTTTTTTGTTACGAAAATGTGAAATTTCTCTTTGGTATTGTTCGTCATTTTTTACATTCGAAACTATATAGATACTATACATATGCTTCAACTATGTTCTAGCTACATTCCTTATGCTGCTACGTAAATTGTTTCATTACCATAAAATCAAAACTTTCGAAGTTATACGTTATTTTATCATGACACATACCACAATGTTATATATCCACAATGTTAACATGACGCATACCACAATGTTATGTATCCACAATTGTAATATAACACATACCACAATGTTATGTATCCACAATGGCAACATGACAAATATCACAATGTTATGTATCCATAATGGTAACATGACAAATACCACAATGTTATCTATCCACAATGTTAACACTACACATACCACAATGTTATGTATCCACACTGTTAACATAACCCATACCATAATGTTATGTATCCACAATGGTAACATGATAAATACCACAATGTTATGTATCCACAATGGTAACAGGACACGTACTACAATGTTACGTAAAAGTGGCCTGTGTGCTCGAAGGGTTAAAGCCTGCTTAGTACGTTTTTATAGTAGAATTTTAGATTTTTAAGCTTTTATTTCAGATTTTTTAGAAGATAGCTTTAATTGGCAGAAAGTCAAACTGTTTGTTAAATCTATTGCACACATATCTTAAGAGTTCACGTTTTTCCTATATGCAGCAAATCGTTTCACTTTGCCTATAAGGAGATATTACAGTAGTCTTATTGGGTCGGAAACAAATCACACAACTTTAATCAAAAATCCTCATCAACGAAGCCGTAGGCAAAAGCTAATTTAAATATTCACACGCCATTTTTAATTTATCATAAAAAGTAAACTGCTTATATTTTAAATATTTTCCTAAAATAATATAAAAATGCAATTCATAGTATTTTAAACGTAACTTTAAATATATGCCATGGAAATTGTTGATATTCAGGTGGAATCTCGTCAATTTCCTGTCACTATACACTTCAACAAGAAGACGCATCAGGATTACCTAAAGGAGGCTTACAGGAAGGCCGTCAAGATTCATACGAAGCTACCCGACGGTGGTATTTTGATATTCGTCACTGGACAGCAAGAGGTAAAGATATGTATTCTTACATGATCTAAATAATAGATTCAGCATTTTTCAGATTCTGCGTTCATCCGTCAGTTACAACCTTTTTTCTCAGAAACCGTTTTGATGTAGTCACAGAAGCACGAAAGGCAATCTGCATTTTTCCATTAATGTTTACATGCCCATATATGGTATACTAACAAAATTAATATTTTATATTAAACTACATCTAACATTATTATTAAGTTGGCAATTTATAAACCCGCCATCTCTTAATTATAAAAGCACTGTCGGTATCTAACACTTGTCACCAATGTGTAAACAGTGCTAAAGTTTCATCCTTGTAGAAATCTTTGGACCTTTGACTGAAAAACTGATGAAGTTCGATTTTGAAATGACTTTCACCTTTAAATTTTCTACCATGTAAATTATTAGACAGAGAGCTAAACAGATGGTAATTAGATGGCGAAAGATCGAGAGTACAGTGAGTGAAGTAGCATACATCATCCGAGTGAAAGTAGTTTTTCACGCGTTACTTTTGCTATGTGAGGCCAAGCATTGTCACAAAAAAAATGAACTTTGCTTTGATTTCAAGGAAGTTTTACAGTGACTTTGCTCAATTGTTCACACCATGCACTCAAAAATATCTTTTAACCAATGTTATATTTTGGTCTAGGTACACCTTTTTCTCCAACTCCTAGCCACTAGCGTTTACGCTAAAAATAACATAAGCCACCCACTATTCATCTCCTGTAACCAGATACTTTAGCCTCTTATTGGTCCAATGGGAATTCAGTAGCTCCAAGCACACATTAGCTCTTTGCACCAAGCACACATTAGCCTTTGAAATTCAAAAGGTGTTAGCTCATGCGGTAGCCAAATGGAATATTTCCACATCTTTCTCAAAGCATGAAGTTTTTTTCCATTACAGTATAAGAGCATGGAAGTAGTTCTACCAAACAATGTGAACTTAAATAGGGATCTGTTTCAATAAGGCTTTTAAATCAATTGTAGGAGGTTGCTTCGGATGAGGTTTATCGGATATGTCAAAATTACCTTCTCTGAATCTTAGAAACCAGTGCTTGGCTATGTCGCAAGAGGGCATACCTTCACCCATTGTTGTGTATGCGTGAAACTTCACTGGTTTTTCGTCCTAAAGAAAGAGTCCTCTAAGTTCACTTCAAAATACTTCTATTTTTAATTTATCCTTTCGTTCCGAAGTTCGAATGCGGTTCTTTATATATTCTACAAAAAATATTCTAGAAGCTTCTATAACATTCCAGAAATTGGTAGAAAAAAATGGCAGGTTTATAAGTTTGCCAACCTAATATGTAATAAAGAGGAAAATTTTGTATGTTTTTTTAGATATTCATGCAAAAATTGCTAAATCTATTGATAAACGATTTTCGCAATGTTGTAGCTTATAGTTTCCAGGTTGCTATAGGCCATATAGTATGTACATAAGATGTACAATTTTTGAGATGTAGTTTGATAATAAGTAACCCAGTTGGACACTTTCGTTACAAACATTATTTGGACACTTTTATTACAGATATACTAGTAATATGTACGGGGAAATAGTAAAATGTATAGAAATCTAAAGAAAAGTCTGTAATAGAACTTATCTATCTTTTATAAATAAGCCACGGTAACTGTTTTTAAGTCAGATAAAGGGTATAGGGCCAAAGTGGCGAAGATTATGTCAATTTATTAATTCTGATTAAATAAATATAAAAAAAATTAAAAATATACATAGAGAAATTTTAAGCGTTTTTGACAGATAAATATTAACCCTTTGCACTTTTTAATTTTGAATTAGTAGTTTAAAAGAAACTGACATGTTTTAATAGGCAAATAAACGTAAAAATCAGATTTTGAAGATGTTTGTTGTTATGTATCAGATTTTGAAGATGTTTGTTGTTATGTATCAGATTTTGAAGATGTTTGTTGTCATGCACATGGACATGGGGGAATTGAGTAAGAAAGGAAAATGGGCACCCTTAGTGAAGGGATATCACAAGCACCTTATGTTGGTGTACCTAATTATATTTTTGTTAATTAAAATAAAGCACAGGATTACATAAAATATATAACAAAATATCTTAATCAATTAATTTAATTGTACCCCTAAGGTATCTTCATATATGTGATGTTGGTATATATGCAGGATAATGCTTTATCATTATACCAAATTTCAATTTTCTACACCAAACGGTTTCTGAGAAAAATGATTGCTACAGACAGGTGGACATTCATATAAGTAATCTTATGAGGTTTTCGTTAGGAAGTACAGAAACCTAACAGTGTTAGCCTACTAATAATTACGACATTATTAATGATTAACCATGTACCTCATTGTCTTTCGCAACTGAATGCGCACTAAATCATGGGCAAAATCAATTCGTATACACAGAGTCCTTATATTTGCAGGATCACATTTCTTACTATTTTTAAATTATAAAATTGATACTATGACGTTTAGTTAACATGTCAGCTCGCATTTAACATTACATATCTTCTCCCGTTCAAGGTCCGGAGCCTAGTACGTAAACTCAAATACTCATTCCCATACCGAAGCGACGTCAATTACGAGAAGCAGATAACGAAACGGCCAACCGTTTCTGATATGTCACTCGACTCTGATTCTGAGGATGCGCAATCTGATGATGATGAAGTGGAACGTGAGATGAAAAGGGCACTGAAGGCACGGAAGAAGGCAAAACTGCAGCGAAAGATGCTGCCCAAAATCAACTTGGATGATTACGGAATGCTGCCCGATGATGGGCAGGCCGATCTGGTGGTTAGCGGTGATGAGAGCGAAGGGCATTTAGATAGCGATACTGGTATGTTGTTTATCAAAATTATTTTTCTTTTAGGATTTGTTCTCTAAAAGTTTTCTCTTAGAAAACTTCTAAGTCTGGAATTTAGACACATTTGCAATAGTTATTGAAATATGTTTAAATCAACCGTACTTTTAAGACTTTTTTCGCAGTGTTCCACTAAAATAAATATTAGGTTACTTTGATTCTAAAGATATATTTGATTAGTTAAGAAAAACAATACCGGCGAACACGTGCCTGTCATTACAAAAACACAATATAATTTTTAAAAAAGCTGGTTTTTTCTAGAACAGAAAAGAGCAAACAATTCAGCGATTGACAATCCGGAAAAAGCAAAAGATAAGATACAATTCGTGACCATAATATAAAACTAAAACAGCCGTCTTTATACACATGCTTTTATTATATTTTTAACATATCAAGAAATGTTAAAATCGTGTGTAATGTGTGCCATTGCATAAATTAATTAAACATGAACTGTTAACTGGCATAACAAATGTCAATACATTTATTTTGTGTTATCAAAATTAATGATGTAAAGTGCATAAGGTTCTTTTCGAGTTTAATGTGGCTCTTTACGATGACCCTGCAAGTCTCTTGGATTAGTATATTACATCTGGGCACGAAGGATACTATATTTTATCTTGTTGGGTCAAAGAATTCTGTAGAAATAGTATTTAAGAACTATTATAAAAACTAACCTAACTTTTCATAAAAAAAATACAAAATTCCCTTTTTTTTCTATTAATAATCTACATAAAAATTTTAAGGAGGTTATTTTTCATTTCTCTATTTAAGGGGGGAGATACCTGTAAAAGCTTAAATTTTGCTTAACTTTCGTGATTTTTTTTTTAAATGAAAGAGTCATTATATATTTTTGAAAATTAACATCTGGTTTATTCAAACATTAAAATGGTATAATTTTTTTTTTTATTTTATTTATTCAAAATTGCTGATGTAAACTAAATTCTTCCAGAAAGATCACAGCTCGACTTCTCAATCGGCGAGCATTGTAGCATCGGTTCTAGTGATCTGAAAACAAAAACCAAAATTCTATATGTTTATTACTGTCATAATTTCTAGATGAACCTAAAGAAAATTACAAAAAAAAATTCGCGGAATAAAATACTTGAAAAATATAACATGAATTTTGGGCCTAATTTTCTAGTTGTTTTTGCTTCGATAAAATTATTTTTTCAAAAAATTTTCGGAAATTTGTAGGTTCTTATGGAAAATAATATCATTAAAAAGATGTGTGCCAAATTTCAGGTAGATCGATAAATAACTTTTTAAGTTATCGTGTACGCCAGTTTGAAAAATATGGTTTCGAGAAAAACGCGTTTAAAGTTTGAATACTTGAAAATTCAATGATTATAGTGACTTAGCGATTAATCAGCAATTCCAGCACCATATAATTGTCCTTCTATAGCCTCATAGAACTCATTTCGTTCAATAAGTTGCTGTTCACTCAGTTGTGAGTCACTCTCTGTTCATCCATTTTTTCAGCGTATGATTTACATTGTCGGCCAACTGTTATATCTGAACAGTTCATTATTTGTAAAATCGATGAATATCCTTCATTGAATAATGTAGCAGCAATGTATGATACTATTTCCATGATTTTGGAGCTAGACACCAAACGGTAGAGTTGAAACTCTCATTTGCATTTTGCGAGTGACCACCCAAACATCTTTCAAGCAATTTCTGATAACGCAGTGAACACCCTAAAAAACTCAATAAATTTATAACAATACATATTATTGTAATGAATGTCCTCACTAGCAACATTAGATAATTTTCTCGCACTTGCACTCGATTGTTCAGCTTCATCATTTTTAGTATGCTGATTTCGATGAAATTTCCATTTACGCGGGCGTCGTGACCGAGCTGGTGTATCTTTAGCTCCTTTAGGATATGAACTCATTTTTATATTAGATTTCGAAGTCGTTGTGTACAGAATGAGTTCCAAAACTAAACTGAACAAAACTAACAGCAAAACCGGATATGGCCTATATGAATATACTCTGTAGCAACTGTGAAACTGTCAATTACTTGGAATTTGTCAATAAAAGTATTTCAAAACATCTGTTTATTAAAATTTTTAACAATAGAGAATCGGCCGCTGTTAAAAGAGTCGGCCGCTTAATTATACCTCTATTCTTTGCGTTTATTATACGACCCTATTCTTTGCGTTCGCGCCCAGCGCTCGTCGCAAATAATAGGGTCGTATAATAAACGCAAAGAATAGAGGTTTGATCGTCGTCAATGTCGTCACGGCTTACACTCTATAATATAAGAAATACTTAAAATTATGTTCTAAAAATTTGGTGACATATTCTTAAAGGATTATACTAATATTTCAGGAAAAAAAAAATTGTTTTCTAAGTTTTACAGGTATTTCTCCCCTTAAGCGTATAATTTTTATTCTTATAACATTTGAGATAAACACTGTGAGTACGTTCCACTGGGCTATCGCACCGCTCGAAACGCTCGCTGTATCATTTCACTTGGCGACCACGGTCATTGTGGTCGTGATCAAAACGTCATTGATGGCGTCATTGTTCATGACCGTTTTGAGCCCACACCGACCCGTGAATCGATGTAGATCTTTATGATAGTTTATTTGTCAATTTGACTTTCGCACATTGATATATGAAGTTTACGTAAATAAATTATATCATGTTTAAATATTAAATATGGTGACGGAGAGAATTGCGTTATTTGTACCTAATAGAAATAAAAATTGCACCAGAAGATGCAAAATGTGCAATCAATCATAAAATTTTCATAGAAATTTAAGTTGCACTTTTAAAATTACTGTATGTGTAAATTATTGTCTGACTGTTAATACATAATAAAAAATTCAATACTATAGTCTCTTTATTTTTGCCAAACACCCTCCATTTCCTCATAGTCACGAATAGGCTGACATGCTAGTGGAATGTGTATGATCGTGGTCGCGAGCATTGCGTAAACAACTAGTGGAATGTACTCTGTATGGTCTTTTTTTATTGTGCTCCATGCATATCTTAAAAATTTGAGGAAAAAAATATCATCTTGTAGAAAATGAAATGTTTTGGTTTCATATTAAAAAGGAAATAATTAAAACTTTGACAAGGTTACGACTGTTTAACAGAATTAAGAAAATTACAAACTCATGAGTGATTATTTAATTTTGTTCGCCAGTTTAAAGACATTATTATGTTTCTAGAGTACACTTATATTTTTGTATTTGTTTGATTAGTTTAAAAAGATAATATATACAAACTATATGAGAATTCATATTTATGTTTATATATAATTTTATAGTGATATAATTTCATCCAAGGAAAATAGTAAGAATGCTAAAGTGATTTAAAAATAAGAATCTAATATGAAAGCCTCTTTACAATCAAAATTTATTCTTGTCCATACCTTCCTTTACAAGGCTTCCTTATAATAACTTGAGAATTCCGAAAAACTCAAAATCTCAAATAATTCTCAATGTCAAAAATAATAGAGAAAACTACAAATTTTAAAAAATTATCAAATCAAAAATATAAACCTTATTTTGAGTCCAGAAACATAATTGAACTATGATTTATATTAATCTATAGATCCAGAATCGGATAACCTTACTGCATCAATCAAAGCGTGCCGTCAGCCTCTCTGGGTGCTCCCTCTCTATTCCATGCTGGCAACAGAAGGGCAGGCGCGAGTCTTCGCACCACCACCCGTAGGTACTAGGCTTTGCGTTGTCAGCACCGATGTGGCTGAGACTTCTTTAACGATACCAGGTGTGAAATATGTGGTGGATACTGGGAAGAAGAAAACTAGGTATGTTGATGATGATATAACAGTTTGAAATAATTGCATTTTATACGATAGATCTCAGTTAATGACTAAGTTCAGTAATGATGACTAAGAGACCTTTAAAATTATGACGCTACATCCACATGTTGTAATATGCGAATATAGGGGGATCTATGATACATACTAATATGTAATTTATGTAAACAATGTATTAATTAAACAACGCTTATTTGTAACTGATCTATATTACTAACTCCCTGCCTTAACTTACCCACCAGCAATCAACATACACAAAAGATAACAGCAATCAAAAAACAAAAGTTAGGTGTTAAACGTGTTGACCATTTGTGAATGTAAACAAAAGATAACGGCCTAAGCTTTTGTGTCCCTGCCGATTCAATTTCAAAGATTGTTACATCTACATACTATTTCTAGAAATTCCAAAATCAGCGCTGTATAAAAAGTATTCTAAATTGTCTTTATAATCAAAGGCGTTATAAATGAAATCTGATGTAGTAAATATTACCTTATCAGCTGCTGATACATACAGAAACCTTTAACCACAAAATAAATTGTTTATTCTGGGCAGAAATAAAACACACAATATACCTAAATGCCTAGCGATTAATAACTCGTATCATTTGCATGAATAAATAGCTTCTGTACAATGACTTGCATGAATATATAGCTTCTGTACAATGACTTGCATGAATAAATAGCTTCTGTACAATGACTTGCATGAATATATAGCTTCTATACAATGACTTGGATGAATAAATAGCTTCTGCACAATGACTTGCATGAATAAAATAGCTTTTCGTACAATGACTTGCATGAATAAATAGCTTCTGTACAATGACTTGCATGAATAAATAGCTTCTGTTCAATACATCCTGAAACATGTTTTGCTGTTGTGAAATAACAAAACAGCGGACCTTATGGAGCTTCTGTTCGTAAATTTATATCTTACATTTTTGTTGTGAGATGTGCGATTTGTTGCAAGATAAACAATGTGTTGCTAGATATATAATTAAATACACTCTGCATTTAATTTTTAAATTAAAATGTTTGTTATAATGATTGTTTGGAAACCTTTGCAGCTGTTGCATATTGGAAACAAAATTAATAATATAATAAATAAACATTTAGATGCATGGCAACACTATATATAGAGAAGAAACAATATATTTTTTATTTTTCTTTAAAGAACTGCTTCACTTTTTGTGATTACCTTTTTAAATCTAAGAATATAAACTGTGTAACATTGTGCATTCTTAATAAGGTAAGGATTTGTGAATGGAAATAAAAACATTATTAATTATATCTTTGTGATAGAGTGAAAATTTAATTTTCACTTTCTGCAATAAAAAAATAGAGGTTTGTCTAAAATCAACTTTTTTGGGGTGGGTTATTACTGGAATAACCCATTTTTATATTAACTGTTTTAGTGCTATGGTTTTTTACTCATATTTATATATAAGAAAACTATTTCTTCCAAAAATTATCCAATTTTAATAATTTTTTTGGTGTTTTCTTAATAAAAAACTTGTACAAGGATAATAAAATACAAAGAAAATTATGGAAATATATATTGTGAACAAAAATTATAACAAAAACTTAAATCAAGGTCACATCGTATTTTCGCAGTCCGGTACATCCTCTGCATCAGCAAAATACTTGTTATCGTCATTATTATCACTATCACTAAAAATTTGCATTACGCCAAATTGTGAGCGCACCACAATGTCACTCCCACTATCACTTTCTTCACAACTTAAAAAACGATCATTTTCACTCGAATTATTTTCATATTCCGACATTATGGGTTAAAAATTTTCTTTTCCTGGATCCTTTTTTCTTTTCCTGGAACTTTATGTAACATGTAAAAAGATAAAAAATTAGCGATGCGTGCGAGTTCCCCCACCACGCGCTAAACAGCAACTGATTTCGCGAGCGCCATCACGCTTTTGGGAAATTTAGTTAGTACACGCACGAGCGCGATGGCGTTCGTCGGCACTCAAACGGTTAATAATTTCAAAATCGTTTTATTTTTTTGAGGAATCCCAAATTTTTAAATAATTTAGCCATTGGACATATAACTTGGTTATTTACTCAAAAGGTACCTTAACCATCAAGTATTAGCAAATATTATAAGTCAATGTTAATGTATGTAATGTATAATGATTTTTGAAAAAATAAGGAGTTAAATAAAAAATTTATTTATTTAAAAATGTCAACTACAATGAGTACAAGCTTTATTGACATTTGTCGTTTGTAAAATAGTAAATTATAGCATTCTAATTTTTGAAAGAGGCTGGTGAACAGTCATAATTAATTAGGTCCACTTGTAAATATCAATGAACAACAAGGAAAATGCAGATGTCAAGACTATAAAAACACATTTTAAATCATGAATGGATTAATAACCTAATTGGGTATGGGATAAAAATAACATTTGACAATAAAATAATAAAGCATGAGTGCAAAGGGAATAACGATCTTGATACAGCATAACTGATCTTGATACAGCATAACTGATCTTGACACAGCATATCTGATCTTGATACAGCATAACTGATCTTGATACAGCATATCTGATCTTGACACAGCATATCTGATCTTGATACAACATAATTGATCTTGATACAGAATAACTGATCTTGATACCACATAACTGATCTTGATACAGAATACTTGATTTTTGAACATCATATAAAATTAACCCTATTTATTAGATAAATGATATAAGTATTTAAAAATAAAAGTTGTATTTCAAGTAATGGGCATTGGGTATAAAGAATTTTTGTCAATTAAATATTTAATCAATTAAGGAAAAATATTATTTGCCTTATGGCAATCCTGGTGTGTACAGGAAATGTTGTCTTTGCATTTACGAAGCTGTCATTGCATGAAATGTCATTAATGTCAAATTTGCATATATTTTCAGTATTCCATTGATTTCAGATATGTCAGAAGTATCATTAATATGATAAAAAATAAGCATTTACATACCAATTCTTTCCGCACTAGTGTAAAAAATGGACTTATTTTTGCTGGTATCCAAATAGCGTTAACCTTAAGATGTTTAAAAATGATTGTAATTAAATTACAAATGATTGTAATGGCTTACATTCACTATTTCAGATCTGTAAACTTTTATATAACGAAAGATTTAAATTTTTACAAACTGCTTATCATCAACCCAACCACAGATTATATGATGGCGTAACAGGTGCCAGTGCATTCCGCATTACCTGGACATCACAAGCGGGAGCGGCCCAGCGCACTGGCCGAGCCGGTCGTACGGCGCCAGGCCATTGCTACCGCCTCTACAGCAGTGCTGTATTTCAACATGAGTTTCAGAAATTTGCCACTCCCGATATACAAATGAAGCCTGTTGACGAACTTGTGCTTCAGATGAAATGTATGGGGATCGATAAGGTAAAATTGATCAGTGTCGTGTACTGAAATACTTGGGACTTTGCCATATTCACACGTTTGATGGTTTTATTAATTCTGTATGTAATATCTATATTATCTAAATGCTCTGCCACTGCCATCCACCACAATATTAATGCCACATTGAACAGTGACAATGGTATGCCATGTTGAATGGTCCCGAATCATTTTTCTCATCTGTCATAATTTTCTAAATAGTCTCACTGATCAAAAAGGGGAATCCTTAATTTCACTTTCTCATCATTTTGTTAACACATATTCGGTCTGTAGGCAACTGAATTACGATCCAGTGACTGAAGTTGCATTAATCATTTGTGAACGAAGTTGCGTTAGTAATTTTTTACATATTTGCACGTTTTAGCGATTTGTATAAATATTAAAAAAATATCAGCATATGCAATAAGACGCTACAAATCACACTAGAAAAAATACATTTTTGGTACTAAATTAGTTATTGATTATATTTTTTGAATAAAATTGATTTTATTTATTGACAATAACAGCCATTTTTCATACACATGCTGTCACACTCAACCTTGCCCGTATTTGCCGATCAGCATGAAAAGATAAGATAATCAGTACAAAAAGGTAGTCACTATTTTATGTGTATGAACGAGAAATAAAAAGCCTTGCCTTAAATAACTGAAAAATTACCAATGATTGCTGAATGATTAGTCGAAACATAATTGTAATGCTATATTATTGGAAATATCTTCTCTGTGCAAATAATACCTCAACGATGAAAATATACAGGCGGATACTTTCTGCATTGCTAACTCGAACTAAATTCAATTTAATGCAATAGAATTTAGTATCCAGCGTGATTGTCAATGTTAGATATAACCGTTTAAGTTATATAAATTTTTC
The DNA here is from genome assembly GCA_039881145.1 of Druceiella hillmani. Taxonomy (NCBI): domain Eukaryota; kingdom Metazoa; phylum Arthropoda; class Insecta; order Lepidoptera; family Hepialidae; genus Druceiella; species Druceiella hillmani. The sequence goes on along the minus strand of JAYKKI010000078.1, from coordinate 1,939,531 downwards.
TTGATTTCATACCACATGTGTTCTATAAAGTTTAGATCTGGGCTATTCAATTGTTTTATGCAATTTGGAATATTATACTGTGTTACAAACCATATTTTAGTAACAATTTAGATGACATGGTCATTGATGTGGATATTTGCAATATGGTCATCAGCGTTGATATAAATTAAGGATTGCTTTTCGCTTATTTCGACCTAAATTTTTAATTTAAAGATTGCGATTAGAATATACGCATTGACATTGTCATATCTAATAATGGCGCAAAAATTAATGTCAGAAGAAAAAATATTTACTTTTAAAATTTTGAAATTAGAACAAATATCTTAAGTTAGGTAGCCAGGCAGAAAACTATCGATGCGAGTAATTTTTTCAATATTAATTATTTATAGAGATTATTTTTTCTTTTAATGACTATAAACTGCTAGCCAGTATATTTGATAATGAAAACAGCATTTCATAATAACAGACTATGACATCTATTTCACTTGACCACGACTGTATACGTAATACGTAACAAAACAATGTATAGATAATTGTATTACAATGAAAATTAAAAAATGCAGTTATCAATTATTTTGTAAAATAATATTAAATTACCATTTTTTAATACCATACCCAAACAAAATTTGTGAAATTGTCGTCACCGTGGTCACTGCAAAAAAACTTTGTTTTAACAAAACAAATTTTTTTTAACTTATATAAATATTTCATTAATGACAATGGCACCTAAGTACTAATACCATGTTAGCCTCAATTAGTCTTTATGGTTAAGTGTTTCCTGAATTATAACCTGAAAAAATCTCCATATCTAAATATTAAGGTTAACAATTTTGTGGAATAGCAGCTGTTCTAAAAAATCATTGCAGCAATCACATCTTCATAACCCCTTCTGTGAGAACCAGCACATCACGGATTATGAATGGAAAGGGCTCAAATAAAATATAAAAAAACAGTACAAGCAAATTCAGTTCAGTTCGGGTAATCGGTTTAATTCAACGATTCAGTATAGTCTCTCTTCGTAACAGTTATTGTTAAGTATTAAATAATAAAATCGTTTTGTGTTGTGGACGTGGAATATTAATTTGCAATCGACCCAGTGAGCTCTCCCCAGACTTCATAATCAACAACAACAGATCTGGTGAATATCGAAGAAATTCCTCCAATCTGGTACAATTGAGTGCACGGTTTTGTCTATGGTCTGCCGTTGCACACAACACCGTAGATTACTAGCTTATTCTACATTATAAAAATATACTAAAATGCTAATAGTAGCTATTTTATTAAATTTTTATCATAATCATTATGCCGCGACTGAATTTTCTCAAATCCCTATGCCAAGTCTTGAAGAATAAAAAAAGTAACTAGCTTTGTCCCAACAAAATCCAACAAATAGATACAGCAAAATGAAATGGGAACATTTCTTAAAAATTAAATTTGTCTTCAAGTACGCATGGTATTTTTCAGGTCGTAAACTTTCCTTTCCCAACGGCACCAGATCGTATGCAACTCCGTATGGCCGAGCACCGTCTCAAAGTGTTAGGCATTTTGGAAGTGCCTGTTTGCAAGACGCCACGGCGGAAGGACCAGGAAGAGGTTTGTTACAAAATTTTTAAAAGCGTTTGTTCAAAACAGTTCTTGTACATTTTAGAAAAACTATGTGGCTATCAAATAAAAGTTTATGAAGTGCTGATTCTAGAAGTTTTGCAATATTTATGTATTTTTTTCAAAATATGATATTTTGAAAAAAAAAACACAAAATAAAAGAATGAAATTAAACCTCACAATGCTGTCTTTTCATTACTGGTTACACAACTTTTGAAAGAATAAAAAAATTATTTTGGTTTTGTTAAAAAGTTTGACTTTTTAAAAGAATTTCAATAGTGACATCTAAAAGTATATTTTATAGGAATAATAAATATAATTTGAATACAGGAAAAACCAACAATAAGAAATATCAGTTAAAAACAAGTGTCAAAAGGAAATTAATCTATTATCTCACCGAGTATTTTACTCTGTGTTATTGCCAGACGCCTTTGATAAAATGGATAATTAGTGTTTTGAGTCATTTAAAGTCTGAAATGCAAGTTAAAATAAATTGTAGTTGCAGGTCGATAACCATACTAAAAAATTAAGTAACAAGGGTTAAAGAAAGATACAAGAAACGCCAATTTCTTCTATAAATTAGAATATTAACTATTCCTGAATTCCACCCCCAAAGTGGTGAAAAATATTTTCCGTACATTTAATAATAACCATGTAGTTTGAGAGGTGACTTCATCATTATTCAACAAGGGAAAATGCCAAATATTTCATATTCAATAGTAATCATGCAAAAAGCCATCAACACCATCTGGAAGCAATTCACTAAAGAAATGATACTCAATATGCCAATGTTGCCATTCCGTTTTGTGAGTCCGCATAGGACGAAGGCGAATATATTGTAATAAATAAAAATTACTCTATAATGCCTAAACATATCGTATTGTATTGTATATAAGGTGTTTTAACATATATACCATATATAGATATAATATATATATATCCCGAACGTCAGTGTGCTTGAACCATGAAACCAAATAAAAATTATGGCTAACTTTATTAGAGAATATTCATAATTACATTGCCTTCATCAAAAGTGTTAATAAACAAAATAATTCTTAAAACTAAATAAATTTTTTTTCAAACAATACAGTAATTAGTTTTTGAAAAACTTGTTTCACATATTCTTTTTTTACATTACTACTTTTTTTTCACATGCAAATGAGTAATATACATCAAAGTTTGCATTTCAATGTACTTGTTTCTGCTCTGTTTTAGAATAAAACCATTTCAGAGTAATATAAGTCAAAGTCTGTACTTCGTTGTATATGTTGCTCCTCTGTTTTAGAATAAAACCATTTCCGAGTAATATAAGTCAAAGTCTGTACTTCGATGTATATGTTGCTTTTCTGTTTTAGAGTAAAACCATTTCAGTAAACTATATATAAATAACATTTGTTTTTCCGTTTTCGTAATCTACGACGGCCTCTTATCAGCACTTTGCAACTTTAAAGACAAACCGCCACGTACGAAAATATCAAATTTTACAGAGGAGAAAAAATTTAAAAAAATATGCACGGCTTTATCGCTATAAAATTTCAATACGTAGTATTTTGAGCCATCTTTTGAGGTCATAATATAAATTTTATTGCGATAAAGCCGTGCATATTTTTTTATTTTTACTCCTCTGTATAATTTTATATTTTCGTTTAGTGGCGGTTTGCCTTTAAAGTTGTGACTTGATCTCAACAAGTCATTAATATTGAATATTAACAAAAAAGAAATTTTGAATGTCTCATCGTCAATTCTTAAAGACTAACACATTAATGACGTAGCCATTAATGTATCATCATCATTTGCAATAATTTCTCTATTTTGCTCGTATTTTTAAGGTTCTGTACCTTAAAAGGAAAAATGGAACTGCTCAATGTAGAAACTTGAAGTTTTGGTATATTAATAAAACATATTTAAATGCACATATCTCAGAAGCTAAAACTCGAAAAGAATTGTTTGGAAATTTTAGAGGGGGCATGTTAAGAGTATATATATATATATATTTTTATTTCCATATTTAGTGTGGGATATTACTTGAATGATCTTCACTTGATCTTCAGAAATATACTGAAAAGTATACGAAAAAAATATGTCACCCTGCCTTATTTCTGAAACTAATCAATCAAAATTTATGAAGAAATATGTGTTTTTAGGGACCCACCCAAAGGTTGTATGAAAGGAAGTATAGCGATGGTTCTAGATGGCATCATTTTTTAATATCCACCAGGTTTTTACGCCAATGGAAGGTATAATAGGCAACGCATTTATGTTTTCCTGTGTTCACAGCCAATTTTCTCATAAACTATGCTATGTAGAAACTTAAAATTTGGCATAATAATACATATTACTGTCCTACGTTTTTTGCACTAACTTTTTAAAACTATTCCTATGTGAAATAAAGATGCTGTAATTAAAGTCTTAATACCATGTTAATTAAAGTCTTACCAACAAAAATGTTGAAGAAAACCATATCAATAGTTTATTTCTGAAACTACTGAGCCAAAAATGTTGAAGAAAATAGTATCGGTAGTTTATTTCTGAAACTACAGAGCCAATGTTGACTAAAACAGTTTCCGTAAAATCTGACTAAGAGATTACAGACAAATTATAGCAGTTATCCTAGATCTTATAATTTTGAATTATGCACAATGTTTTATGACTGAAAGATATTGTTGGTGATATATTTAGGTTGGTGAAACATTAATATTTATAAATAGTTTGGTAGAAACAGTATGTGCTCGTAAATGTTTATAAGTGTGTTAATGTGTACGGAACCCTCGTAGTGCAAATTGTACTCGCGCTTGACATGTTTTTTTAAATGTTTATTTGCTAAAAATAATTTTATATCCATTGTTTTTAAACAGAAATATTACACTGACCTTTATAAACGTAATATATATTTTTGTCACCTATGGCACTGTAAATGTTTTTAGTGACGTCTATATTTCATAAACAGTCGGTATCAAGTAATGCAGAGGGTATGTGAAACTTATAAAAGTGTAGTTTGAATAATATTTTCAGCCATATTTTGAATGCCACATACTATGGCTTACTTAATACTAACATACGAAATCGAGTGGATGAAAAATGGATTTGTGAATATGCTGAGAACAGACAATAGATAAGAAAGAAGGAAAAAATTATATATGGACATCGCATTAATATAACTTAGTTGTGAAAGCTCATAAAACTCTTAAAAGTGATAGCTCATAAACTAATAAAAGTGTAGTTATAGTTTGAATAATATTTTCAGTCATATTTTGAATGTGACATACTATGTCTTACCAATACTAACATACAAAATCAAGTGGATGAAAAATGGATTTGTGAATATGCTGAGAACAGACAATAGATAAGAAAGAAGGAAAAAATTATATATTGACATCGCATTAATATAACTTAGTTGTGAAAACTCATAAAACTCTTATAAGTGAAAGCTCATAAACTAATAAAAGTGTAGTTATAGTTTGAATAATATTTTCAGTCATATTTTAAATGTGACATACTACATCTTACCAATACTAACATACAAAATCAAGTGGATGAAAAATGGATTTGTGAATATGCTGAGAACAGACAATAGATAAGAAAGAAGGAAAAAATTATATATGGACATCGCATTAATATAACTTAGTTGTGAAAGCTCATAAAACTCTTAAAAGTGAAAGCTCATAAACTAATAAAAGTGTAGTTATGTTTTGAATAATATTTTCAGTCATATTTTAAATGTGACATACTACGTCTTACCAATACTAACATACAAAATCAAGTGGATGAAAAATGGATTTGTGAATAGGTTGAAAGCAGATAATAGATAAGAAAGTAGGAAAAAATTATATATGGACATCGCATTAATATAACTTAGTTGTGAAAGCTAATAATATTAAAAACAATTATTAATCATAGACATTGAAGAAGCGTTTGAAATATTTGATTCCAATTTGTTCCACAATCTCATTTAATCGTTGCCTTGCAGGTGCTGAAAGTTACAGCATTGGGCAAAGCGGTTGCAGCGTTTCCTGTTCTACCACGCTACGGCAAAATGTTGGCTCTCAGTCACCAGCAGAACTTATTGGCATATTCCGTAGTAATGGTTTCAGCGCTGAGCGTCCCAGAGGTATTGAACTTATTAAAAAAACATATATATTCTATTTTATGCCAAAATATCAAAGTTTTTTTGTTATCAAATCTCACCAAAGGGCTCTCCATAGTCATATACAGGACAATACTAATATGAACAGTGCCTACGTATGTGTGTGTATGTATGTGTGTGTGTGTGTACATGTCCACGCGCATCGGCTTAATCGCTACCATATTTATGTATAGACATTGATAAACTCTGATTGCTTGATAACACTTCAGTGTACTGTAATCACGCGTATTACTTTTGAAATTATGGACTGTCTATAAGTAAAAGAATTTTTTAAATCAAATTAGTGTGTATGTAAACAATCAGAACAGTGGTTGAATTTTGATATAAATAATATAAAGAAAAAAAGATATTTTAGAACCGCCTAGACTATTCCATTATTTTTTCAATATTAATTCATTTTTGCATAAATAAAAAAGCAACAGGTTTGAAATACATAAATTGTGATATCCAACTACATACTCCATGTAAAATCGGCCAAGACAAATATACACAAAGTATATAAGGTTGATATTACTCCAACCTCAGGTTACTTGAGTGATGCCTTGCCATCATGAGGAACTCATAAGATATCTGGTAATCTCGTCTAAACCTGTAGGTGAGATCACAGTTGCCCAAAAAGTTGTTCAAAAACGGGAATACATTTCAAATCGTTCTTAACTTTATTATTCATTGGAGTGTTTCATTTGGGACAAAAATAAAACAAGAATTGTACAATTGTCAAAGTGTTTGCCCATCATATGACAGTTTCATTGTGTCATCCCCAAATTTTCCACAGGTTATCACTGGCAAGGGTGAATCGTGGCCCGCCACAGGACAATCTTTACTCCTTGGAGATCCAGGAGTCTTGCTACGCGCCATCGGGGCAGCCGAATACGCAAATTCCAAGAACGAACTTGAACTCTTCTGTGCTAAGCATGGTCTGAGGGAAAAAGCGGTGAAAGAGATTCGAAAGCTGAGATGGCAACTCACATCGGAGATTAAGCTAAGTGTTCCTGGAATCGACCTCACTGTTGAAGCTGAAATGAAGCCGCCGACCGAGGATCAGGCGAGATTGCTGAGGCAGCTACTACTAAGCGGGTTGGGTGATCAAGTGGCTAAAAAGGTTGCTATCGAGGAAGTGAAGGAAGGTGAGGGAGAAGAGGGCTTGAGTTTTGTGATTTATATGATTGAAAAATTGTACAACTTTTATTAATATTAACCACTAGAGAGTGATATGTAAACACGCGGTAGGTAATTGAATAAGTGTGAATTCAAATCTGAGTGGGAAATTTCTTGAGTACAATGTTTATTTACAAAAAGAATGATATGGTAGTTGACTCATTCTAAATTTTGATATTTTCGTACCATATTGTGAAATATAAGTTAATTAAAAACCAATCTTGAAAAAAATTCAAAAATTGATTGAAAAATAAGCCAGTTATAGGCTTGGATTGGCAGTATTAGGGTTGGGTATATCCCTGTCTCTTTTCCTCTTGTAGAATATAATGTGCAATATTAAAAATGACCTCACAACACAGTATTCCCGTCCTTGTCTAAAGATTAAATTTAAACTTTTATAACTCGGTCAATTTTTAAGATTATTAAAAAAAAATTCACTCTTCATGAACTAAAAAAAATTTAGTCAAATACCCAATTGTACTTATCATCATGTTCATTTATTATATAGCAGTGAAATATTGATAATAAATTTCATGATATTATATATATTAACAATCCTGTGATCTCTTTGTGTGAGAAATGGTGAACTATGTTACATATTTGAAAATCTCCAAATTTTACTCCTCCAGGGTCCATCCAGGGTGGAGCCCCTTGAATCTGATTGATAGTTATTATAACACATTTGGTAATGTGCAAACACCTTCTGTATATAAACTACCAAGAACTGTCAAAAAAAACACAAATTTAAGTTCATTCATCAAAGTTCCTTACCTTTCCTTAGTCGCCTTAAGTAATCCCCATTTTTTGCAATACAACTGTGATAATGCCGGACCTACTCTTCCATAAACTTCACAATGGTCAAAAGTGGTATCAGAATTCCCGTTGCGAATTCCGTTTGATGTTTTCAATCGATCGATTCAATCATTCATTCAATTCATTCAATCGATCAATGAATTGTCTTCAATTGATGCTTTTTTTGTAAGAAATTAAGCTCTTTCGGAACCAGTCTTGCAGCAAGCGTCTCACGTGCAAAATATTGGTTAAAATTCCATGAATGGTCATTTTATCAATGTGCAACTCTTGAACCAACCCTATAATACTAAAATTATGAATAAAAAATAATTTTCAAGCACTATTTTTTAAATTTCTTTAGATGAGGCAAAACTTCGACGTTTCATGCCTGTGTTTTTGGAGATAGTCAAGTCATCATAGACTTTTTTAATATTTTTAACGATTAAACACAAAAATTTCCTTTGAAACACAAAATTTAAGGCGAACTCTTCATCCAACTAATTTATCCATAATAAAGTTCGCAGAGCAACTTTGCGATCGAACTATCAACACAGCTGCTGCAAAAAACACTAGTTGATAGATCGCATTCAAGTTTGACTTGGTAATTATGAAAGATTCTACCAACTTAAAAAAAATAAAATTTTACCGTTTCCTTTAAGCGGTTAATTTTTTTAACGATTCTGCCTAATTTTTATACAGTAAGCATAAATGCTTTGTTAAATTTAAAAGTATTTTTTAAAAATAAAATATTGCCATCTCATGGAGAATTATAAAACTATAATTATTACGTTGATTAACTTTATGAAGAATAAAATGGTGATATATTTCTATTGCAAATATTGACCAAACCTCTGTGGTATAATACTACGAAATTTCATTCAAATTTCTCCAGTGGTTTTTTCATGACAAGCACACAGACAGAGCCTCATTAACATTTTATTCTATATATATATATATATATATATATATATATATATATATATATATTCTATTTAGGATAGATATATTCTATTTTAGACTAGCCTCTAGTTATTTATATCAAAGTACTTTAAAAATAGGATACTCATAAAGTGATGGGGTGCCGACACTATATCTGTTACAAATAAATCTATAAATATCTTAACAGGTTGAAGGACAATATTGTGTACAAAAACAACAGTCTATTTAAACTTGTAGTCAATTTACACTACATAGCACTATGTTGTAATTTAGTTTACATTTACGTAAACTAAATTGCAACGTAGTGCTATTGCACTGAAATATTTATATGATACTTCAAGTCATCAATGTCAATTGAAATGTCAAACTGACAGCTTGTTAATTGGTTATGGTGGAAAATTCTGTAAATTTGTCTCTGACTTAAAAATCAAACTTATTATAGATTTACAGCTACTTCAGCCCGTTTTACTGCTTGTAATAATCATGTCAAGTTTCAAGATGTTAATTTAAGAAAAAAGGCAATGTCATTTGGCAAATCATTCTTATATAACTTCTGTTATTAGACAATAATTGGCTGACTACGTAACTAATGACGATGGTGCATTTTCTGAGTGGCTTCATTTTTTATTCAAGCTTTTATTACTATTTTATCAATACAGTAAGTATAGTAAAACTGAAACAATTATAGAATACAGATGTTGAATATATTTGGCGTTAATTTTGTAGAAATTCATTATTCACAATTAAATGAAACTACATGACGAAGTATTATTTCTACTTTCTTTAAGTTCTTTACCACGACCTAGGTTTTGTTGTATTACAACATCTTCAGGTGGGCTATTAGCAAAGATCTTTGCTAAGGTCGTGGTGAAGAACTTAAAGAAATAATACTACATCACGTAGTTTCATTGAATTGTAAAGAATACAGATGGCAAAAATGTTGGTGATTGATTAAAAAACTAGTATATTCTAAATAAAAGTTGTGAATTAAAACATTGCAGACTCAACTGCTCTACTTATGTACATAAAACATATATATATATATATATATATATATATATATATATTTTTTTTTTTTTTTAATTTACAATGTTGTCCTTAAATTGTATCCTATTTTGCTTTTAAATAGTTAACTAAAAATATATGCTAACACATTTTGACTCCATATAAGAACTATCAAAATAATAATAATCCCTTTAAAAAAAGTTTTTAGGTTATTACTATTTACCATTCTCTCTGGGTTTCGTGTAATACTCATATCATGGTTAATTAATTAATTTTTTTTTAAATTTTGGCTTTCTTGCAGCGCACATGAAAACACTGCACAAACGTTTGAATTACACAAATATAGAATAGTATTGCAGAGGAGTCAATCAAAAAACTAACGGCACAATCATTGAATTAGGATAATACAATATTTCGCGAACGACTCAAAAATTCGCTATTTATTTGGGTTTTCGCATTTTTTAACCCCTTCAGATGACATTTTTTTAAATGAGTTTTATAAAAACAAAATACAAGATTAAATTTATACAAGTTGAGTAGTTATATGGTACAATTTACAATTGATATAAATTATGAGATGTGAATTGAACAAAACAATATAGAAAATGAGAGACTATTAAAAACTGATAATTGAAAAATTTACCACTTGATGAAGTATATGTAAAATGCAACTTGAAATTACCATCACGTTGCAGTATGAAATGTGCACGACAAAATTTAAAAGTGTAAGGCTGACTCGTAATTGCACATTTTGTCCTGTCTTCCAACATGAGTTTGTCTCATTAGTTTAGCTGATAGAGAATGATCGAAATAAACACATTATGAATAAAGAATGAACGAAAAAAGTGCACACTTTTGGGCCTAGAATGAAATTACATTCAAGTGATTGCTTTCAAAAATATAGAGGATTAACATAACTGTTTTCAATTGAACGAAAATGGGATTATATTTTTTATTTACTACACAGGCATATTATGAATTTAGACAATTTAAAATGACACCACTATCGGCAACATAATTACTAAGAAATTCATTATTTATGTATTTCCCAGAGCATGACATTAACCAGCTCGTAGCTTGGTTAAAGGGGATTTACAGGAAATCTGAAAAATCTCAATATCGCATGCTCAATAATTAAGTATGTTATACGATTAATCATATTGTATATTAGTCAATAAAAATTGTAATTAATATTTAAGAAAGAAACGATTGCACAAAATGTTTCAACATTTCATGCGCCATATTATTTCTGCTATACTGAATTTTTAGATTTCACAAGTAAATTTTTAATTTACGATTCAAAAAACATAAAAACAATCAGAGATAGTGTATTAAAATTCAAGTGGCATCGTACTCTTTGAATGAATGGCGATCATTCGGACGCAAAAATACTTCAGAAAATAATCATATGTTTACGCAACATTTTTCTGTAGTTATTATCTTACCATAACTGAATAATCTTCAATAAATTTGATTTAAATATGAGAATTTGAAAACGGACCAAAAATGCAACAGTTTTTTAATTATTCTTTTATTTTCGTAATATACATGTAGGGCAGAATACATATTATGTAAAATTTCAAATGTTTCTGTTGAACAATTGAATTGTTATTAGACAGACGCATTAATAGACGAGTCACCACATCACAAAATGCTGTTATTAATTTGTATCGATCAAGAAAAGCTTAATAAATTATATTGCGTAATAATATATATATTTATGGCTTTTGTACAAAACTTTTATTTCTTAACAGGCGAAGACAAGCGTAAATTCAAGTACGCATACCATTGTGGTGAAATGGAAGAAATGGTCCACCTACACTCATCTTCTATCCTGCGAAGCACTATCCCTGAGTGGGTAGTGTACCAGGAGATCTATGAGGCATCAGGCAAGTTAGATGGAGCGCCGAGCAAAATCATTATGAGAGGGGTGACCGCCATCGAACCTGAATGGCTTCCTATTTATGTGCCCAGTCTTTGTAATATAGGTGAATACAGATCATTATTTTTTTTTATTTATGCTTACAGGATTTGTCTGAAAGGTAATATCAAAGAATTGATTAAAAAAATATTGATGAGACCAGTATGCCAATTAGAAGGTTTCAAAATTGGCTCCTCCTACATCGATACATCACATCCAGTTAGATTTCCGGACACCAAAGGCATCATGGTAGGCCTTCTCTGGAATGTCCTTTAGTGCCTTGGTGCAAGCCTTTTGACTTTGTCAACTATTCCGAATTCATATCCTTTCATAGGAGTTTTCAAAAAAGAAATCTGAGGAGCCACGTCAGGACTGTAGGGCAGCTGGGGAACCGTTGGCACCTTTGAATAGGCCAGGAGGTGGGTTACGAGGAAGGAGGAGTGGGCTGGCACCTTGTCATGGTGATGTTTTCAATCGCCCGCAATGTCAGGCTGGACGCAATGAATCCTTCATTTGAGTCTCTTGAGCACTTCGGCTTCGAGCCTTGTCGGTTGTACCATATGGTGGACGAGCTCTCAGATGTTGAAGAACACAATGAGCATGTTCTTAACTTTTAACTTGCTCATTCTGGCCTTCTTGTGGTGAGGGGACACTGAGGTGTACCACTCAACACTTTGCCTTTTTGTTTTGGATGTTGTATTCAAACACCCAAAACTTGTACCTGTAATTACATTGTGTAAAAAGTGGGGGTCAGTTTCACACAAGTCCCATAGTTCCTGACACGTTTCAACTCTGCACAGCATTAACACTTGGAACACAATCTTTGTCACATTTTTTGCATCTGTAAATTATCCATCAAATTTCATGAACGGTATTTTTGAAATGTTTGTGCCATTAAATGGATATTCAAACAGGTCTGAGTTCAAAAGATCTCTCACACGTGTGACATTTTCGTTGGTGATAGTCATTGACAGCTTCATCACTGATCTTTTCACAAACTGTTAAAAAGGCCTTGTGCCACCTAAAGACTTGATGTTCCAACAAATAACAGCAACGGCAATGTTTATCATAGGAAAATTTTCCATCATCGTTATCACCAATAGCTATGTTTATCATAGAAAAATTTTCCATCACGGACTTGTTGATTTCACACAAAACTTGATGACAATCCTTTGTTCCAACGAGTGTTGAGTTACGGCTTGCACAGAAATTAAAACGAGTTTCATGGAAAAGTCTGCCCATACTCTCCAGATGATTGGAAACAATTGAGAGACCACTTGTGCGTAAACTAACTTCCACCTCCACCAATCCCAACTGGTCCTAGCACACTGCGACCTAAGAATAATTTCACAATATAATTACTGACATTACCTTTCGGACTAACTTGTATAGTAGTAAATTTAATTTTAAGTTGGTAATACTACTATTGAGTAAAATCTTTCAAGAGGTTTGTACCTTGAATGAATGAATTTTGTATCAGTGCCATTCTGTTATTGTAAAGGAACCACTTTTATTTTTGTTTTATCTGTTTGTATTGTCTATTCTCTAGAGTTTCATGCAAAAGCTACTGGACTGATTTCAGTGGGATTTTCACTGAGATGGTACTTGTGGTTCAGGTTAAATTCTAGGATATCATTGGAAGGCACTTGAAATTGAATAATTAGGACTGACGCTGTAAGGACCGAATGTGCAGGCTTAAAAACTTATGAACAGTAATTTATGAGACTATTATATGAATTGCTTAAAGTTTAAAGTGAGATACAATATACTAGCCCATTTTACAGTGGTTGGTTTCTTTTTCAATGCGAACCTAATTTACAATCAACATCAAAAACATCTATTCTAAAAACAATGTTTACGAGAAATCCTTTAATAAATGATTCCATTTTTTTTATCTTCATGTTTCTTTAGTTCACCTGAAGAATGTCCTGTGTTCAAAATAAGATTATTATCATTTGTTTCTTTAATGTCTTGTAACAAATAGATCTCATGTGAATTTAATTACATCTCTTGTAAATTTCCTGCAAATTTCTCTAAAGAAAAAATATTTGTCGTCGTTATAAACGTGCCATCATTAAAAATGTCGGTCCATTGTCGAATATACACGAAGCGCAACACGCTGTGTAATATGAACTTACAGTTTTTTCACCAGCCATAAACAATACAATACTCGGCCGCTTACGGTTATTTTCGTTCAGTCTTACTTGGCTTGCCGTCGAGTATACTTGAATCACATTGAACTGTTTGGCTGTATTAGACCTGCCGCTGAGTATACCCAAAAACACATTACGCTCATGACAACACAAATTCACAAATTTTTTCCATCAATACAAATTGGACAAATGCAACATGATCTTAGTCTTTTATGGTACTATCAATATATTTTAATGACTACTTGTGGGTGTGAATGTTGCATATGTATTAAATTTCAAATTATAGAAACTACCACAGATAATCTTCGATAAAAAGTATAAACAATTATATTAGCCATTTCTTCAGGCTGCCCTTACCGTAACTTTTTTACCCACAGTATCCCAGTCTTTATCAGGTTCTACCTAACTGATTCTGATGAAACAATCTTCAGATTACTTTTGGAACTCTATACTAAACTTACCAGCGTTTATAAGTATATTATAGTTTATTACTGCTAGTTTCTATACTAACAGAGCAAGGAGACAAACAATTTTAAAGTTATAGCCATTCAACTCTGAGTTGTATCATATCACTTTGTGAATAACGTAAACCTTACGGAATTATTAGCCTTTAAGCAGACATCTGCATGTTGTGTCATAATGGAACCTTTATTCTGAAAGCTACATACGTTAAGATGGCGTCTTATTTCACTAAGTAGCTGAAACGGTGGTCGTAATGGCCAAGGCTATATTTTTTTAACCATGTCATTTATGCAGGTCATTTAAGCATGTCTTTTGATAATTTAGTAAATTTAGCCTAGTAAGGCTAAATTTACTAAATTATCAATTCATAGAATTAAATGAGCAAGTTGAAAGGTAAGACGACTGATTTTTATAGCTGCTACATAGAAATTGTGTTGCGTAATAAATTAGGTGTCAACAAAAATCGTTACATACTTGATTTCATAAAAAGTATTTTGTATTTTCAGAAACCCCAATAAAATCTGTACTCAAGAATTTTAGGATGTCTCAGATCCATTAACGTTATCGAATTATGAAAAATATTTTCTGTCGTGTAAAGAAATAACAAAATTTCTAATTGACAATTTGAGGCCGATGTTAAAAGTGACTATACCAATAAACGTCACTTGATGTGCAACCAAAACAAAATAACCTATAAAAATGTGTCTCCTGTCATTCATAAATAAAGTACAGAACTGTCATCATCAGTGTCCTCTTCTTTCTGCTGATAAAGTTATATGATGATATTCTTTTCTTTCAAGACAACAAAAATAGGATTATAATGTGGTACTTTAACAATTAAACTTTTACCTTTGTAAAACAAATAGGCTTAAAGAGTCCCTAATGTAATAATATGTTTGTAAGACAAATAGACTTACAGAGTCCCTAATCATTTGTATATTTGTATAATATAATAATACATTTGTAAAACAAATAGGCTTATAGAGTCCATAATGTAATAATACATTTGTAAAACAAATAGACTTATAGATTCGTTAATGTATACAATGTATACTTGTATTTATTTTATAAATACGAGCTTAATAATGGCAAAGCATGCATACACTATAGTAAAATTGCAACACATTGAAATTAAAGCGAACCATAGAGGGTCTAAAAAAATTTTGAAAATATGAAAGAACAGGGTTATGACAACACACCATTTAATATGTCTTTCTTAATAAAATGTTATCCTGCTTTGAGGTGAAACAAAAAACACCAAAATTAAACAAACTGTATGATGATGAAAATAACCAAAAATGTTTTATTTTGAATCCAAATGTATGATTAGTATATTAAAAAAACAATGTTTTTTATTTTTTAATTAAAGTGTTTTTAACATATAGAAATTAGTTAAAAATGTTATGTACATGATGTGTTCATTAAATAATCTTGTAACATTTGCCAGCGACTTCACTTAACGTATAAGTGAAGTCGCTGGCAAATGTTACAAGATTATTTAATGAACACATCATGTACATAACATTTTTAACTAAATTAAATGAAACTACGTGATGTAGTATTATTTCTACTTTCTTTAATTTCTTTACCACGACCTAGGTTTCGTTGTATTACATCTTCAGGTGGGCTATTAGCAGACCTAGGTCGCGGTAAAGAAATTAAAGAAAGTAGAAATAATACTACATCACGTAGTTTCATTTCATTTTGAATAATGAATTGCTACAAAATTAACACCAAATATATTCAATATTTTTAACTAATTTTTATATGTTAAAAACACTTTAAATAAAAAACATTGTTTTTTTTAATTTACTAATCATATATAATAATGAATAAGATCATATATAATAATGAGATCTTGGTTTATACTTTATATTTATTAACTAGCTCGCTACTTTCACACGAAGATTTTAATAACAGCAAACAGATTGATGGAGAAAAATGTTCCTATATAATACATATGTCTCTATTCCGTTCTTGAACATTCAATTATTTCTTTGATTTTTCGAAGATATACAATATTTATTTCATTTTTTGTGTATTATAATTTCATAAAGAAAAGAAAAAACAAAATTTTATGTAACAAATATTATGCCAGAATAACTGTTGTGTTTAATAATAGTTTAACGCTTATTTTGGAATCTCTTTGATTATTTTTCACCGGACCTATATTAAAATGGAATATACGATAGCATTGCTAATGTTTATGTTTATATACATCCCTTCATTACATCACTCCATTTATATTACTTTAGGTGAACCCCTGACAGAACCAGCACCCAGGTACAACCCAAAAACTGGTCGTGTAATGTGTCACATCAATTCAACATTTGGCAGAGCCGGCTGGCCACTGCCCGTCATAGAGATGAACTGCCCAAACAAAATAGATCTCTACAAATGGTTTGGCCGCTTTATCCTCGAGGGTACAGTTTGTGTGCAGCTGAAAAAGTATACTACGTCACTGCTTTCGCCGCCAGCCACTATTGTGAAGAGTTGGGCGCGTCTGCAGCCACGCACGGAGTTGTTTTGTAAGACATTGACAGGCCTACAGATAGGCAGCAGGGAAGCCTTGGTAAATGCGTGGCAGCAAAATCCCAAATGTAAGTTAATTATACCATAATTGTCATTAACTAAACTACTTCTATTCTGTCATTAACCGTTTTAGTTCCATGGTTTTTTTACTCATATATACTTAAAAATGCCAAAGAAATCTTTTGTTTTTGATGTCATTTACCCTTGTCTCGAAAAAAAACTGTATCTCTTCCAAAAATTATCCAATTTTAATAATTTTTTCGGTGTTTTCTTAATAAAAAGTTGTACAAGGATAATAAAATACAAAGAGAATTATGGAAATATATATTGTGAACAAAAATTGTAACAAAAACCGAAGTCAAGGTCACATAGTATTTTCGCAGTCTGGTACATCCTCTATGTCAGTAAAATAATTGTTATCCTCACTATTATCACTGTCACTCAAAATTTGCATTACGCCAAATTGTGAGCGCACCACAATATCACTCCCACTATCACTTTCTTCACAACTTGAAAATCGATCATTTTCACTCAAATTATTTTCATATTCCTATATTATGGGTTAAAAATTTCCTTTTTATATTGTAATTACTAATAATATTATAATTTGAACTTTATGTAACACGTAGAAAGATAAAAAATTACCGATACATGCGAGCAACCTCCCCTACCACGCGTTAAACAGCAACTGATTTTGCGAGCGCCATCGCGCTTGTGGCAAATTTAGTTAGTATAAGCGCTATGGCACTCGTCGGCACTCAAACGGTTAATCTAACTAAAAAACAGTGAAAGGATTGATGAAATGTACGAGTAAAACTATTTTTTCCAGAATGTCGTGTAAGATGCTTCTAGAGACTGCTGATAATATCTACAGAAATATCCCCACCCATTTCTAAAATTTCTAAAGTAAACATTATGAAAAAAGTCAGACAAATGTGAGTTCCGTGGCATCAGCCCCCCACTTGAATATTAATAATAATACATTCCAACTTTGTGCTTAAAAGGGGCCCATCTGTCATCGACCAAACCAATGCCATATAAAATTGCTTATACGTGGAGCTGAGTGTGGAGCATTCCGATTGAGCCAAATTAAACATTTTGAAAAACATATAGACAAAAGTTGTTTCTTATGTTGTGAGAAACATGTTTTGTTCAAAAACGTTTCCCTAATAGCAGTTAACACAGCAGTTATAAGGAAATAAACAATTATATTTTTTATAAAAATTAATCACATTACAATTTTTCAAGCTTGATCGTTTTTGTTCAATCTATACCAAATTCTCAATATTCATGAGTTCATTTTTCTGAGTCATCCATCTGGTGATAAGAGTGGGAGACAGCAATTTTTAAGTATTTTTCTCGAAAAATGTTTAAACAAGTTCATAAAAAATATATATAAATGGTTGAATTCGTGCTTCAATAAGTTTCACTCTGCACGATAACCTAGATGCCCTGCACGATAACTTTGAAAGAAAAGGTTGTCCCAGTTTACCCCCTAAAATTAACTTTCCAAATTGTGAGTGCACCACAATGTCACTCCCACTATCACTTTCTTCACAACTTGAAAAATGATCATTTTCACTCGAATTATTTTCGTATTCCGACATTATGGGTTAAAAATTTTCTTTTCCTGGATCCTTTTTATATTGTAATTACTAATGAAATTATAATTTGAACTTTATGTAACATGTAGAAAGATAAAAAATTTGCGATGTGTGCAAGCAACCTCCCCTACCACACGCTAAACAGCAACTGATTTCGCGAGCGCCATCACGCTCGTGGCAAATTTAGTTAGTACGCACACGAGCGGGATAGCTCTCGTCGGCACTCAAACAGTTAAGAAAAACATTATATACAATTAAAATGTTTGACAGATGTTTTGACTTGTGACATTTTTCTTAATAAACTTATTTCGATCTAATTTTCAGTTCTGTTACACGAGTACCTGAAATGGTTGCCAGAATCGGCCCACAATGAAGTAACACTTTTGTGGCCGCCTCTTAAATGAAGATTTTAAGTGTTATGTAAATATTTATACAAGTGGATATACAAATGTACAATAAAATAAGATTGTGAATCCAATAACATTCATTTAAGTGTTTAAAATCAACCAAACCTTTTATTAAATTATGTTTGTTCTTAGTTTATTTCAGTTGGGTTTGTTTTTAGACTTATTTTTGATCTGATCATCATTTTTTTGTTAAATGAAGAGCAATAAGCCCTGTGCTTGTAGTCAATATGACCTTTTTGGTAAAGAAAACAGTTGATTGTGGATCTATTTCTACTAATATATGAGGTGTGATTAAAAAATAAAGAGAAATTTCATTTTTCTCGAAGAATCTGTCCCCTTGAAAGTAATGCCTCTCAGATATAATACACTTGTGCCAGCGCTTTTTCCAATCTTGAAAGTAATTCTGGGACTCACTTTTCAGTATGGCCTTCAGTGCCTTCAATGATTCTGTTTTTATCTTATCAGTGGTGGCAAAACGTCGTCTTTCATGAATATCTTCATCCTCGGGAATAGTAACAAGTTACACGTCCAGCGAAGACAGTGGCTGAGGCAACCGTTGTTGTTGAAGTGTGAAGAGAAGCGGGAGCAATTTTTATCGTGATGCAATTTCCATGCATCGTTTTGCCACAATAGCGGTCATGTTAGTCAGATTACGAAAAAAAACAGTTCGAAACAAACATTGCTACTATATGTTTCGTGCTCAAAACATCTATCTAAGATCATCTTTACTAATAAGGTGGTGTTTAAGAACTTACAGAAAGTAGAAATAATATTACATCACATAGTTTTCATTTAATTGTGAAATATGAATTACTTCTTCTATTTAATTAATTATTAGAGAATAGTATTTAACATCAATGATTTGTTTTACATCTTTGTAGTTATTTCAATGGTTTGTTTTACATTTAGAGCATGATATGATAATTTTGCCTCATGTGGAATAATAAACCAAGTTAAAAGGTTATTGGTAAAAAGTGTCCCTTAGAGTCTTCACTGAAGCCTTGAATTATGAAGATTATTCAGTTATGTTCCCTGTGAAGTTGTTCGTACAACTTCACAAGGACTAAAATCAAGAGTAATAGATTTATTAGCATCACATTCTCGAAAATTATTTAATGAAGAATAAATATGTAATGAAGAGAATGAATGAATATCTAATGAAGAATAAATTAATAATAAGAAATTAATAAAAATGAATGAATATCTATTGAAGAATTAATTAATAATAAGAAATTAATAAAAATTAATGAATATCTATTGAAGAATTAATTAATAATAAGAAATTAATAAAAATTAATGAATATCTATTGAAGAATTAATTAATAATAAGAAATTAATAAAAATGAATGAATATCTATTGAAGAATTAATTAATAATAAGAAATTAATAAAAATTAATGAATATCTATTGAAGAATTAATTAATAATAAGAAATTAATAAAAATGAATGAATATCTATTGAAGAATTAATTAATAATAAGAAATTAATAAAAATTAATGAATATCTATTGAAGAATTAATTAATAATAAGAAATTAATAAAAATGAATGAATATCTATTGAAGAATTAATTAATAATAAGAAACTAATAAAAATTGATGAATATCTATTGAAGAATTAATTAATAATAAGAAATTAATAAAAATTAATGAATATCTATTGAAGAATTAATTAATAATAAGAAATTAATAAAAATGAATGAATATCTATTGAAGAATTAATTAACAATAAGAAATTAATAAAAATTAATGAATATCTATTGAAGAATTAATTAATAATAAGAAATTAATAAAAATGAATGAATATCTATTGAAGAATTAATTAATAATAAGAAATTAATAAAAATGAATGAATATCTATTGAAGAATTAATTAATAATAAGAAATTAATAAAAATTAATGAATATCTATTGAAGAATTAATTAATAATAAGAAATTAATAAAAATGAATGAATATCTATTGAAGAATTAATTAATAATAAGAAATTAATAAAAAATGAATGAATATTGAAGAATTAATTAATAATAAGAAATTAATAAAAATTAATGAATATCTATTGAAGAATTAATTAATAATAAGAAATTAATAAAAATGAATGAATATCTATTGAAGAATTAATTAATAATAAGAAATTAATAAAAATGAATGAATATCTATTGAAGAATTAATTAACAATAAGAAATTAATAAAAATTAATGAATATCTATTGAAGAATTAATTAATAATAAGAAATTAATAAAAATGAATGAATATCTATTGAAGAATTAATTAATAATAAGAAATTAATAAAAATTAATGAATATCTGTTGAAGAATTAATTAATAATAAGAAATTAATAAAAATGAATGAATATCTATTGAAGAATTAATGAAAAGAATAAATGAATATCTAATAAGGAATTTTCATTAATCTCTAATAAGAAATTAATGAAAATGAATGAATATCTGTTGAAGAAGTAATGAAGAGAATAAATTTATATCTAATAAAGAATTAATGAGAAATACCTAATGAAGAGGATTAATGAATATCTAACGAAGAATTAATGAAGAGAATAAATTAATATCTAGTGGTGATCTGGCAATTAACAGTTTAATATATAAAGATTAGCACTGAAATTGACAGATTAGCGATTGAATAACTGCCATGTTGGTATTGTTCAGCTGATTCACGCACTGGTCAGATGCGTTGGACATTTGTTTTCTGTAGTAGTACTCCATTTCAAAATGACAGAATGACTCACGTTATAAAAGTTTCTCATCAACAAACAAATTAGGATGATCAAAAGCATCGGATTCTTGCACCGTTGAAACAATTGACTTCAAAGAAATTAATGAAAACAGATCCATGTGACAATGTGGTGGTTAAATTAAATGATCCCAATTTTTAATGGTGTTTTTCAGTTAAAAAAACATTTGTCACGCCTATGAAGATACAGAAAAAAATGTTTAAAAAACTAACAGATTCATTTAGAGGTCCTTAGTTAGGTTTTTTGATGTATTTTTCTACATCAAAAAACAAACTAAACGCTTTTTCATATGAATGTTTCAAAAAGTTGTTTTATATCAGTTATTACTACCATGTAGCTTGATGTAAAGCGAGGACTACCCATCGTGACTTTTTTTTATAAGTTTTGTATAATATGTACTGATTTTATATATTATCATAATTAGCGGTATGTATTAACAAATTGAGGGATAGCCCAATTTCACCTGTTAATGGTAACTAGACCATACTAAATTTCAAACGTTGCCTACTTTATTCACAAGAGTTTTTGGACATTACATTGTTATAGTACGCAGGTATAAATTACACCTCAAGTTATAGTACGCAGGTATAATTACACCCAATATATTATATATATATATATATATAATAGACCACGATGGGCATCTGCGAGTGTTATTGTCCATCAGTGTGTTAAGAAAGCATTTAAATATAAATGATTAAAGTATCTTGACTGTATATTAGTCTGTAATGGAAAATAGGAAAGTTTGAAAATCTAAAAATGTATAATATAACACAACTTTCCCAACAAGAAGAGCAACACTCTGAAAAGTCAATAACAATATAAATATTTCTTAACATGCTTGTAGAGCCAATCAATAGCTACAATATGCTCTTTACTTCATTTCATTATGTCAAAGGTTTAAAAAAATTGTATAAAAGTCCTTATGCCTAAATGACCGAAAGTGGTCAATTTAAAGAGTAAGTCACTAAAAGAAAAGAATGCCCGATAGCAACCTTAAGTTGCATCTCAAAGACTGCAAGCCGTGCGGGCTTAAAATATAATAGCAAACCCCTGCTTTCTGTGAGGTACCCTAAATAATGAAGTATTATATACAAAATAAACTCATCAAAAAATTATTTGACTGAAATATTTATTTTTTATCAGTATCCTTTTACTTAAAATGATGCATGTGCCATATTGGGAATATACATGTGCCATATCGGGAGTGTTATTGAAATACATAAAGATGTAGTTTGCCCGTTTTTTTTCATGCAACAAAGAACTGCCCAAACAGTACCAAAAAGCGCACAGATCTTTCACACGTATCTCACAAGAGAAACAACTGGAAACTTATCTCAATTGACGTGGCCTTGGAATGGAGATGTAATAAAATTCCATAAAAATAATTAAAACATACTAGCACACAATTAAAACGTAAATAAAACAATGCACATCGTTTGATGAAGATTTAATATCAGCCTAAAAATAAACAGGACAAATACGCTTAATTGCAAAGCAACAATACATTGTTAATATTACTAGTTTTTTGGTTTGGTAAGTACTTACGACTACGTAATTATAATAATCATCCCCAACAACAACTCTATATATATATATTAAACATTTTTTAACAACAAATTATATACAGCATTCGTTTGAGAAATCACCAGTAAGGCCTCCGCACTTATTATTAAATACACAATTCCAAATTATTTTTAAAAATGTAGGGGTGTTACCTTAGCGCCTAAAACATTGCATTTTAACCATACGATTGTCCCATCCAGACCAGAACATATTTTAGCATTTCACATTCGTGCCTTGTAAAAGAAATTTATATGTAAACATTTGTACACCTTTAAAATGTACACCTAGATGGATCAAGAATTTATTTTCCAGAAATATACTTATTTGATGTAATATATTCATATTATATACACTTCAGAGTTTATTTAACGATTCGTAAATTTAACTAAAGAACATTGCATTTCAATCATATGAATCAAGACGAAAAGATGTTTTAGCATTTACAATTCGTGCCTCGTAAAAATAATTGTATACAGAATTAATCTCTACATCTTTAAAACATACATCTAAATAGGTCAAAAATTTATTTTTCAATTCACCTATTACTATAACATATTTCAATTGTATACATTTATTCGCGAAATTAACCACGTTTCGCCTACCGAACATAACCACCTCGTCAGATACCTTGTGTTGTAAGTGAATTCCAACGGTCCAAGTGATCTCTTTGTAATGAGAACTGTGAATGCCACCCTCCAAATATTTATCGTTCTCATGGTAAAACAATTGATCATTTTATAAGAACAACTAACGCCATGCTCCAGGTGTTTATTGTCCTCGTGGTAAAACAATTACTTGACCACTTTATAATGAGAACAACTATAAACATCCTATATGCTGCAGGCATTTATTGTTGCAAATTTCAAAGCACTACTCCAGTGGCTATATACAGTTTAAACGGATCTGTCAATGAATACCATTGCTTAGTTGGCAACTAAATCTGGCAGCTCTAATGGATGAACTCTGTAATAGTGTAATTCTTTGTGGAAATTATCTTTGTTCTCGTTGCAAAAAATTACTTGTTTTATTGTGAGAACAATTAATAACATTCTTCAGACATTCAATATCCTCATTGTAAGTGTTACGTAGTGAATTTTAATTCAACTGTACCCTAACCTAGGTTTACATAACTGCCTAAACTACGAGAGTGAACAGCTCAAATTCTAACAGCCTTACTCTTCACATCATTGGAATTGGCCAATTTTTAGTTTGAGATAGGAAGTTGGAAAAGTTCGCATAACGAGAGTAACTGACACTCCTCCCGCTTTTACAACCACTCTGGGTGACAAGTCTCCGTAGTTCTGGCTACAAAAGGAGACCAGCAAAAATAGGCCCAGACGTTACAGAGATAAAACACTATTTTTAAAAAAGCTGGTATTTTTTAGCATATAAAAACCAAATAATGCAGTAATTGACAATAAGAAAAGAGGAAAAAATAGAATTATAATTTGTAACCATAATACGAAACAAAAAAAGCTATCTTTATAAATGCGCTTATATCATATTTTTAAGATATAAAGAATCGTTAATTGAAAATAAAAATAAAAAAAATTAATTTATTTTTGTAGAAATTAAATTTATAATCTATTATGAAAAATAACCCAACTTTTCATAAAAAATAGATTTCTTTTTTGTCTGATTGACGATTTTAATAAAACTTTTAAGGAACTTATTTTTTTAATTTTCTCTATATAACAGTATCATTTTTATTCTTGTAACACATGAGCCCAACACTGTATGAACTTTTGCCAGTCTCCTTTAATACATAAATGACAAAAAACTTTTTACCCACATAATGAGGCGTTTAGTTTCAAAAGCAGCTCAACCCTGTTTTTTAACTTCACCGGAAAACAAAAGACTTTCCAGGTGGTTTATTACATGAAAATAATTGTATCCTTATACTAACTGTGCCTACGACTTTGTTCGTTCGTGAAATTCGGAATAAGAAAACTTATTAAAATTTTTTTCTCTTACATTATGTTGCTCTTAGATATAAGCTAGTACCACACCAAAATTTCATCAAAATCCATCCAGTAGATTTCACGTAATTGACTATCAATTAACAGACAGACGTAAATTTAAAGAGAAGAGGTTTTCTGCCTTTTATTTAGTGGTGGATTTGATTACAATAGCGCCTTAGGCCCGTACCGATATGTCACCTTTCTTATAACGTATAATTATACATATCAATAATTATGCATATCAATATTGTTACATATTAATAATTTTTCTGTCCTCCGAATATTGCTGTCTTAAACCAAGGCCTCACTTGCCTACGTCTAAATCCGTCATTGCTTCTATAGTCATTCTTTATGCTAAATCAATCACTCATTTTAAAATATTTTCCATGTTCAGAATTCACTCTGTACCATTTTATTAATAGTATAGATTTTTATAATATTTAGGGCATTTTATAATAATTAAAATGGTATTAAGCTAGCAATTGCCTCTTCTCTTCGCTATTATAACCTTTTCCAATGAAAAATTAGTGGCGCACACAGTAGTTGATAGCAGAAACTAGCATATGGATAGATTTAATGTGCAACTAGATTTTAAGTTTACAGAAATTTTAAGTGATGTTGACCTGGATTCAAGGTATTTACTAGTGTACAAAGCAGACATAGCACTTGGGCTATTGGCTACTGGGACTTAAAAAAATATAAAACATTCATGAAATGAATAAAAATGTTTTCCTTAAAAAATGGATTGAGTTGTTTTGACATAATCGCCTCACATATCGAATTAATAAACATAAGAATATTATTTTATTTAGGGCTCACCGGTAATTCTAAACCAGTATCACATTACAACTTAACAGATAATATTCACATTTGTAACGTCTAAAATTAGAAGAGACGGTTATAAGATGGAATTTAACAACGCTTTTTAACCAGCGACTTAAAGGCCACAGTAGCCCGACCAGCTGATGGTGAATGTTTGAACTGGCATTAATTGTGACTTGTATTTCGGGTGCCAAGAAAAACAGTCCATAAGGGAAGGAAAAAGGCTCTCAAAATTAAAGAACAATGAAATAATTCTTGCTAAAACTCGAAATAGCCGTTTTGTTTTAAACAATATTTTTCCGATTTGTCATACCATATCTTTGATTTTTTATTATTCTAAACAATTACTTTACACGATTATAAAATACTGAAAAATACTAATTAAGTGGGTGATTAAAAAACGTCTTAAGTGTGACGAGGAACCCAGGTACCCACTTAATATTTTGTACAAAAACAAAATAAAGGGTTTCCAGCGGGAATTTTTCGATTTAAAATGATAGTTACTCGTTTATTTGCGAGGCTGGAGGCGCGGGAGGGGTAGCGTGAGTTGCGTCATCTTTGCGGATATGTTAGTCGCAATGAGTCATTGGTCGGGAGCGTACTACGCATTTGCGGTGAAATATTATTTTAAATGTGGTGAATCGTTGATTGGAGTACGTCATGCTTTCTGTTCTCATTTTGATATTCAAACATTAAGCAAAGGCCTGAGCACACAACTTATCTGGTACAACAGTTAATAGGCCACCACCAGGACCGTCAACGTCAATAAATAAACCAAAAAAATCAATAAGAAAGATTGCCACCTCTACAGGCATGAAGAAGTCAACTGCGAATGTGATTTTGAGAAAAAAAACTAAAACTTTATCCCTATAAAATGCAAATCGTCCAAAAACGTAACAATAGTGATTATGTTTTAAGGGAAATGCATGCAAGAACAATGTTGGAATGTTTTCGGTCCCCAAGAACGCACGGAAACATATTATTTAGTGATGAAGCTCATTTCCACATCGGAGGCTACATAATAAACAAAATATGCTTTACTGGAACCCAAACAATCCAAGGGAACGGCATCAGAAGCGTTTTCACTGCCCTAAAACAACAGTATGGTGGGCGATTTCTGCTCAGGGAATAATTGACCCATATTTTTTCAATCAAAGAGAAACTATCACTACCTCGACATACTGCCATATGATTGATGAATTTTTGGTATCGCAATTGGAAGTGTTTCACGAATTTTTGATGAATTTTTGGTATCGCAATTGGACGCAACAATAGGACGCATTTTCAACAAGATAGGATAACTTCACACACTGCCAGATTTTCCCTAAAAAATTAATAAGCAAGTTCGGAAACATACCCTGAGCATCCCGATCACCCGATTTGACACTGTGATTTTTTCTTGTAGAATTACCTAAGTCTAAAGTGTATTGTAATAATCCCCGTACTATACCTGCCCTACAAGAAAATATTCGGCGTGAAATCGCTGCCATTCCCCCCAGCACTTTGCTCGCATGGACTTGCCAATATGAGGTTCCACTTACAAGAGTGTATTGAGATAAATGGATGTCACTTGGAAGACATTATTTTTAAGAAGTGAAATCTGCAGGCCTATGTTACATTTTAAAAATAAATGTTCTAAACTTATTCGTTCATTTAATTTCAAAATCCAAAAATTCCCGCTGGACACCCTTTACTAATGGCCACCTATGTTTTGCATCGACTTGGCTTTTAACACTCAGTGTTAAAAGCCAAGTCAATCAGTCAAGAAATTATTTATATTTTTTATCCATGGCGCTTACGGACCTCCATCCATTTTCAAAATGAAAACAGATTGACAGGAATATGCGTTTCGCAAAACTCCTATAACTGTTCACCTTTACCCCGCAATCGCTTCATTATATTCTTACAACACCATAAATCACCTCCTTTTAGGTATCATCAATTCGATCCTTTGAAATTGTTTAAAAACATTCACTTTTTCCCCCATAATACTTGAAACCCTATCACCCAATTATGGCAATATTAACCTATCAAAAATATAACCAATTCGGATGAAATCACACACGACGGGATCATAGAATATTTACGCTATTTATTTCAAAATCTGGAAATCGTATTTTAGTAACGTCTACCAACTTGCCCAATAATTTTCAGGGTGATTATCTCATGTTTTCTGAGATATAGAAGAAACTTTTTTACTGCGTCTTTTGCAATATTAGATGCACTTCCAAAGTGTGATTTAATTTGCATCGTCGCATTTTGAATGTGTATTGAGACGTATACTTTTTAAATGAATACTCGTAGAACAATCAACAATATTCATCAGACAGATTACATAATAGTTTTTAACTCTAAATAGAGTAGTATTTCACTAGATTTACTTAAGTTTCACATGATTTTGTATGCTATGTTCTATAAGAAAAAACTCAAAAGATTCATAAAAAACTAACACCATCTATTGGATATTGTTCACACTACATTCTATTATTAAAAGGAAAAATATTGCAAGAGATTAACGCCATCTGTTCTTAATTTGATTAACCTTATTATACACAGTTCGATTATAAAGCGATTCAATTACAAAAATTGAAAAACAAAATACAATTTATTTAGTGATATTTAGCATTAAATTTAAGAAAATATTTGATTTTAAATATATAGAAATGGTTTGAAAATCTAGAAAAAGATATTACAAAAATATTGAAAGTTGAAGATAGTAAGATCGATCACAGTTTAAACCAACAGTCAACAAATCTCAGTTTACATTTAATCTGTTGATTACGTCCAAACGGTAATCTCAATATAATGATAACCTTTGCTTAGTTAAACTTAGTTAACTTTATTTGTAACTTGCAACACTGAAGATTTTTATTGTTTAAATATTTTATTACATGAGAATAAAGTGAATAGATGTTGGAGACTTCAAAGCAGTCAGTTTTCGTGATTCCAAAAATTCAAATGCATAATCCTATGCATAACTTAACGATGTACAGTCATTGAAAATGATTCAAGAATAATATAACTTCATCAGAAATGTCACTTGCATTTTCCATTTTGTTTTAATTAATAAATATTAACTAGCGTAACCCGTGCGAAGTCTTCGCATTATTTATTCCATTATGAAGCTCAGATGACAGATCAAACAAATATTTTACTAAAATTGACATATAGAGGCGCAAGTATCAAAAGCATTGAGCTAAAGCGCCACTTTATTTAGACGTGAGTGGATTTGAAATTAAACAAAAATTTTACCGACCGTCAATCATATTGACGTTGAGCCGTTAGATGGCAGCATTGCTGTTTTGTGTATATAATTTTAATAATTAATTAATTTGCAAAAACAATAGCAATAATAAACTTTTTAGTTTTGGATGCCGGTAGAGCAAGCAATTATCTATAAAATGATATATAATTTATGTAGATTAGTTGTGAGGTTTTTTCTAAAAAGGGAGTGTAACATCTTAACCTTAGCGTATTAATATATATGATGATGATGATATAACTCTATTAACATTACAACCTACTAATAGATATAAACGATATATTTTCTAAATAACAACTGAAATAACATGGCTACTGCGTGACAGAGTGCTAGAATGATAGAACCATAAACAACTGGTAGCAGGACAGCCATATTGTCACAGTTACTCTATGAAAAGTCATACAGGGTTTAAACCACCCAATCCCATCAGTAACAATAATCTAAAGTTTAAACTTTCAGCAAAGTAAGACCATCGTCGATCTTATGATATTATGACTAAACCATCGTTTAAACTACATCAGTGGTTTAAATTGTGATCGATCTTACGGCCTACAAAAAATATGTATAAAAACATTTAAGTGAAACAGTAAAGGCATAGTTTTAAGTTGAAAGTTGTGGCATGGTTGTTACCCCTATCATTTTTTTTATTAAATTAATCTTACACAAAACACATTATAGCCACTTTAAATCAATATAAATCAAACATTTTGAACATAAATAGAGTTTCCCTTACAATACTTCACCCAAGCAACCACATCACATCTGATTGGAACTTTCTGAGACAACAATACATAAAAAAATGTTAATCTATCCTAACCTCATACCACCATATTCACCCCGAAGTAAGCTTATAAAAATTTCTCATTTGCACTAAGCTTATTTTTGCATTATAAAATCGATTACCCAAAATAATATATAATTAAAAATATCTACATGCAACAGAAAACTATACAAATGGAGTGTCCAATTCTAAAATATGAAACTTATTGTACAGAGTTTACTCTTGATCTGTCAAAAATGTATAAAGAATAAAATAGTTTTCGTAATGGCAACACTGAGTTCTTCAGCTGTCAGCTACTCAATTAGTGTCATTACTTGCATTGCATTCACGCATTTTCTAAAGGTTGAACAACAAAAAAGGTGGACATTTTATTTTTGTAAGAGGTATGTAATTGCTATCAAATTGATTTTTAGATACAAAATTGTACAAATTTAGGTAAAAAATGAAATTGTAGAAATAACGAAATAAATTTTTGGTTATTCTGTCTCGTATAAATATTATCCAGTTAAGGATTGCGAATAATTTACTTGTTTTTATATATTATATTTTTTATTTCAATAATAATGTCTATTACTAACTGCCTGCTGTGATCTAAAGAAAACTTTAATACAATATTTGATTAAATACCAGTGATAATTTGTTTCTTTGGAGGTTTGGTTTCTATAGCGTACCTTTTATATAAAAACTAACCAGAATTTGTCACATAAAAAAACCACTTAAAATGTATCGGTAATTTTTTTATTATTAAATTGATAGAACCTTCCTTAATTACCAAGTCAAACTTGAGCGTGAGCTGTCAACTAGTATGTTTATAGCACCTGTCATAATAGGTTGACCTCAAAGTTGCTCTGCGAATTTGATTATGGATAAATTAGTTGGACGAAGAATTTGCCTTAAATTTTGTACTACAAATAAAATTTCTTGTGCCGAATGTGCCTATGATGTACTGACTATATCGAAAACAGTCATAAGAGTTCAAATCATTCAAAAAGGGGCATAATCGAAGATTTGATTAGGCAATGGTCAAGATTTGCCTTATCCTGGATGGCTTTTAACGTCTCGTCTACCACTGATGATAAACATTGAAAAAATTAAACAATGTCAAAAACTTGAATAAACTTAAAGTTGTGTGTTTTTTTACAATTCCAGGTAGTTTTTATGCAGAAGGTCGGCACCTAATGGGAAAGTACTTAAAACTGTATTCGTTTGTCCTTTAGAAATGAGAAAAAATGTGTTATTTTTTTTATATCAACAGGCTATTTGGCAATTTTTGAAGTGTTTATTATTCGAAATGTTTCTCGCAAACCTAATATTGTGATATTTTTCCCGAGAAATACGTTTTAAGCTGAAAAAATCTATTTTTATTGCAGTCATGGAAAACTTCGTATCAAAACATTTCATTAAGTCATGTAAAACAAAGAATACAATTTTTATTGAAAAATGCATACTTAATTTTAACACGGCATAAACTGTTTAATTTCTTGAAATAAAAAAATTAATTCGACAGACGGTAATTACGATATCATATTACAAGAATATTTTTGAATTTCCCAAATTTTTTCATCCGTAAAGAAGATACGATGCAGATTTTCGACGTTCTCAAATATAACATTGTTTTTATCTAAATATATAGATTTTTTTATCTAAAAGATCATAAAAATCTATTACTTTTGACAATCAAGAAAGATACAAAAACAAATTGCTCTCCTGGACAATTAGAATTTAGCAAGGATCTGCTCTCTGCATTATTGTTTTGAAATAATTTTTTTTTAATTTATCATAGTTAAATCCAATTTTTCAATCGTCAAATAAAATGGCTAATAACTATTTTAAAAATAACTTAACTGGAATCTTTTATTTGCCAGGTAAGCGTTTTGCATTTGCCAATGGTACATTATTCAAAGAATAGTTAACTGTAGTTTAGTCCAACCAACTTCATACTAAACATGTACAAGCGAGATATATAGAATTCAACATGTTAGACAGTGACAGGAACAAAGTGTCAGTTTGACATTTCACATTCAATGCAACAAACACAAAACTAACCTATAATTTATTTATCTACTTCGTTCTGGTGGCTCGTGGCATGTTATTATTTATAAATTGTGTTGTGAAAAATCTGAAAATAGAAGAAATGGGAACGTTCATCTAATTTATAAAAATCCAAAGTCCGCTTATTCACTTACTGCACTTAAAACGAGAAAATTGACACAGTCTCCAACAAAGAAAAAGATACCATCTGGACATCCATTGCTACCAAATTTGAAGCCATGATAAATGGAAATACACACACACACGGTAAAAACTTTAAAATTGAAATACGAGAGTATTAATTCACTGTCACTCAGGTGTACTTAAAAATCAAATATTTAATGGTCTTCGTCAATACCTTGGTTATCAATTGTGTCAAAAATATCCATCATTAACCCCATCTTAACAAAATGTACACAAAACAAAGTTATCACAGAGAAACTACCAAAGAAACTGCTACAATGAGTTGCCAAGTATAACCTAAAATGTAATATTAACTGGCCAAATAAACACTTATCTGGGCCTTAAAGCAGCAGATAATTGTATTCCTCCATTAAAGTCTTCATTTGACAGTTAACTTCTTTCTGGCCATTGAAAAATGCAAAAATATGCTAATCTGTCGAATAACTCCTGTCTGGTTGTCTGCCTGAGGAATGGAAAATCGTCCCTCAGAATAATGTGACAAAACTTGAGATGATGCTGGACAGTGGTATCCAACATACCTTTTATGACTGGAATCAAACATACATTTAGCCTGTGCATGTGGTAAGAACCAAGTGCACAGGCTTAAGACTTGGTGAATAAAAATTGTCGAGAATGTAAGAGAGATTCAGCGTAATGTTTATCCCAAAATACAATTTAATTTTATCTTTGTCGAAGGCATTTTGAAATACGAACACAACTTATGACTCAAAGAAAAATCACCTATATGTAATGAAATATTTAATATTAATATTGTTTTTGAACTAAGCCACTGGTAGCAACTAACAATAAATATGTTCTTGAAAATAGACATGTTCAAAAATTGTTAAAACGTTCAACCATTGTGAAAAATATGCGTAAAGGAATTGAATGCAGTGAGCAAAACTTGTCAAGTGGCTCAAATAACTATTGAACAACATAATCTTTTATTGATCATCAAGACTAATCCCCCTACGATAAGACTTCTTTAATCCTATTAACAACTTAAAATTGGACATCTGTCCTCATATAACACAGCGTACTATTTACAAAAATCTATCTCGCCTCTTGACTTCCGTCCGATCATCTGTTAGCAAGGGGCCTCGCATCCCTCGCGGCTCTATCCTACCGAGCCAACTGGATAATAAGGGCGGCACACATCTCGAAAAACTCCATCGTGTGGTGACCCGTCGGCGCCGGTGACGCCGCTGGGCTGCTAGCTATAGGTGTAGCTTGAGGCAAGGGACTGGGACTAGGTTCCTCATCATTCTCTGGTTCTTCACCCGATAAAGACTTGAAGTCGAGGAGGTAGGACTTATAGTCAACTTGGTAAAGTTGAAGAGACATCTTCACATATTTGCCCGTCATTTTGTTCATGTTTCGAACTCTGGAATGAGTAACATCACAGTTTTGTAAGTGCAGAAAACAATTTTCCATTAGTGTTACCAGATCTAATTTGCAGAAATTAAGAATGTTAGCTAAAAAAATTGGTACAATTAGTGGGTAAAAAATTGCTTGAATAGCATATATTTATTTATGTTTTAAAAATACAGTCATATTCAATAACTTGTTATCAATCACGTAGATTCCTACACATTCTAAACAAATTTAATCATTAATCAGGAAAGTTTTCAAGCGTCAGTAATCATACTTTAACGTGCATAATCAACTGCCGGTCATATAATTGAAAAAAGAAATAAATTGATAAATGCATTAACTTTTCGGCTTTTTTTTTAAATTTGACTTTAACGAATGTGCAAGCTGGCAGGTGGGCGGGTGCAAAGGGTCAAAATTGAGTCATCCCTATCATCGCAATCCGAAATTCGCTTGGGGTCTTTCATATATTTAACTTGACTTATATTATTAAGTTTGATACGATAAATTTTGAAATATTAAACATATTGAAAATATGGGACATTTGGCGTCCCGTGTAAGGCTTATGCGGGACAAGTATCAGCACCCCTAAAAATAAGGCCATCACACGAATATTGGAACCTCTAGCAACACTAGTTACCATATGTCCCCGTTCATTATTTTTTATACTTATATAATTATACAAGTAAAGTATAAATCCTTTTACTATGTTACAACTACATTTCTTCTCTATATACATAAATTTCAATACAATAAAGTCAATACTTTCGCAGTTATTAATTATATTATCGACATGGCACAAGTATGATGCTATGTAAAAGTGACATGCGCACTTGAGAGGTTAAAGGTAATGGTGAACTAACCTAAGCTTGACCATTCTTCAATAACAAAGAGTCACATAATAAATCCAAGCGTCTAAAGAAGCATTTGGGAATCATATCAAAATAAGATTTACACATATTCATTTTCTATAAGCTAATCTATGTTTATATTGTGAATACATATGGTGTCCAAAAGTAAAAATGAAGTTAATTTCATTTGCAGCTAATTTTACTGAGTTTTTCTAAAAATTCTCATAGTTAACATAATATACTCTTTAATATATTATCACTTTGACGTCCACATACGTCTGTCACATCACAACATCTTAGTAAAACATGAAAATTTCAATAGCCTTTCATAGAATGTGTGTAAATTTTTTTTATTATTAATAAATACTTGCTAACCTATGGAAATATTCCGCACAGTATCGTGATCAAACACCGAATAGTAATAATATAACTACATGTTAGTTCAATATATTTTTAATAGGACTGCCATCAACAGATGGCATTGCTAATTGAAAAATTATATAAATACTATATTTTTATTAGCAATACCATCAATAGATGGCACTGCTAATTTGCTGGATGGCAAAGCTTTTTATAAAAAATGTTCAATTTTTTTAACAGACATTAATTTTAAACTATTTGTCTATTTTTCGTCAATAGCAGGAACATAAGAGAGATATGGCGTTGTCACAAAAAAACACATATGATTCTTCATTAAATAGCTGATAGGTTTTTATGTTACACCAAGCTGGTGACACTGGAATTTATCCAATAATTGCCAACTATACACATTATATCATTATATCACCAACTAGCAGTGTTAAATCATATATTATTATTCTAAAAAAAAAACAAATTTTATCTCATCTAAAACCACATATAGAAAAATAAAAATCAAGTCATTTTCTAAGCATTTTCATATTAATTATAATATTAAACTAAAATTACACAAAAAGAAAATGTCTTATTGAGAAAATTCTACATTTATTATTAACTTAATAAAAATATATAATATACACTCAATTCAAAGCGTTCAGTCTAACACGTCTTTCTTCCCCTAAATCATGTGATAGAAACGGTACCTTCCCCAAGGTTTAACAAAATAAAAATGAATCCTTATTAATTTGATGAATTAAGAATATATTACTTGAATATGAATTAAAAACATGACTCACCGTACGTGGTAGGGATTTATCACTTTCCATTCATAGTCCAATGCCTTCATGGCTCGGTAGACCTCCAGCATTATGTCGTTTGGTTTACTTTGCGATCTTATACCCAAATGCCATTTTGCTCTGAAAGCATTGTAATTTAGGATAAAACAAAAGTAATAATGATATACTTGTCAATAGGAAACTGTTGACTTTATAGGTTATTTCACCCATTGTTTATGTAAACAGTTCCTAAGATTTGTTGTCTAAAAACAATAATAGCAAACAAAGATTGTATCAAAATTCACACTCAAAGGTTGTTTTGTGCTTTTTTCTTCCTTGTTAGCGTTAAAATTATAAAAGTTTTATAATTTTAACGCTGAAAACAGCATTTTGTACACAGAAATTTTTTTGAAAACCTATTTCGGAACAAATTTTACTTCACACAAGTGTGTATCAAGAAACTTATTGCTATTATAACAATTTCTTACAAGTAACTGAAATCCTGTTAACATGATGATATGTGACATACACAAACGGGTTAGCACAATGCGAGCAGCAAAAATGTAAATAATTGTAGTAAGTACAGTAATTGTGGAAAACAAATTAGTTGAAACAACTCTAAAAGGCAGTGTCGTCGCTGTGTTGTGATGGATTCGTCATAATGCATATAGCCTTTGACGGTGGTGGTGGTGCACCGTGGGGACTTGTGTTCGATTCCTGACCGCTCATCGAGTGGGGCTGGACTAGTGTTCCGGTTGGCTGTGAGAGATTGCTCCCGTAGCAATAAGTCCACCATATGTATCAATTGTGTACATTACCCATTTTAGTGCCATTGTTATTTATACTTAAAAATACCAAAGAAATCTTTTGTCTTTGATGTCATTTACCCTTGTCTCGAAAAAAAATTGTATCTCTTCCAAACATTATCCAATATTAATAATTTGTTCGGTGTTTTCTTAATAAAAACTTCTACGAGGATAATAAAATACGAAGAAAATTATGGAAATATTTATTGTGAACAAAAATTATAACAAAAACTGAAATCAAGGTCACATCGTATTTTCGCAGTCCAATAGATCCTCCTTATCAGCAAAATAATTGTTAACATCACTATTATCACGATCACACAAAATTTGCATTACGCCAAATTGTGAGCGCACCACAATGTCACTCCCACTACCACTTTCTTCACAACTTGAAAAACGATCATTTTCACTTGAATTATTTTCGTATTCCGACATTATGCGTTAAAAATTTTCTTTTCCTGAATCCTTTTTATATTGTAATTACTAATAATATTATAATTTGAACTTTATGTAACACGTAGAAAGATAAAAATTAGCAAAATGTGCGAGCAACCTCCCCTACCACGCGCTAAACAGCAACTGATTTCACGATCACTATTGGCAAATTTAGTTAGTAGTAACTCTAACGGTTAAAGTACTTAAATAAATAAAAAAATAAAAAGCGCACATTGACGAAGCTCTTCACAAGTCGGTGAGCAATTTCACCCAGTTTGGCAGTAATATATCAAAGATACAACATCCTATTAAAATTAAAATATTACGATAGCGTTAATATGCTCAGAAAAATTCAAAACGAAATTGAATATCCGTCTCACTACATAAAATTTTAAAGGCAATTGAGTGGATTAAACAAAAATAAAACTCTTCCTTTTGATGCGAATCGTCAGAAATTCAAAATTAAATCAGATGGAACACTGAAATCAGTCGGGGAAACAAATGTTGGAAGTGGAGCAGTAAGCTCAGTTGCGCGTTTGGCTGCATTGAATTAAGTTGTGTTTAATTTTATTATATTTTGCTTCAAAATCGTCATTCATTAATTAAATATTAATAACTCTAATATGAATTTTTTTATTTTCGCAATCTTATTTACAAAAGAAGTGCCCTCAAATAATGATATTTTTAAATTATCACTATTAACATGTGAACTTCGTGCTGCACATTCAAAAATGCAAAAAATAACTCAAGCTTACTATTAAAGTAATTATTACTGATAAAACTAACAAAAGTTGCAAAAAACGGAATCTGTCTTTATGAATTATTGTCTTCTCTCAACAATTGAACGAAGTGGTTACAATCTATTAACGTTGCGAGTAATCTCAGCAATATTCAATGCTTTTGAGATTAAACATTTTTTACTATACTGAACGTTAATCATCTGTAGACACTCAACAATGTTCAAAAAGTTTTTAAATATCGTAAGCTATGAATGGTTGAGCATCAGCACAATACAAACTACAGAAGGACAACAAGTATTCCATTTTTTGTTCCTAAATTCACTTTTAACAAATAACCTTTAGAAAAAACCATATTAATTAGAGCCACAATGGAAATTTTACGTAAATCAGAATTTTCTCAGCGTCATATTTTCTGTACATAAGGGAAAATGTAAAACTACAAATACCATAATGGTTTAAGGAAATTAAGCTATGATTAAAGGCTCTGACCATTCTTTGAGAAATGTGTTGTGTTGAAATGATATTATGACAACATGAAATCTGATTCTTTGCCACCAAGATGAAGTGAAAAAATATACTTAAAAATTTCCTTTCCCCTCACCTCTTTACAGGCGTTCCCTTCTGCCCGCTTCGCTCCCCCTGCTGGCTAGACGCAGTCACTTTCTCCCTTAGCGGAGCGATCCTCTCAGGATGTGGCTTGTGAGATGATTCAAGTGAGTGAGAAGCCGGCGGCGAGCCCGCTGTTGATTGATCTTTCATTTTTTAATGTGTTAATTAAGAAGAATGATAACACTGAAATTATAAAATACCCATCACCACACAGTTACCACCGGAGTATAATGTGACAAATATTTTGTTTAAACACCACACATGGCTCAGTGGTAATAAACTACATTTTGTGCTTAAGTTTGTCAAACAAACACATAGTTTTGTTATATAGAGATTTCACAGCAACGTTTTTATATAGAGATTCCGCAGTAACGTATTTATTTTTTTTTAATTTATTTTGTAAAAGTTACTATAAAATTCAAGCCTTAAATCCGTTACTACCGTGTTGTCTTACTAAAAAATGTGGAAATGTGATTCCTGCTTGCAAACAGTACTATGTATTAAAATAAAAAAATACTATAAAAGTGTACTTAATAAGCCACTTATTTTCAATTTCCACACCGAACCGTTATTTACTTATTTTGTTTGTTCCTAAATTGATCATTTCTATAGTACACACTAGAGAGAAAGGCGGAGAAAGCAAGCTCATCAGCAACTGTAGAAAGTTTTAAAGAAGTGAATCGATGTAATTTCAAAATATAAAACATAGATTTATTTTAGTTAAAATATAATCTAAAGGATCAAAATTAGGTGGATGAGCTTTAGACTTATTACATACCAACAAGCGGCGTCGTTATACATGTATTAGTGAGTTGACGACTAGTAAATATCTATTTTCAAACTGTGACACTTTGTAAACACATCCTTAAGTATGACACTAAAGTTAGCAACTAAACAACACTGTGGCAAATACTCACTCGCAACGTAGAAATCCTTAATTTCAGCCTTGGCAGCCTCGTCGGCGATCCTCTTGTTATCTATGATCAGGTGGTAGGCTATGGCTAGCTGCTGGTGTGGATCTCCACTCAGCAGAGAATCGTGTACCTCGGACTCCTTGACGCCAAACTTCTCGCACACTTCCTGTATCGCCTCCGTGTCTATCACACTGCTGTCCTATTGGATTAAACAAAGCATTTTGTGATGGAGTTATTTCTTTATTAAAATAATCCTAACTAATGTTAATAAATATGAAAGGTTTTAGTTTTATTATCATGAAATAGTTCTTTAAGGAATGAACTAATCTTTACCAAATTGTGCACACTAATATAACATATTATGGACTAATATATAGAATAGATTTCATCCTGGAAAAGCACGTAGTTCCTTAAAGAAAAACAAAAACCTTCTTAGGATGCCGCTGGATAGCGCTGTTACTACTTTGCTTAAGAAGCAACTCGAGGATCGAGATTACTTATAACTTTACATTTTTACTACATGATCATAAAATAATTTTTAGGCGAATTAAGTCACAGGTAAGTCTGGTCACAGAAAATGCTAAATATAATTTAGAACATGGGAGTAAGCAGACCTATTTTCACACTAATATTGGCTTTTCAGGAAATTATATTTGATTCATTAGCAACCCTCAACTAAAGTCTGTCGGTAATCTGTGGTTTTATTCACTTATTTTCATTGTTTTATAATAAAGTTATAAAGGAAACTGCTGGATATGGGTCTAGTATTGAAGGACTATTGAAGGAGTCTAGTATTGGAAGTGGAAAGTAATTTAAAAAAACTGGCCAAGTTTGAATTGGACTCACGCAGTTTGTATTTCTCAAAGACACTATGAAAAACAAAATTATGGCTGTAGTTGGTACCGAAAATATCCCTTATCTCGAAAACTATATATCTCATTCAAACCGATTTTTTTGAAAATTTATTTTAATTTCTACAGTTAGTACCTTAATTTTTTCCAGAATTTTGGACAAGTTAGTTAAAAACTTAGGGGAAGGAGACACTTTTACGGAGACACAAAATTATAGAAGCGCATATCTCACCAACTATTGACTTAAATAAAAACGTTACTGTGGAATCTCTATATAATTTTTGAAGACATATCTAACGATACCCCACACAACTATGTGCAATGTATTTTACCTGTAATATTATTTTTTTTTTGTAATTCCACTATTTTATTGTATAGCGGTTCATAGACAAACGGTAGACGGTTCATAGAAAAATATTATCTATAGTGATCGTTTTTTAAACGTGTAACTTTTGCCTAAATGAATTAACAAGCTGTATGTAGTAAAGCCAAACAAAAGTGTCATTAAAATGTCATTAAATGCCGTCGCCATGGTGGACTGATCACAAGGCAAACAGCCATTGAAAGCGAGTCACGATGCTTCGATTCTCGGCCGCTTGTCGAGCGGAGTTGGACTGGTGTTCTGGTTGTCTGTAAGAGATTGCTCTCGTAGCAATAAGTCTACCATATGTATCAAGTAGATACATTAAAGTAAATAAATAAATAAAATGGTATTTAGTAATGTTTTAAATATACATTTAAAGTAAATTTGGTCTTTGATAAAAAAGCAGACTGTTTTTTTTTACAGATTAATAAAATAACAGTGATTTAGCAATAACTGACAAGCAAAAATTTAGTTAATTGCATTTACTTCTGGAAATACTTTTCAGAAAAATGATTAAGCACTTAAGAAGATTAAGAAGAAAAATGATTAAGATTACGATGAAAAAAATAAGTACAACCTATCCAATTAGTTTTACTTTAGTTTTTGTAAGACATAAGTTTGAAATATTTGGTAGAATACCTGAAGGGCAAAACAGATTTTTAAACTTTGAAACTTATTGTTTTGTTCGTTCCACTAAGCACTACCCAATGTAATATGAGTACAATATAATGTGTGTACAACTTTGCTTCCTTTGTTTTTTCCCGAAATTGGAGCCTTTTTGTAAAAACTGGGTATACATTGTCCATCATTGGCCACTACTTTCTCCCATCTTTCGGGCAGCATACGACGAATCCCACATTGAAAAACTGGTCATCTTACGAGACAATTCACGAATCTATCCAATTTTTTACTTCTTTATAAAACTGGAAGTGCTGTTCAGCCAGGCTGTGTGCATTGATCGAAACAAGTGATAGACAGAGGGAGCACCATCTAGAGTATATAGCAGGTAGGGTAGCACTTTCCATTTCCACGTTTCCAAGTATGTCTTGACCACTTGCGCAACATGGGTTCAAGCATTGTCAGAATAAAGTGGTTTTACAAATCAATTTTATTGTGTCTCTCGTCGTATTGTGGTTGTTCGTCTTTCAATACTCGGCTCAAATGCATCAATTGCGTTCGATACCGATCGCCTGTCATTGTTTCAGTCGGTTGTAACAGCTCATAATACATTAAGCTGAGCTGGTCCCTCCAAATACAAAGCATGACATTGGAGCCGTGAATATTCTGTTTGGCCGTCTACATGGAAGACGGCCAAACGGTACAAAGCCGAGAACTCCCCTTGATTTTCTATGTTTGGGGTTATCGTAATGAACCCATTTTTTATCCCCAGTCACAATGTGATGCAGAAACCGTCCATCTTTGCTTTCAAGCAGCTGTTCACAAGCAAACAAATGCCGTTCAAAATCTCTCAGCTTCAACTTATACAGTACTTGATTTCCTTGCTTCTGAATCATTCCCATGCCTTTGAGGCGTTGAAATAGCTTGTTGAGTCACTCACAATAATTGTGACAATTCTTCTCGAATTTGACACATGTCTTCATCAAGTAATGCCTCCAATTCTGCATCTTCGAAAACCTTACCAGTCTTCGATGTCAAAATCACCATTCTTAAAGAGTTCAAACAACTCACGACACATTCTTTCACTAACAACAGCCTCACCATAAGTATTTGAAAGCATTCAATGATTTCTTCATATTGAAACGGAAAATTATAACTTCCGTAAATGACGAGAATTTGGCTTGTGTAGTGACGTTTTGAATCGAAAAAAACGTTATGATGCCAACACAAATCAATTAATATATCAATGAAATTACGTTGACAGCTGTCCAACTTTATTGTAAAGACGTCTATGATCAATCTATTTCGACTACCACTTACTGCTAAAGCCATCTATAGGCAAACGGTACAAACAAAGTTGTTCATCTATTACATATATACACACAGATTCCAATGTGACTCATGCTTACCTGTTAATATTTTGTTTCAAAACGCCGTTCATCCCTTACGTTTATTACCCTTAAATACTAACTCAATACCTACAGCATTTTGATGAAAGTATCTAACAGTGAACTGACATTGACAACCATTCCGTGCACTAAACAAATTATTGTATTTTCTACTTTATTTTCGATGTTTACGTGATTTTTTTAGAAGACATCCGTAAATGACGTTACATACGTATATAGAGGATGGGATAATGGGATATTATATGCACTTTATTTCATCTTAATGTTTCAAAAAGTTAATTATTGAAATAGCATCACTTTTAATAAAAAATGTACAATATTTTTAATGATTAACGATTCGAATAACAGCTTTTAGTGGCTTTTATTTTTCACCTTTCTGTATAAGAGTAGCATTTTAATTCTTAATGCACCAGAGCCCGACATTGTATAGACTTTTGCAAGTGCCTTTTGTACATCTTCCCGTATAATGCCAAATTACTTATCCAAATTAATGCCAAATTACTTATCCACTGATCGGAGAGAAGTACTAGTCAGCTACAATTACAATTGAAACAAATCCAGTGCTATTCAAGGTGAGTCACTCGACTTACAAAAAATTTACATGTTCTAATACTAACTTATAAACATAAGCAGATATACTATCACTTAAATATTAATACTGTGTAA
Organism: Druceiella hillmani; assembly: GCA_039881145.1. Taxonomy (NCBI): domain Eukaryota; kingdom Metazoa; phylum Arthropoda; class Insecta; order Lepidoptera; family Hepialidae; genus Druceiella; species Druceiella hillmani. Next base: position 1,896,695 of record JAYKKI010000078.1, on the reverse strand, counting down.
CTGAAATTACCAGTAAAAATGAGATAAAAGTTAAAAATGAGAACAGACTTTTGATGGCAAACAGATGTTACTATAGTCTAAAAAGACAACTCAAATCAAAACTCATCTCAAAACTCATACAAAAATAAATCTATACAAAACTATCATCAGACCTATCATTTTGTATAGTAGCAAAACCTGGACAATCAATAAAGCAGAAGAGAACAGGCTACTCATCTTTGAAAGAAAGATCCTTCGAGCAATTTTTGGAGCGGTCAAAGAAAATAACATCTGGAGAAGCTTATATAACAATGAATTTATACTAAATAAGGGCAAGCAAATATTTTGAGAATAATCAAGTCCTACAGAATCAGATGATTGGGACACGTTTTACAATGGGAAGATCTGGACCCAGTTAAAAAACTGACTTTCGCGAAGATTGCAGGTACAAGGAGAAGAGGAAGACCACCTACAGGGTGGTTGGACAATGTAGAGAAAAACTTAAGAATTTTGGGAGTCAACAGGTGGAGAAACCCTTGCATCAAGTCGCAGTGCCTGGAGGGAGCAGATTGGGAAAGCCTTGGCCTGCACCAGGCTGTAGTGCTGACAAGGAAGAAGTAACTGAAAATAATCAACATTTAAAGAAAGCAAAAATCTATCCTTTATTTATTCACTACACAAGTTCCATACTGTACATGTAATGGTTAGTAGAATAACCAAGTGTTTACTCTGAATATATTGTTTCTTTGTTTCTTAGATAGGAACAGAATTACCACATCAAACGGTACGGGTGACTACTATTAAAGACAAAATTTTCCATACATTATATTGTTGTATTATTTAATTTTAGCTCAATTTATACCTATGTGTACTAAATGCTGTCTATAAACTAATTACTCTTAATATACTGTCATAATAAACAACATGCAATACTCACCAAACTATCATAGAAATATTACATTAGAAGAAATTTAATAGAAACGAGACAAACTAATACAGTTATACATAAATATAACTGCATTAAGTTTTAATGTAGTTATATTTATGAAACCAGATATAAATTTAATTGAAACCAGACAAACTAATAGAATTATACATAAATAGAACTGTATTAAGTTTTAATGTAGTTATATTTATGAAACCAGATATAAATTTAATTGAAGCCAGACAAACTAATACAGTTATACATAAATAGAACTGTATTAAGTTTTAATGTACTTCTTTGTACTGTACTAATTATAGTTATAATAATACATATGTGCCTGAAATCAACCAGTTAAGGCACATCTTTTCACAACACCAATTTTTGTTTTTGAAAAAAAAATTATTTAATATGGCACATTGTTTTTCCTCAAAAATTTCATTGTTGTAAATTTTTTCTATATAAAAGTTACAAAGTGCCAAGTTTCACACAAATTTTTTTAAAAACTCATGCGAAAAACCAACAATCTAGCACACATACTTCAATGAACATGCACACACGCTCGCACATTTATCATCTCTTCAAACCAAATTTCAAGAAATTACTTTAATTTTACCTAATTTCAACCCGTTACATAGAATTTGATAAATAAGATTTTTGTTTCACATTTTCATATTATATGTGGTGCTCATAATATTTAGGATAATTTTAAAAATTAAACCAACGAAATAGATCAGCGCATAAGCCTAGCATGGACTCCAAAATTTAATTCACATTCAAAATGAAAATTAAGGTTGAACAGAAAGCATCCATATAAAACCAGTGTGTTCTCCCAGTACTTAGCTATGGAGCTGAAACCCGAGTGTTTACAAAAGAAATTCTCATCAAGCTCCGATTGGCCTAGAATTTGCAATTGAAAGGAAACTGAGAGGAGTCACTTTGAGAGACCAAAAGAGGAATAAATGTCTTAGAGAGAAGAGCAGTGTCGCTGACATCATAAAACATGTTGCGAAGCTTAAGTGAAAATAGGCTGGCTACATCGCCAGAAAGCAGTACTTGTGGTGCAAAGTGTTTGTGCAATAGAGACTATGGGACGAAAAGCACCCACAAGGCTAAATATGCATTGATACAATGATATAAAAAGTTTGTACTCGGCTCTGCAAAACAAATCACAAAAATACACTGGCAATCGACATTCAGTCAAAAAAAGTATCATAACATATTTAATATAAACAAATTTAAACTCCTTACTGTCTCGACAGGCGAAGGGAATAGATATTCCGGCAAATCCTTCTGGAACCACTCGTGTTTCTTCACATCTTCGATCGTGGCTCGCTTCATGGGGTCCACCTGCAGCATTTGACACAGCAAGCTAACTACACTTTTGTTCAGGTACTCAGGAATGGGGAATATACCCGACTTGATCTTCCGGAACAGAGTCGGCACATGCTCATCGTCGAAGGGCAGAGTGCCACAGAGGAGCGCATAGAGGATGACTCCACATGACCACACATCGACTTCTGGCCCCGCATACAACTTTCCCGATATGACCTGTATAGATTACAATTATTTTCGGATATATTTTTAATCTTAAAATTTAATGTAAAAATCTTTAATTACAATAGGACTTATAAATCCTACCTCTCAATCATAAAATAGGTTATCGAAAGTTTGAAGAACCAGCTGTAAGTACAAATTAAATATTATTAGCTAGATCAGGAGTTCCCAACCAGGGGGGTGCGCCTCCCAAGGGGGGCATAGATAGATGTCAAGGGGGCGAAAAGCGTTTGCATTTTAGAAAGAAAAAACAAAAAATATGCAAACAACATTAACAAATAACATTACAATGTAATGTTTAATTTACATGAATAAAATTAATGAAATTAAATATCATATTCACTATTATTACCACAAACTTATGAAAAATTTGACGTTTTGGTGTACATTTAAGTTTGGATATTTACAAACTTCAGTTACCATTTTTATTTAATTTACTAAATCATGAAAAAGTAAAGGGGGGGCGGCATGAAAATATAATTTATAGTCCGGGGAGCCTCAACAAAAAAAAGGTTGGGAAACCCTGAGCTAGATAGAGTCTTAACACAGAATGTAAATATGGTCAAAAACAGGCAAAACTGGTTTTTAGGGTTACATTTCAATAAGTGACCAAATTGTAAGGAGCGGTTAAGAGACATTAAGGCAGATACTATAACGAGCAGCCTTAAGAGAAAAATCAGTTTGTATATTGATATATTGTGTTTTTGCAAGCACAACTTAATATATACTCTCAAAACCTTAGTTTTTATATATTTTCCCAAAGACATATTTTCTAGTGCAAAAATCTATATTACATTTTCCCAAAGACATAAAAATACATATTTTTCCAAAGAGAATCCTCGGACATAGATTTCAGACACTGCCCTATTCCTACGCATTTGGCTAGACTGCTTACATGTCCTTTAAATGAAAAACCTCCTTCTTTTATTTATAAATTATTAAAAATGATTTCCTGCTTAATATTCAATCACTTTTAGTAGAAAGAATGACATCTAAATTTATGACATCATAAACATAGGTTTATGCATACTCTTTTGTTTGTTGTATACTGTATTTATTATTGTATTATCTGTATGTATTTCCAGTTTATATTTTGTTTATTTATTTCTTATGTCATCTTAGTTTACTTTTTGTAACCAAGTAACAATGACAAGTATCCAAAAAATTAATTAATCTACAATTTGGCATTGGCAAAGGTTCTCTCTCTAAAAAAGAATGAATGCCATAAAATAAGAAAAGAAGAGAGTTATATTTTTGTATATAAAATACATTACTAAAAGCATTTTATTAAGATTTATTTCTACATGTCTTATCAACAAGTGACTCTACTCATGTTAATGAGGTGACCGATGTGACGAAAGAAACTTAAACTTATAAACTTTGTTCAAAATATCTGCTGATCGGAAAACGTTTGCTGCTTCTCTATAGTACTGTATATCTGTATGTTTCACTGCATTAGCTCTATTGTGCAATAATTATAACACAAAAAGAAATCAACACGTATAGTTTAGAAAATATTATGATTAATAATGACAAAAAACGTTTAAAGAGAAAAAGAGAAAAATAAAAGGCTGAAACAATAGTCATATAGGGACCATGTAGGGTGTTATCAGTACCATCTGAAGCTATATTAATGAACTTTTGGTTACCCTGCAGTCATTTTTTCATGTAAAGCCTTCATAGCGCACATATAATAATCAATTAAAATTATTTATAATGCTCAAATATGGTGTAGTGTTAAAGCATTTAAATAATTCATAAAAAAACAGTGTTCAGTTTTTCAAAATTTCAGTTTTTCATTCGTTCATATTCACTCCTAACATAACCGCTTTACATTCAGTAATATTTCCTGTTTTCTACTAATAAAATACTACACTGATATCGACAAACTCAAACATGCTCAAACATCCTCTACATGCTCAAACATCCTCTACGTTATCTTATTTCTGTCATCTTCAAACATCCTCTACGTTTCTTGCATGGTCCAAATAGATATGACATTACTACAACAGGTGCAATCGTCATGAAGCAAAAATTAAAACAAGCCTTCGATAAAGAAAAAGAAGAAAAAAGCCAAAACAACTCAAGAAAGCAAATAAAGAGAAAGAGAAGAAAAAAGCCGACGAAAGTAAATACAATAAACTAAAAAAAAATACTGGTGTGTGCTTATGACCACATGATAGAAATGAAAATGAAAATAAAAAATACAATAACATACACGTATTATATTAAACTACTGTAAAATAAAATATTAAACACTAACTGTATACACTTGAAATATTACACTTATTACTTACAATAATATACGCTATTATTAAATATATTTGGTATTAATTTTGTAGAAATTCATTTTTCACAGTTAAATGAAACTACGTGATGTAGTATTATTTCTACTTTCTTTAAGTTCTTTACCACGACCTAGGTTTCGTACAACGAAATATTAATAAAAAATAAAACATAATTCTTAAAACAATACACTCTTTGTTAAACAGTGAACTCGCCGATGTGAAAAGAGCAGAGTTTACCCGATTAAGCTTCACCGACACGAGCATGATGGATCAGTTTTGTTCATTGCTCAGAAAAAGTGCGCATGGCACGCCTAAAAAAAGTTTTCATTTCAAAAGAAAAGAATAAAACCTAACGATGATTTTCAATTAGTCCAGGTCAAGGCGCAAGAAAAACATCAGTGCTAAATTTACCTGTTCTGAATTTTACTTTTTTTAAGTGGTCATCTACTATTCTTTCTCCCATATTTTCTCTCTAAGTCTAAAGAGAGTAATAAAGGTGCCAGTAACAAATGATTTAAATGTTTAAAGCAGTCGCCATAACAAATAAATGACAGAAGCCATGAGAAAAATATAAATTTGAAAATATCTTTTTGTTTTATGTTACATCTACTATAAAAAATGTTTTGATACAATGTTTAACTTAAACTTATTATTAATTTCTAGTCAGTTTATTTAAATCTATTGTTTATTATAATCAATTAACACGAGCAGAATCATAACAGTATAGATTCATGAATGAAACAACCCTAACCTCAGGGGCAGCATAATTTGGTGATCCACACGACGTTCTCAAAAATTCACCATCAGTCATCATGTTCGATAGACCAAAATCAGCTATTTTAACGTGCATATTATGATCAAGTAGCAAATTTTCTGGTTTCAAATCTCGATGAACGATCATGTGCCTGTGGCAATAATCAACACCGGATATTATTTGCTGGAAAAATCTCCTCGCCTCGTGCTCTTGCAATTTTCCATGTTTCACGATATAATCAAACAATTCACCGCCACTAACGTATTCCATAATCATAAATATATCGGTAGGTGTGGATATTACTTGGTACAACTTAATAATGTGAGGATGTCGGAAAAGCTTTAAGTTTTGAATTTCTCTACGAATTTTTCCAACCACATCGAGCGATTTGATTTTCTGTCTATTCAAAATCTTGACTGCCACTTTGTGTTTTGTCAGCTGATGTTCGCCAATCTTCACTTTACCGAAAGTTCCTACGCCCAATGTAGCGCCTAGAGTGTAATGTCCGATTTTAACGATGGGCTGAATGCCCGAAGCGACGCTCTTTTCAGCCATTTTCAGCTCCGTTCAAGAAAAATTTAAAATTGCTAGTTATTTAATATAGTTAATTCCACTTCTTTTTCAACTGTTTCATTTGAATATGAAATTATTCGTTTGTTACCCAGTTTAGACACTACTTTAAATTAGTCACATGTTTTTGTCAAGATAATAACATAAATTGCAGTTATATCAATAAACTAATAGAAGCAATGAAGTCAATTAAAAATTGAGCGTATTTAGCGAAAAGTACACAAAAGTACCATAATAATCTATTTTCAGCACATCTGACATATATGGGCCCAATGCAAATACGGACAACATTTTAACACTGTGGTCTATGGTAATATTGCGTAATAGATCAATAGATATTTCAAAAAATATTTTTATGACCACACAAATACCAGGCACAAATATCTATTTAATAACATATTTTAATGGTTCATCTTTTTCAAATGATTGCATTATTTCTATTAATATAGACCAAATAACGTATTCAATTTCAATTTAACCCGAAAGAAATAAAATTATCAATAAATAATTAAAAATTGAAAGTTAACACAAACTTACAATTTATCAATTAAAACAAATACTTAATTTTTTATATGCTTATGTGAATGGTTCATCATAATTCTAATTTATATGCCACAATTTTTTAAGATTTGTAAATTTGTACTATTTCTTTTATTATTTGGACTTTTCATTGTTATATTATGTTTGTTAAGATCTGTTTTTATATTTGTAATTAAATTAATCTCTTTGTTATTATTCATTCGTATCAATTGACATTTAATGAAATAGGTTCGACGATTCTGATACTAATAAAAAGTTTATTATAAGTATTATTTGCTAAAATATATTAGTTTATTATTATTTAATTTTGAAATCCAAAAACAGAAAATAAAGTCTATATACAATGAAAATATTGTAGGAAGTGCCGATGGACTTATAATGTGTTGGTGTATATTTATACATACCAGCTGGCATTTGTGCCTATGTGTGTGTTGGTCGTCTACTTTTAAGTGATAAAAATACAGAAGTACACCTACATACTACATTACATACCGGTGTATAGTGTATATATATATATAATTAAACAAGTTCAAACTTCAAAGTGTAAAGTTGCTTTCCCGCATTTAACATTGCTTTAGTTTATTTTATATTTTAAGTTCAGTATTTGTTTAAAATTATTATAGCAGCGAGCACAATGATCGCCCGACAGATTTCAAATTTATTTGGTTAGCAACAATATTTGAATAATTTTAAATATAATGATTGGTTTATGTGTCCAAATTTATAGGAACAACATTTATGTTAACATATTACGATAAAAATGATTTAATGTATTTGTGATTATTACACGTATTTTTATTGAATTGTATTACGTATTTAGGGAACAAAAAACAAACCTAAACAAATTGTAATAATACGTATCATAATTGTTACAAAGTTAGTATGATAGGACGGGCCAGCATACTAAATTGAAAAAGAGACTATTAAAAAGTAATTATAAAGACGTTAATTTAGTCAAAGATAATAAAAATGAGTAGAAAGGGGATTTTATTGTCATTTTTTTTAAAGACGCGAAGCTCGAACTATAGCGAGAAGAAATTCCTAAGATGAGAAATGGGGATTGGCAGGTGATAGATGAGATATAACGTGGCTTAAAATATATACATTAAATTTGTAATATTAAAAACACCGATTAAAAAATATTTCATAAAGCACCCAAAGGTGAATGTATAAAGCACAGAAAGGTCCCATAACATGTTAGAAAGAAATAAAAAAACTTCTTTTTATCTACAAGTACATAAATACAGTGTTATAATATATATGAAGTCTTTTCATATCATTATTTATTATCATAATATTTCTGTTATGAAAAAAAATGTGGCATTGAATCTATAATATCATCCAATATTTATTAATGTAATGTGACAATCGGCACATTCATGGAAATTTTAAGTATGTAATCAGCATTAGGGAAACCACTGAATTTCTATACCATATCTAATATAGACCAAGTTTGTGTAAAATTATGAGGTGTTTCATTAATGGCTAAGACCTAAATTCAAACTCGCAATTGGGAACTAGATTTTAATAATTTTGTGAAATAATTTTTTCATAAATCTTAAGAAAAATATGATCTTTTTAATGTTATTTACCTGTAATTGATTTATGTTATTTAGAATTATGTATGAGTGAGGTTTTGCTATTATTTTACAATATTATAAATGCAACATTTTGTTGCAAACAATTTTTTTTTAAATTTCACCACCATCTTTGCCCTTTCTTTTAGTTTTCTATAAATCCCACTACCAGCCTGTAGTATAATACCAAAGCATTGTACCTGTGAATGTTAAAAGAATATGGTTAAGTATAATATATATGAGCGAAAAATGGAATGTGTCCATCTTGTAGTATAACACAAAGCATTGTACCTGTGAATATTAAAAAAATATGGTTAAGTATAATATATGAGCGAAAAATGGAATGTGTCCATCCTGTAGTATAACACAAAACATTGTACCTGTGAATGTGAAAAAAAAATGGTTAAGTATAATATATATGAGTGAAAAATGGAATTTGTCCATCCTGTAGGATAACACAAAGCATTGCGCTTATGAATGTTTAAAAAATATTGTTAAGTATAATGTATATGAGCGAAAAATGGAATGTGTCCATTCTGTAGTATAACACAAAGCATTGTACGTACCTGTGAATGTTAAAAAAATATGGTTAAGGATAATAAATATGAGCGAAAAATGGAATGTGTCCATCCTGTAGGATAACACAAAGCATTGTACCTGTGAATGTTAAAAAATATGGTTAAGTATAATATATAAGAGCAAAAAATGGAATGTGTGCTATTCGTTAAATTTGAGAGCCAAAGTTGCTAATAGAAAACAAAAATTTTTTCGTTTGAGCGTCTTATAATTAAATAAATACAGCAGTTCAAAATGTGATAGTTTATCAGGGGTTATCATATCTTATTTTTATTTTTTAAACAATATATTTAATGCTTATCTCTCCATTTCATTCTGGTTTGCCTCCTACCTTATTGTCAAGTGATCTATTTATGTTTCATTTTTATCTTAAGATTATTTGTTGATAAATCTGTTGTCTTATTTGTGAGTTGTGTAGGAGTGAAAATAATAACTATCATGATCTTAATTCTCCTTCACTTTCTTTTTCAGTTAAGAATGCAATTCTATTTATATGTATTGCTTTGTGTATTTCTTTGTATACTGGGCCGTTAGAAGATTTTCCTTAAAAAATCTATAAAACTTATTCCTGCCAACATTTTAATGCTGTCAGTAGTAAGTAAGTAGAACTCTTAGAGTGTCGTTTCATCTGACTTTCTGTTTTTCCTTCTTTATGTCACATTCGTTTTACTCACAGACTATTAGCGCTATTACGCTGAAATTCGGCATAATTATTCATATTTATAATGCCTACAAAGTTAATAAAATCTTAAAAAATAATTTTTTACTCTCGCTTTACCCATATACGTAAAGTGAGGATGAATTTTTTTTACACACCCCATTGTGCAGCGTATTGTTGAACAGATCTTTAAAAAATATCGAGTGTATGTCATGAAAACTTTTCCGATACAGGCATCCGTTTACGAAATAGTAAGTGGTAATTTTTATTAGAGTTTCGTGTCCCCAACCAACTAAATCACTAATTTTGAAATACCCGAATCACTAATTTTGAAATACCTGAAAAGTATTCACAATAGTAGGATATATGATTAAATTAGAAAGGGAATTTATCACAGCTAAGTAGGTCCTACTAGTTTACGAGTGATAATCGACCAACCTACGACATGTAGCTGAGTTTGAAAAAATTCCATACAAGTGACTTTATTCAATTGCAAAAATAACTTTGTGTTTTAAAATTGATTATGTCTGTGATATACTAGGTAATATATTTAAGTTGTGAAAAATTTATATTTGTAAATATTTTAAATACAAAAACTATACACTCTTAAATGCTTATAAATGCCTAAATGTTTATAGAACTCTTGTAGTGCAAGTTTTACTTATGCTTGACAGGTTTTTTTATATACCCACAGTTCTGATGCATAATATTAAAAACTACACAAAGCAATAGAATTCAATACAGCTTCTCAACAAACGATTGGCAACAGTTGCAAGTATTGAAACCAATGGAGTGGAATAAAATCTTATTAACATACTTTCCATATCATTGAAACTACCGAACTGAAATTGGTAACTGGTAAAACATACGTCATTGCCATCCATGTATAAAAGTCTAAAAGATCTGCCGATATATTAACCTACCAAGCATCTATTAGTTGATATGACTTGCTATCATCACTACATAGATTACCTCGGTAGAATATGTAGTGATCGTAAAATTAGGCAATTAGGCATTGATAATATTTTTGAATAAATTTTTCTGAATTTAAAAAATTATTCACAATATTTCCTTACAGGAGGATCAATTCGCCACACAAGATCCATTGCTTCATTAGCTGCACTGCCAGAAACCCACCAGATGCTCCACAAAACGTGTCGTGACTTTGCCGAGGCAGAACTCAAGCCCAACGCTGCCAAGTTTGATAAGGAGCATCTCTATCCAGCCGAACAAATCAAAAAGATGGGAGAACTCGGACTGATGGCTATAGCCGCTCCAGAAGAGCTCGGCGGCACAGGTTTAGATTATCTAGCCTATGCTATAGCACTAGAAGAGATTTCGAGGGGTTGCGCTTCTGCTGGAGTGATCATGTCTGTGAACAATTCACTCTATTTGGGTCCCATTCTGGAATGGGGAACGGAGAAACAGAAGCAAGAGTTTGTACCAGCATTTACTACAGGTTTGTACCATTGTTACAAATACCAGTGTTAAAATTATTTTTAGTATCTAAAAAGCAACGAATATATACATTTTTTTTAATATAATACATACAAAGTAAATATTTTTCAGTAAAAGTAGTATGTATGTATGCGGAAAATTAAGTTATTACGTATACCGTATAAATAATGGATGTAAGCAAACATCTTTTTACTACGACTTGTTTAGGTTTGGATTCTTGATCTCATTTTATTATGGACTAGTGTATACTCTACTATTTACTCATATATGTATCAAATTTTAAGTTCTCACGTCTTTACTTAACATGCTGTTGACCAGACATAATACAAAGCACATTGTTTACTAGCAATTTCACGCAGAAATTATCTCACTATTATTTCTTACTCAGAGTATGAAGTGAAGCTATCTAAATAGACTCCAGTATACTTTATTTATACACAATGAATATAAATGAAACTCTCAAATGAAGGTGTATTTTTTCATACGACATTTTCATATGTAACTTTTTCATCATTCTGAACGTAAAATGTTTTTTGTAAATGCGAAAAAAGTCAAACGTTTCCGAGATAATCGTCTTCAACGTTCGAGATTTAAAAATAAACTTTCCAATTTCCAAGGTTCTGTGACTCAAAAGGAAAAACAAAACTTTTATAAAATCGTCTGTATGTGTGTCTGGTATGTCACAGTAGATTTTTTCAGAAAGTATGCGACATACAAAATTTTAAATTTGGCCTTAATCTTATTAACCATATTTCATTCAAAAAATTTATTTTTTAATTATAATGTCGGGCCTAATTGGAAAGTGCTTTTTATGAGGAATAGAAAAATATTTTTTTCACATCTCAAAAGATATTCTAAAAAATATGCGAAAATGAAACTAAGTCATGAAAAAATAGGGTTGGCAAAATCCGACTGGAAGATTACAGGAAAAATATAGCAATTATCCTAGATCAAAAACTATACGTTTTGGAAATATGCACCATATTTTAATGCCTGTGGAAGTGAATTAAAATACCTCAAGAATCAGTAATTTGCTTTAAGTTAATCTAACGATTTTTAGGTTCATTTCTGGAAAATGCAATTGCATTGTACAAAAGCTTACAGAAGAACATTTTTTAAATTTCTTCATAAATAGATAAAAATCACAAACATCACAGTCCCCATTCGTTTTTATCAATTATGAATGTTACACAATAAAAAAGGTAAACCAGCAAAGAGAATTGACAATAGAAACAGTTAGTCATTTATAAACATTGAGTAAAATAATACAAAGACATAATTGTTTTTAAAAGGCATTTAAATAAAAAATATATAACTGAAGAAAGTGGTCAGTGATGGTCATGAGATTTTAACTTTTTATTCATCTATAAAATTAATTAAAAAATGTTTTTTTTAAAACTTTTTCGCGTAGCAGTTTGTATTATCGAGATTAATTTAAAAATTGTTTGGAAAATAAAAACTAATCGCTGGAGTTTGGAGATATCTTGTTTAAAATTATGAGGACAGTAATTGTAACTTACAAATGAAAATGAATTAAATATGAAGAACAGTAATTGTTTTTGTAATAAAGGCAACACGATTTAATATGATGAAGAAAGGTTTTGTAATATCTTTTATTCTTAATTTTAAAAACATAAATAACTAATATAAATACAAACACGAGTCAATTCATGATCAGTAAATGACAATTGGAACCACTTTCAGTCTGTAAAAGGATAATGCCGAAAATTGTATGGTAATGGGCCCCAGATATAAATTAATTGTGCATATTTTAAAACTGTAAACTTCCTCCTTTATGAATTTAAAAGTTAGAAATAGCTCAGCAGATGAATTCGGAGGTTACTGATGTTCTTAAAAACGTCACTTATATACATTTTTTTGCAAAGTTACTCATTTTACAATTATAATTTTGAATATATTTGGCGTTAATTTTGTAGAAATTCATTATTCACGATTAAATGAAATTACGTGATGTAGTATTATTTCTACTTTCTTTAAGTTCTTTACCACGACCTAGGTTTCGTTGTATTACAAGATCGTCAGGTGGGCTATTACCAAAGATCATCTTTGCTAATAGCCCACCTGAAGACGTTGTAATACAACAAGACCTAGGTTGTTGTAAAGAACTTAAAGAAAGTAGAAATAATACTGCATCACATAGTTTCTTTAATTGTGAATTATAATTTTTTTTAGTAAAAATACAATAAAACATAATATCTTTGTCTAAACTTATAAAACGTCTAGAATATTTTATTTGGGTGAAATAACCTATATACAAAGCGACAATCGTACACGTTTCTGACACCAGAAGACAAAAAACAATCAAGAATCCACATGCTGTGGATGGGTGAGAATTTGTCTGCATGACGACATGTTAGTAGTATTGCCAGATACAAAATTGATTATACCCCTATATTAAAATCGTTGTATACAGTACATAAGTATAAAATACTTTCTGTTATTTATTATTGTACAAACTGTGCCAATGTGACTTTGTTTGTGTGGAATTCGTTATAAGAAAAGTTATTAGGAATTTTTTTGTGTTTTTTAATTTTTTTCTCTCTCAGAACTCTATGAACATAAAGTTTGTTAAAAATTCTAATAGATGGCTTTGGCAGGACCATATCGTAATATATCTTTACATATATAAAGTTTATAAAAACACTAATAGATGGCAGTACTAATATCGTAATATTCACCAAATCTGGATGTTTTTTCATTATCCATAACATCTAGATAATAATTATCTTATATGTACCATGCTATATTTAATCAGAATCCATGCAGTAGATTTTGCGTAATTGAAGAACAAATTAGCATAAAGACCGACAAAAATTCTTGTATTATTCTGTATGCTAAATCCATTACTCTTTTTAGGATATTTTCCATGTACAGAATTCACTCTGCTACAGTTTTATTATATATATAAATATTTAATAATTAATATTTTGTAGTTGTAATAAAAAATTCAGTAATTGGACATAATTTCTGTATATAATGATATTTAAAAAATTATGTCGGCACCTAGGGCGATTTATTTTTTCCCTTAGCTTTGCTTGATAATAAAATAATATTACTGCTATAATGACAAATCCAAGGAAATAAAGACATTAAAATTTTATGAAAACGCTTACGAGTTATTTTTCAATTCGTAATTTTTATTACCAACAATTTTATCCCTGCGCTCTGTAGTATTTATTGGATACTGACACGAAACTCAATCATGTATAGTCTTTTACCCGCCATCAGAGAGACCATGTGCCATATTTTTAATAAAGCGGTATAATTCCAGAAATATTGAAAAGAATAATGTCAATGCTATTTCTTAATAGATTTGTTATGAAGTCACCTTGATTTGCATTTGTGACAAGTTCGTAAAACATTTCAAAAGTTATGCGAATTGACAAGAGTGTTGGCATTGTGTATTCTTTATAACATATGGCAAAAAATGTGTCTTCTCATGACTGTAATATTTTTATCATGCTTAATTATAAAATTTATTACCAAAATTTTTATACCAACATGGCGATTATAAATTAGTAGCGTTTGTTTGCTCAGCTTTGATTTGGAATGACAGTCTCGATCATATTAATCAGTTCTTAAGCCAACTTACTCCAATCTTTCAAGTTTTTAGAGAATATTGGGTAGGTATAAAAAATGGTCTAGATTTCATTATGAACCTCAAGCATATTCCCACTGACAGTTTCATTTAAATTGGTCTAGTAGTTTTTACATAACACTCAGCCAGATAAAAAGTAATACCCGCCTTTTTACATCAATAAATAGTGCCGTTACAGTGGATCTAATGTTGCAGACAAATGTGCCATATTCGAGGTAATGCCCAAATCTATATGTATTTTTTTACGTGGTATCCAATTCTAGCACACAGGCATTGTACAATCATGATGACCCTATGTCCTTTCTTAACCCCTAAAGAAAACAGCAGTGAACATCTCGAAAAGTGTGATCGGGCAAGGCGAACGGAAGTTGAGAGGGAGATATAAGTTCTCATGAAAATCCGTTTAATGATGTTTAGTCAAAAATTCCGTGAGCGCCCGATTTCTTCTCAGCAGCTTATTTTTAGTCCTCCTGATGAGAATTTTCCATATCTTTTGGATATAACAGACACCGATTACTTAATCTTTTATTATATGTATAAATTAATATTATTTTTAGAAATTATCAAACAAATAACTGGAAACGTGATTATCTATCTATGTTAATGAAAATTTAATCAAATACGTTTGAATATATTTGGTGTTAATTTTGTAGAAATTCTTTATTCACAATTAAATTTTAACAAAGATTCTTTGCTCATAGCCCACCTGAAGATGTTGTAATACAACGAAACCTAAATCGTGGTAAAAAACTTAAAGAAAGTAGAAATAATACTACATTACATAGTTTCATTTAATTGTAATCAAATAAGCCTAAAATGTTATTTTTTTCCATAAACCGTAATGGAAGACAATATAGCTTAAAAAGAAATAATCTCTCTGAAATAAGATGTTAAAATGATCGAGTTATATAGGAAACGTTTTTTAAAAAGTTTTGGAATGCCTGACATACAGGGATTCCAAAACTTTTTAAAAAAATATAGGAACATTTCTAAACATCTAAATTATGTAATTGATTAGACAATTCTGTGTAACAATGATGTGAAAAGATTCAAGTGTGACAAAACACATTGTCTTTGTAAACAACTTCTAACATTGAATAAATATGTGCTTAACTAATGCAAACAGCCACTAGTCCTATTCTGTTAGCACATCCTGTGCTGGTGACGCATTGTATTGAATATAATATGTTTATTTTTTACATAATTGGTTTAGTACAAATGAAGGTCGCAATGGACGGCCACTGAAAAGTCAATAAATTTTAATAAAATTGTTGATAAACATGAATTAAAAGATAAATTGAAAACTTTATACAATTGATTACTTTTTAGGATCCCGTTCTTCGAAAGGAAAAAATGGAACAGTTCACACCTCTGTCACAGCTGTTTTCTTAGAAACTGTTTGATGAAGAAACGTGAAAGTTTACATAGTGAAATTATATTAACTTTTATATATTTCAATAGTTCACATTATTATATATTTATATGGGAATATCAGTTATAAATTTCAATATACGAAAGTTTTTAAACTGAAGTCAGGTCCAATATACTTTCAATAATTATTAATAGTTATAATACATTGAAATAAGCAATTATGTTCCCCAACTCCCACTCGACGTTATAATTCTTACCATCATGAATATATTTAATACAGCTGCTTCGTATTCTTCTCATTGGAAAAAAGGCTTGTCTAAGAAGAAGATTCGTATTTGCCGCTGAAACATTTGAAGAGGAGAGGGAAATACAAAATTGCGTAAACAAATTCGTAACATCAGCATTTAAACAATAGAGTATCCAGTTGAGTAATAGAAATGCCGATAAAATTATTTGTACCATTTGTACTATTGGCAGTTTTTTTATTTTAATTCTATATTTTTTTGGATACATTGTGACGGCAAGGTGTGACAATAAATTGAATACTTAATAAAAATATATCTTATCTGCAGGACCTCATAAATTCCATTTAATTTTATGATATAATTTAGTAGTGGAATATTTTTATTGACTTTTTTCCATAAATGCTCAAAAACAATACTTCAAAACCTCACATTCATATTTTTATAAAAATAGGAGAAATGTGTGTGTAGCCATATAGTTTCATTGGAGAAATATCCATTCATCCGTTTTAAATGTTGAAATGATGAACAAATTTAAATAATGTTATTAACGGGTTAGTAATTAGAAGATAAAGAGCCCATGTTGGGCAATTTTGGACAGTTTAAATGTCTTAAAAAGAGACAGAAGCATTTTATTCAATTAAATATTTGAAAAACGGGCACTTTAGAACGAATGGGCATTTCAGAAAAATTAAATTAAATTTCACTGCGATAAAAAAATAAAATTTGTTATATTTATGTACTATTGTTATATTTATGTATCTCCCATCCATCGATTCATCTGTTAAACTTCGCCATCTGTTAAACCAATGAGCCAAATTTAAGTGTAAACGGAAATATTTTTTTAAACGTTTAATTGTGCTGTACTACCAATATTTTTAATTAAACATTCTCCCTTTGCTACTGAACTCTCCGAACAGATTTTTTTAAAAGAAATGTAATTTTCAAACGTTTTGAAAGATTTAGATTTAAGATTTTAAAGAGATTGGACCAAAGCTTTGAAAGTAATCGATAAGTTTAAATACAATATACAGTATTTTAAAAGACATTTGTAGAATTCTTATGTTTAGGTACAAGTATTTTTCATACTGGAGTTAATAACTATAATTCATGACCATAGTATTGTTTACCTCAGTTAATGCACAATACACAAAATGACAAAGAAACCAGATAAACAAAAAAACTTTTCAAATTTTCATATAACATCGTGTATGAATATAAATATATATATATATATATATACATATATATATATATATATATATATATATATATACACATATATATATATACACATATTTCATTGGCTATAAAGGAATAAATTGTCATTGAAATAAAACATAAAACACGCATCTTCTACATAAGGACAAAAAAAATATTACACAGAACTCTTTTTAATGCTGATGTGCATTCACTTACAAAAATTATGTCAAAATTGACAAACTTGCATCTAAAGTACAGGCGTCTATCTCTAGCTTCCATGTTTATATCATTTCAATTCTGGATTTTATAACCAAATTTAAGTTTATTTTAGAAGGGAATCATACATACAAAACAATTGATAAGTCCATTGTGATCCTGTTACAAATTAAAATTTATATTCAGCCTTACTTCTTGTAAAGGTGCAAAGATTGGCTGCTTCGCTCTTTCCGAGCCTGGCAATGGTTCCGATGCTGGTGCAGCCTCCACTACAGCTAAGGAGTCTGGAGACAGCTGGATTCTCAATGGCACCAAATGCTGGATAACCAACGGTTACGAAAGTGAAGCTTGTGTACTCTTCGCATCAACGGACAAGTCACAGAAACACAAAGGAATATCAGCTTTCGTTTTTCCTAAGCCAATAAAGGGGCTTGAGTTGGGTAAGAAGGAAGATAAGCTAGGTATTAGAGGATCATCGACTTGCTCACTGATGTTTGAAGACTGCGCCATACCGAAGGATAGCCTTTTGGGTAAGCCAGGTATGGGATTCAAGATTGCCATGATGGGATTAGACGCTGGCCGCATTGGTATAGCATCTCAGGCTCTCGGCATTGCTCAGGTTAGCATTTATTACACTTAAATCGTTATAATATAAGGTAGAACAATTTAACCATGAAAAGGATACCGATAAAAGTCCATCATCATTTATCTTAAAAACTTTATTTAAATCGTCAATCAGGCAAACTAGAAATTTTTTATTTTTTCTGAAAGTTATTTTTCATATTGATTTGTAAATAATATTTCTATGGAACGTTTGAAATGGCAAGATGAAACAAAGTATAGATTGTGTCAGGCCTGACAGAATCGTTGAAGAAAGCTATGTAAAATTACTTTGATACAATCCCAAAACGAAAAAACATGAAGTGTCGACTGACTGTCGAATCACTGACTTGTCAAATCACTGAATCGACTGATTGTCAACTGTCGAATCACTTCATGAGTAACCGTTGATTATATATATGATTTATCCCACTGTCATTAACATATGAAAAGCAAATTTACAAAAGAATTATTCATAAAGGTTTTTGGGGAGAGTCCCAAACATGTAAGCAATAGATTATGTTATTAAAAGTTATGCTATTTCTGGAGTTAAATGAATTATTTACAATTTGCTGGACAAAATTCCAGCTATTTATGATTGAGAGACAAACATCCAAACTTACCTCGCTTAGTAATAGTATTCCTCATAAATGGGCTGAAGCTAACAGACTATATGTTAAGCCATTTAACAGAAGATGGCTGATACTTTGCTTGGAGAATTTGATTGTGATATGTTGCTTGACTGCCGAGTTACGAGAATAATACTGAAAGTTTTTAAAATATCAAGAATGGAAGCAACTATCGAGCTTGTAATTTATTTATTGTTCTTCATAATAGTCTCCGTGGTAAAGAAGGATTGTTTCATTTGATGGAGCCACTGAGAGAATTACCGCCCTCTTATCCTTGGATGCCTTTTTCATGGCCTTTTCGAAGGTTGTCACTACTTCTTCGAATCAAATTTTTGCGTTTTATCTTTTATTCTTGTTAATAAATAGAAATCACATGGAGCGAGATTGAGGCTACATGTGTGCAGAGATATTGTTGTGATGAAGATGTGAGGGCATTGTCCTGAAACTTTTTCAGAAACCACAAACAAACATTCCTATTATATAAGTCAGCGGTAACTTTTCTTTTGTTTTCCAGAACAATCATTGCATAACAGCCCATCTGAACGAGGCGACCATCTCTTTTTTAGCACTTTGTCCTTTCTTTAACTATTTAGAAGGAAACACCTCCAGTGCAGGCAGCATTTTAGTTTCGGGTTTGTAACAGCATATCTAGCTTTTGACCTCTGTAGAATTTTTTGACATTTTATGACACCAATCAATGCTACTGTGTTTTTGAACTTCGGTGAAATCATTGATTTCCACCTTGTATTTGACTCATACTAATATCTAAACTTTCCTGAACAATAGATTATTTATTCTCTTATCAGTCTTCATCGTGATTCATACAGCATTTATGTAATATTCATTTGCCGCTTTTGAGGGATGTTCCTCATGCAGATCATCACCGAGATTAGTACGACTACGTTAAACCAATTATTAACAGTAGTACGGTATAGGGCTTCATCAAAAAAAGGCCAATTGAAGTTGATGGTTACTTTCTTGTTGATTGAGACCACAATTATAGTGATAAAAAATCATTACACAAATATTTTCTCGTGTTAAATTGATTTTGATATGATACACACAATTTTCAAATTACCACCAATTTGTAAAAACAAATAACAAATATAAGCAAAGTACCACAATTTATTACCAAAATTACTTTTTTGTTACCACTGTTATAAATCTCCAGTGCTAAGAACTTTCAGTATTTACCCACAATTACACTCATATTAGGTAACTAACAAAAACACATTCACACTCATAAACTAGGATAATAGTTAAAAGATTGCTATAGAAGCAAAATAATTTCAATCGTAACAGGCATCCCTTGATGTGGCCGTAGATTACGCTGCAAAGCGCATAGCGTTTGGTAAGCCTATACTGAAGCTACAAGCCATACAGCAGAAGATAGCAGATATGGCGTTACGGTTGGAGTCGGCCCGTCTGCTCACCTGGCGCGCAGCTTGGCTTAAGGACAACAAGAAGCCTTACACCAAGGAGGCAGCAATGGCAAAGCTGGCTGCGTCCGAAGCTGCTACTTACGCCTCTCATCAGTCCATTCAGGTGAGTGTTTCTAGATAGTTTTAGTTACTAAATCATATATAGAACGTTTGTTTATGGAAATTTAATCTAGTAAAGGGAATACCCACGTCACTACAGAATACAGTAGCTAATCGAAAGTAGTTATACCTCAATGAAACTCATTTTATTCAGTGTATTGAAATAAAAATAGCTGAGGAGGAGACCATACAAAATGTTCACTTGCTACTTGTTACCTTCCCAGGAAGAGGACAAATTATTGGCTTATTGTGATTGCACAGATTGCCTTGTTACAGTAAAAAAATTAAAATAAAAAAAAACATTTTTAGTATAAGCCTTTGGGTTAACATATAGTTAACCTTAGTTGAGTTAGTTGACGATTGATTGATTTAAAATCTCTTTAATGATTACACTACAAGATATTTAAAGCAATTTTCAAATTCGAAGTAAGCCACCATTAAAGTAATAGACTATTTGACAGCATTGAAAATATACCACAAATCGGGGTCATCCTATTAGATTATAACGTAAATAAGCATATTGCTTTTCATTTTGGAAAAAATAAGTTTGTATTTTATAAAAAAAAATGTAAAGAAATCACAATATTTTTTGAAATTCAATCAGCGTCGCAAACGCCCTGTTATTGGTTAAAAGTCAAATGACGGCACAGGCGGGTAAAACGCATTCATACAAAAATGTAATGTTCTTATTCGTTTGGTTTATGAGCATTGATATCGATAATAATATTTAAAACACAAATATTACTTACATCGAAATGATCTTCACACATAAAAACATTTGAGGAAGCTATAATGCTGTCTGGATCTCTTTCTTTCAGGCTAATTACAGCCACTTTTTTCAGCTTTTAGGATCTATTAGCACTGAAACGATCACTTTGTGCGAATTATTTATAGACTTATTTGTAAATTGTGCCACTACACACCATTGTAATGTGAAAATAAATAATAATCCCGTTCAGCGGGCAGGACGGTTTATGTTTACATTGTGTGTGATGTCATGCGGTCGCCATTACAGAAATGGAGACTATTATTTATTCCCATAATTAAAATAAGTTTCTCAAAAATAAAAATAAAATAAAATCAATTGTTTTTGTGCTGTGTGTGTTTATTACACCTACATACTTTTGTAATAGCTTTTGAGATGTTAGCATCTCTTTATTTTTTTAAAATAATTCTCTAAAGGTCTGTCAATAAATGATAAGTAAGAATATTTAAAACAGAAATTCAATATTTATTCTCAATTTTGAATGCATATTTGTTCATTACAGTACATAAATGAAAATTAGAAGCTGTATCGAAAAAGGTGTGTCAAAGGACACACAACAAAAGCGAAATTGATTACATTTTGTGGACATTGTACAAAACGAATATACTTTGAAAGTTAGTGTTAGAAGACAAGAAATAAAATTGTAGAATCATGAAAAATAAAATAACAAAGTTAGAAAAGAAAAGAAAACCAGAATAATTAAAAACAATGAAGTTGCACAAGTGACGTATATATTGCATAGCATTGAATTTGGTTTAGAATGCACGCGTAACAAGAAAGAGACGGAAGTGACACACAATGTTGCCTGACGACTGTTGCTGTATTCGGTGTTGTCAGTTTACATCGTAACTCAAAGTGAAACAAAAAATGTTACTTTAAAAACTGCATTGTGCTGAATGAGCGTTGTCCCAATTGGGTTATGAGAAACGTGATCATTTATTTGTTTTATTGGTCAAAAATATGATAATTTTTGTTTGTATTGTTGGTAAAATAACTTTCCCAGAACTGTGCACTAGCTGTATCTAAATGATACGTAGTAACCATCACCATTCATGGGTTAGTTTCTGCAAACTGTCTATATTTGAAGGAGCCATCCTCGGTGAGGAACACCTATATGCGTATAAAGTAAATATACACCAAAGAGGAAAAATTGAAAGATAGTGATCTTTGTGAACAGACTCTAATAAACTTACGTAGGCATGTTTTTTATGTTAGCGTAAAGTTTTGTGTTTTTTTTATCTTATCATGAATAAACATATACTCGTGTGTGCAGGTTATAAAATTAGAATTCTTGGAAATATGAAAGGATAGTTTGTAGTTTTATAATTTTAGGGTTTCATACCTCAAAAAGAAAAAACGCAACTTTTATAAGATCATTCATGTGTCTGTCTGTCACAGCTGTTCATCCCAGAAACCACGACGTAGAGGCTTGAAATTTGGCATAGTAATAAAACGTATTAACCCGCACATATCTAATCAGTTGATACTCAAAAATATTTCGTTGAAAATTTTAGGTGACCAAATTATATACTCGAAAAAAATTTTGTTTAAATCCATATATAGTGCGGTGTATCATTTAAACGCCTAGTTCCAATGTTCTTAAAAATATTTCTTTTTCATAATGTTAGGAAGATTTGGAGACGATACAGCCATTTTGGCCTCACACAATGAGCCAAATATTGCAGCAAAAATGCTTCAATATGGGCTAGATAGTGTAGCTATTTGGCTAAAGAAGTGGCGGATTAAGGTGAATGAAAACAAATCTGTCAACGTCACATTCAAGTTTAGACAAGACATCTGTCCACCAGTTAAACTAAACAATGTTGAAATACTCCAAGCAGATCACATACGTTACCTTGGTCTATATCTGGACGAAAGACTAACTTGGCAAAAGCATATATTCAGCAAACGGAAACAACTTGGTCTTCAGCTCAGAAAACTCTATTGTCTCATCGGGAGTAAGTCCCAACTATAATTGGGAAATAAGCTGCTACTCTATAAAACTACACTTAAACCAGTTTGGAACTATGGCATTCAGGTGTGGGCTGCGAGCTTCTCACTTCAATATTGAGCTAATCCAAAGATACCAGAATAAAATACTGCAGATAATTACAAATGCCCCATGGTCTGTAACCAATCAACAATTGCATAAGGTTCTACAAATACCTACAATCAGAGAGGAAATCGATAGACACACAAAGTCATACAAAGACAGAATCATAAATTACGTGAATAAACTTGCGCAAAGACTGATGGATAATACCCGAACTAAATATTGATAAAAACGTAGAATTCCTCAAGACGTATTACAATAAACATATATATTAACTTGTGACATAGGTCGTCCTCCTAAACCTGCCCGAGCAACAACCGACAAACTTACCGCCCATTGTGTCAGTGTGGTGACAGATTGCATTTTGATTGATTTTTTCACAGCGCAACCTAAATTTTGTCTAGAAGCCTGTGCAAAGGTTTTAGGTATATTATAGCGATTATCCTAGATCTTATAATTCTTAAAACATGCACCATGTTTTTGCACCTGTGAAAGATATAGTAGTCGATATACTTACAATGTAAAAATTAATATTTGCAAATGGTTTAATAGAATTACAATTGCCCTTATATATTTATAAGTTCATGAAGGTGTACACAATCCTCGAAGGTCTAATCATGCTTGATAGGTTTTTAATACCATTTTTTATTTCTATGTATAAATGTAGCAGACCCTGGAGTGATCCAGTCAACTTAGTCACTTGAGATAAGTCAAGATAAGAGAACATAATCTATTCCCTTATTTTGACTTATAAAATTAAGAGGAGACAGATAATGTGCTTGTTGTGCCAATAACTAGTAGATTGCGATACATAATCAGAAACTAAGGCGATACATAATCAGAATACAGGTGTTGTGGATTTGGTCCAGCAACTCAGTTTTTATATTTTATGGGCTTCTGAATACAAAATAAGATGATTATAATGAATAACACATTTTTGTATCTCATTCCATTCTTATTTTAACAATACTTTGTTGTATTAACGTATAATACCACATGCCTAGATGAATGAGAAAGAAATATGATATACTAATGAAAAAGGTCTCATTGAGATAGTTTGAAAATTATTGAAAAAATGGATAGTGAAAAAATATAAATATGTAAAAACAAAAATCTAAAATTTTTTAAGTTATAACAAATCAAAAACCGTTATTATAACCAAGCTTGCATGAACAAAGGTGGTCTTTTAGGATCGGGTGACAAATTGCTGAATGGTCTAGTATTAATTTTCAAAGGCAAATGGTATAGTTAGGTAGATTGAGATGCACGCAGGAGATCATATGATATTTTGTCTATTATTTAACAAGCGCCAAGCCGTAGAATCCACTTGGTAACACACTTCAGAATAAATATTTTTGGGAAATTTTGTATATCTCTCTGTTCGTTAGAGGATCACACATAGTTCAGATTAAAATCTAGTTCATCTTTTGTGAATATTTTCTAAAAGACTTTAGGCTGTTTGTCTGTTTATTAATTATCATGAGCAAAAGCTAGTGCAAAGTATACGTATTTAGCACTCTGTCCCGGATATATGTTTAGCCTTAATGACAGACATGAACGTGAAGAGAAAAAAATGCGAAATGCGTCTCCTTGATGACACACATTGAATACAAAAACTTCCATTGTTGACATAACAAACATAACGATGGTAAATTAAAACAAAGTCAATATTTTTTACTATTATATAGGTTGTTGGTTAATTAGTGTAGCAATAATTATTTTCTGACTCTCGTAGAAAAATATAAGACGAAAATATTCTACAATATTTTTTTATTTCGGCCTTTATTGTTAAAAAATATAAATAATTTTTTTTCAACAACAAAATATTTTTTTCGTTTTCAACATTTCCTCAATCATAATTGAATTTAAATATTTCATTATAATTTAACAGAACTTCGATGAAAAAAGAAAAACTTAATGAATGACAGTGAATTCTTGATACAATACGGTAGTTTACTCATTCTAAATTTTGATATTTTCCGTACAATATTGTGAAATATAAGTTAATTAAAAACCAGTCTTGAAAAAAATTAAAAAATTGATTGAAAAATAAGCCAGTTGTAGGCTTCTAAATTTGAAGATATGGTTAGAGTTGGGTATTTCCCTGTCTGTTTTCCTCTCGTAGAATATAATATGCAATATTAAAAATGATGTCACAACACAGTATTGCCGTCCTTCTCTAAAGGTTAAATTTAAACTTTTATAACTCGGTCAATTTTTAAGGTAATTAAAAAAAATTTTCACTCTTCATCAGCTTGTACCTTGAAATTATGATTAATGAAATAAAAAAAATTTAGTCAAATACCCAATTGATTTTTCTGTTTACGAAATAATACTTGGTACGTCTCAACATTCAAAGTCGAATACAGGATTATCCATGTTGCGTCGTATCGCTTGGATGGTATCATGTGGCGCTCGGTGCACAGACCCTGTACGATGCTTAACCCTTTGCATTAATTTCGAAACAGTTGTATAAAAAAGTCTTATTGATTATAATCATCTTATTTTAAACTTGGAAACCCCTTAAAGCCAACTTGGACCAATTTAACAATAACCTGTATAAATACAAAAATATGTATATATGTGATTGCTGCGTGTACTGTAGCAGTGAATAATTATTGGAGGCGTTTATTTACGACATATGTCTGTATGAATAAATTTAGCACTAACACCTAAATTTACCACAACCAGAACAAATACGTATTACACTAGAAAATTGGAATAATATACATTCAAGCACGTAAACTATACGGACAAATATTTTCGTATACCATAATTTTAGAGACTCAATTTTAACAGCCTTAAATGCAATAGAAAGAATACTAAGGTTAAGAGACAGTAGAAAGATTTAAATAAAATCAGGTTAAACAAAAATAATTAATACAATTAAGAATGCTACACAATACATCTGGTAGTTGTTTTCTGTATTTTTATTACATACAATTTTGGAAACGTTAGTTATTACGTCTATATGTTTTAATAATTATAACAAGACAATAAATTCAAAAGCACTACGATAAGGTAGTTGACTCATTCTAAATTTTGATATTTTTCGTGCAATATATAGGCTTCTAAATTTGAAGATGCGGATAGAGTTGGGTATATCCCTGTCTCTTTTCCTCTCGTAGAATATAATGTGCAATATTAAAAATGACCTCACAACACAGTATTGCCGTCCTTCTCTAAAGGTTAAATTTAAACTTTTATAACTCGGTCAATTTTTAAGATTATTAAAAAAATTGTTTACTCTTCATCAGCTTGTACTTTGAAATTATGATTAATGAAATAAAAAAAATTTAGTCAAATACCCAATATACAACGATGATGCGCTCGAAAAGTTTACTCTTTTTCATTAGAAATTAATTGGACTCTCATCTGACTGCGATCAGGTGGTTGAGCAATTGTATACCATGGGAAAGGGGGTGATTGTAATATAATTTGTTTCTAAATCCTGGTATGACAAAAAATTATGAGTATGCATTGCAGATAATTATCAGGTAGGAATAGCGAGAGTGTTTTTAATATACGTAGGCATTAAGCTTTTTTATTTAACAATCGAAAAACAAATTTCACCAATGAAATTTTTCTTCTGTGCTGTTAAGATACGGTATTAAAGTACCATATAGTATGCAATCCAGCATATTCAAGAGAAAATCAGTAAAAGGGAAGTAGCCATATCATTTCATGTACGAATACCAAAGTAACATTTTTTGGAAAACATTCTGTACACCTGTATTTAGTTGTATGTGGGCTCCAAATAATAGAGGATTCTTACTTGTTTCACACTAAAGTACACAATAAATTAATTTAGGAAACGTATCAAAAGCCCCTGGCATTTCACGCCACAAATTCAAATCTTTTCACTACGTCTGTCGCCAGACCAGTCCCTACCGTGAAAAGCAATCTTGACCTATTGGAACGATGCACCAAACAGGAGCCACAGGAAATCATCAAGACAGTGTTTCTTCAGACTCAAACTCTAACAGAGGATGAGCTGGCAATATTGACCCTGACGGCAGCAGCTCAAATCACAAATTTTCTGTTGGAAAGCTTGCTTCTACCTTTATGAGCAAACTTGTAGTCATCATATAAGTCCTCAAAATTTATAATTCAACATTGTTTGAGGCTTCCTCTTCAGGCCATCTAGAAAGGCAACACCACTTTAACACAAGAAATAAACACAAGTTTCATCAGTCGTGGAGAAAGGAAAAACATGCATTTTCCAATGGATTCCGGCCCACGTGGACATCGAGGGAAACGGATAGGCTGACTCTCTTGCCAAAGAAGCCAGAACTATAAATCCCACACCATTGTCCACTACACTTGCCGATGTCAATGCTATTGCAAAACAAAGGCTCTCATCTCGCCCACAAAAAAATTCCCAACAGCTCAACTAAACTGCACATGAGAGATAACCTCCACAATCACAAGACTGAGAACTGGACACCTAAAGGACTGAGAACTGGACACCAACTGAGAACTAGACACAAAAAGGCACGAAAATGATGCCAGACGGAATTATTCCCCAGCATGCCCATACTACCCTAATACACAACTGGACCCTCAACACCTACTTTCCTGTTCAGCAATTACATCGGCTCTCTTCAAAATCAAAGTCAGCTGGACTGAAAACATCCTATTCTCTGACAAGGCTGATGAAGTGGCCAGAGCTGTGCTCAACACCTTTGGCCTCATCTGAAATCTTTTCTCCTTTTTTTCACTTTCTGCACAAGCCGTAGACACGTCAACAACAACAACTACATCTACCAAATGGGCATGAATAATGAAACATGAATCAAATGTATCTCTTAAATCGACTATTTCAATATGTCGGCGAGGGGTATCCCGTTAATAGTATTTTGTCGCTCAAGCGGAGCACAAGCCCAACTGTAGCTATACCTCAGAATACTCGCATGAATTGAGCCGCAAACCACTTGAAACACAAATAATGGCACCAATACCACACACTGCAACAACTTGCAATCTGCTTTACCTTCAAAAACTTATTTACCAGGATAGTAAAGTCTCAAGATTTAAATCCTGACTGACTCCTGGTCGCAAATAAGAATGAGATCCATAAAAAGTCAGGCATTTGTTATTTGCGGTTAAGATTTTTTTTTGTGAGAAATTCATCATTCGTGGTATAGCCAGTGTGCTTGCTCTTTTTGAGAAAAGCAAGAATATTCTATGTCATTGCTTTAAAGAATGGTATCTGCGAAAGTAAGAAATTGTATACTACACTTTCTTTTATATTGAAATTTTGCCAACAAGTTTAATTTACATAATATGGGGTAATGTAATAAAAATATGATGTCTGACATTTATTAGATAGAGGCGTATTTTAGTATAGAACCGATACCACTGATGGACATTCTGACTGCCCTGGGTGCTCATGGCCTTGCGTTAGATTCTGAAGAACCTCCTAACCCTTCTCAGTTCGAACCATATAGAGTATTAATTCCCAGTTCATGTTGCACTGTAAATTAATACTCCATATTATGTTCAAAAAGAAACGGCGTCACGACGGTAGCAAAATGTAGTGACTTTTTTCCAAAGAATTCAATTCTTTCAGTTTTTATTACAGTGTGCAATTATCCCATTTTATTAAAATCGTGCTGATCAGTTGATATTAAAACATAGCCGTGTAGAAATTCAAAATTAACATGTGCATTACGGTTTAAACTGGGCAACAATTTTGTCCTATTATTGGGTGCATAAGGCACAAATAGAGAGCACCAGGACATATCCTCCACCAAATTCCATCCTTGCTATACAAATACACACAATTTATTTCAGTTTTACATGGAAGGGACCTTGATAAGCTTTTCCTGAAAAATGTTGTTTGTGTTATATACTTAAAAATATATATTTAATATTATAATTATATATTTAAAAAATCCTTGAATCGGTTTGAATCTAAATTTAAAAGAAAATCTAAATTTTTTATTTTTATTGATAACTTGCCGTCTACTGATGTACAGGTATAATAAGAATGTTTCCATTATTCACATAGGTGATTTTGTAATTCAAACTACATATATTTGAAGTGAATTTTGTAAAAAAAAGAAATCAGTGCGAGTAACCTTTATGTGCAGTTGAAGTGAAACTTCTTTGGTGATTGTGTCAGGTATTATGTGGTCAGTGGTGCAGTTATTTTACAAAGTAAATGTCTTGAATTATGGTTGATTTACTACCATCCGTTAAGGAGTTCCATTGTTCATCTCCAAAACTCATCATCAGACTCTGACCTTGTCGAAGGTGTAGTAATATTGTAAAGTAACAACTACAAGTAGAAAATATCTTGAATCACAGTTGATTTGCTGCCATCCATTACGCAGTTCCATTTTTCATTTCGGATCATCACCATATTTATAACGAACCACCTGCCTAGTATACTCTGTCAAACAAAATAATTATTAGTATTAAACTTAACAGAAATAGAATAGATGTAAACCGAACTACAGACTTTATTGACCGTTACTTTCATGCAAAAAAAAATCTAGAGTTACTCTCAAGTCACGCCTAAAGAAGTTTTACTTCAAAAATGTAAATTTTTTTCATTGAAGTTACAAATTTTGACAGCATTTTTATAGAAGTGGTTGACAATTTTTATAGTTTCCTAATATTTTTTACTCAGTTTGGTACGCAGAGTCGCTTGTATGAATAACAAACACATTCTTTGTTACACCTCTAAAGATTATAATTCTTAATTTCAATACTTTATTAAAATTAATATAATACAGAAATTGATATTACAATTTTTTTTGGATTTGAATCCTTCATTACATTTATTTATTTATTTATCTACTTTAATGTATCCTATTGATACATATAGCGGACTTATTGCTACGAGAGCAATCTCTTACAGCCAACCATTTTGTGTGTCTCTAGCTGTAACTTTTAATGTCAATAAATATATAACACTAACTAATTTTGTCAAAAGCGGTCATTTAAATTGATCATTATAATACTAACAATAAAATACACAATGATACCATATTTAAAGAAAGACGGAATGGGATTTGTAGGTGCGAGGAAGGAAGTATATTTTTTTGAGACATTTGAAAGTATTTATTGACCGACACTTCGTATACTATATTTTGGTATATTCCATAACTTAGTAAATTAACGCTCCGTATTATGCTTCGAACTAAGGAGGATTAGAAAGTTCTTCAGAATATAACGCAAGGCCATGAGCACCCAGAGCCTTAAGGAAGGTATGTCCACCAGTGGTATTGGTTGTAAATATAAAAAAACCTCTATCTAATAAATGTAGAGTCATGTTTTTAAATATTATAATTTATCCGATATTATGTAGATTAAACTTGTTGATAGAATTGAATAATAAAAGATAGTATCGTGTGTAGTTTCGTGCTTTCAAAGACTCCATTTTAAATGACAATAACATCGAATGATTTTGACTTTAGATAAATTATTGTATGTATTTTGTTACTGTGATATGTTAATTTAATTATATAAATATAATTTTTTATATAGACGCAGCATGCCAATGGTCATGCGGTGACTCTTGGCAGTACCTGTCACTGACAGAATAATAATATGTATTAAACTTGTTGACAGATATTAATAATAAAAAAAAGTATCCTGCTTTCAAAAGTTCCATTTTATATGACAATAACATGACTTTAAAACAATTTTATATGACATTAACAATGACTAAAAAATTGACTTTAGACAAATCTGTATTTTGTTATATATTAATTATTATTATAAATTTAAAAAATTATATAAATATAATTTTTATATCGACGCAGCGTGCCAATGGTCACGCGGTGACTGTTGGCATATGCGCGAATAATTTTTAATTTGCCATTTTTTATTTACAAGTTGTTTTATAATAATTGATGTTACAAATAACATAACAGTAGTTTCTTTTCAGTTTCAATAATTATAATTCCTAGAAGCTTTGTTGGTCAGCCCTTACATTATAATTAAATGACAAAACCTGTGGTCATATATACATACATGTGGCGGTGAAAAGGTTAAGAAGTATAGTCTTTATTTTATAGACCTGGTATTATTTAATAAAATGTATAAAGTCTAACAAATACTATCAAAATTGTCATCAAAAAAATATCCCATAAATATAAATGTGGTACATACTGTCTGTGTTTGTTTTTATTTCACATATTAGATGTTCCACACATCAGCACATAATCAAAATTGTGTAAATGGACCAGAATTGTTTGGGTTTTTCAATATTTTGAAGTAGTGAGGCTGGCTTGCTCCATTATTTTTATAGTTTAAGATTTTCACCATATCTTATATGAAACAAAATAAAGTAAGCTTTATTGCGGTACAACCACTTTTAATAAGATACTATGTCCATTACTGGTATGGGCATACTCGTTTGAAACAAAGATAAAATAAACTGTTACAATTACTATAGAGGAGAAAAAGAATATGTATGTTAGAGAGGGGTCAATTCGGAAATTCATCAAACCGAGTTCGTTGATTTAAAAATTAGTGCAAACTGAGTTGATCGAGATGATTTAACAAACAACAATCATCCAATAGTGTTGCAAATCAATTTCGATTATTTGATAACTCATTCAATTTTGAGTCGTTTAATCGGGTTGTTAACAAACGAAGGTGGTTAAATAATCTAAGTATTATCAACCTCCGCTAAGTTGGAAAATTCATCTGGAACACGTGACTCATATAAATAAGCAACCAAGTAATCCGGGTGCTTCATTCTAATATATGTCATTATCATACTTGTATTCCTGGAATATTTACAAGACAGAGAACATTTTCTGCACACACTTTCGCTTTATTGGCTTTTCAAAAATCTCTCTAACTATAGACTTCTTTCTGGGGCAAGCATTGTAATTTAAAATAACAGACTTGAAATAAAACTTTTCTGACAAAAAAAACACACCATGAACAAACTAAAGAAAATAATTTATTAAAACCTATAGACTTCTTTCTGGGGCAAGCATTGTAATTTAAAATAACAGACTTGAAATAAAACTTTTCTGACAAAAAAAACACACCATGAACAAACTAAAGAAAATAATTTATTAAAACCTATAGACTTCTTTCTGGGGCAAGCATTGTAATTTAAAATAACAGACTTGAAATAAAACTTTTCTGACAAAAAAAACACACCATGAACAAACTAAAGAAAATAAACGTGTAACGAATGTACTCATAGACTAAAACAATATAATATGTCCAACGGCTATTAAGTTATATGTGGTAACCGAGTATGTTCGTTTTAATTCGAGCATGCGAATGATACACGAACCGAAGACAGCAAGCGATTGAAAGAGGCAGCCACCAACTCAGTTCGTCATATACATAAATTGGTTTAACGTCAACTTGGTTTGAATTGATTTGCAAAGTCAAGTTACGTCTCTAATGTATATTACCCTGATCACGTATTTCTATCCACTTCAACCACATATGTAATAGATTTTTACATGAGATAATCTTGTAAAAAAATTAATCTTTATTCTGAAATACCTTGACTATAAACATTATTTAATCAAAAAATTAATTTTTTCCAGATCCTCGGAGGCATGGGTTACGTTTCAGATATGCCCGCAGAGAGGCACTACAGGGACGCGAGGATCACTGAGATTTACGAGGGAACGTCGGAAATTCAGCGATTGGTCATAGCAGGTCAACTGGCCAAAGAATATGCCGTATAAACTATTGTATGCTGCTCGTTAGTTACTTTTAGGTGATAAGAAATAAACAAATCATGATGATATTTTTAAGACTAATTATGCGTAATCGAAATCGAATGTCATGAAACATTTCATAATGTGAATTTTCTTCTTTGTCTTAGTCTTGTGACGGTTTACTTTTGATAAAATTTATAGCAATACTTTTAGAAAGGGTTTTTACAGAATTTACTTCTGTCAGGTTACGCATTGTAAAATGTGACATTTCCGCATTCAGTTTTTTTGTGGTATAAAGTAATATTTTTTATTATATTGCAAAATAAATAAAGAAATACTAAAAGTAAAAAACTAAAACCCACATTAGGATTGATAAAATTACAGCATTTTTAAGTCACAGATTAAAATTCTAGTTTTTTGGGTTGAAAAAGAATTGAAACGTATTTATAGTGGCTGTTTCAATTATTAGCTTAATAATACAGTCTTCAGTGCATATAAAAAAATGAAATAAAATATTCGAGTAGGGTTTTAAGAAAAGTATGTAAAAACAACCCACATTATTTATGTGACTCGTTTATTTACGTATATTTTTTATTGAGACTTATCATTTTTAAGAAATATCGTTGTGAAAGTTTTAAAACTGGTTTTCTAAATAATTTGAAAATTAGAGGGGGCATTACCATTCTTAGCTCCTGCTCTATATTAATGTTAATTTTGGAATATTTTTAAATATCACATAAACGATAAGCAAAAATTATATTATGTCTCATATTATACTTAATTGTTTGATGATATAACGATAACGATTTTTTAAAATCGAGATTTTTGTAGATTTTATGAAATTCGAATGCAAGTATTATTAAATCTGAATAATACACAAATGTCAAGTCTTTCTAAAGGGTCCACTAGGGTTGCTATATTTGAAAATTTGTCATTTTGGAATATTTCAATGTTTTAATATAAAATTGTTAATGAGCTACAATATTTTTTATACAAGGTAATTCAGGATAATATGGCCAAATTAAATATTTCAGTGCTTTTCTTTTAAACGTTTCTAGTAAGCAACCCCTAGTATAAATCAGCTGCGGCAAACATAATTTTTAAAAAAATAGCTATTTTTTTACTCAAAAGTTTGAATCAACCCCTGATTTTTTAAGTATTCATTGTAATCAGGTAGTAGTGTTTTTGCCATTCATTTTATAGTTACATTAGCCTACCACTAATGTAACTGAAATGAATTGCAAAATAATAAATACCAAATTTGAACATGTGACCATATCTTCAGTATGATTGGATAAGATGGCCAATTTATTAAAATTATATTTACTCAAATATTCTGTGTGTATTTTACACAAAAATGACAAATCAATGTGGTTCCACATTACTGTTTGAAAATATAGCCGTTCTTGTTTCACTGTTGAAAACATTAGAGAGAAGCTATTGGAAACTTATTTTTAGTTCAGTGACCATATTATCTACATATACCCAATAAGATACACAATGGTTTTATTATTTAATTTATATTTCGTAATTAATTATTTTTACAGTTATGAAAAATCTTTTTTCAAAGATGATTAAATAAAGGTTAAAGAAAAGTTCATTATTAATAATCTTTTTAAATTAACCTCAAAAATTTTCTTACGAAAATATGGCCATATCACCTTGAATTACCCTATTTGTATGAAAATAAATGTTTTCTACTGTATGTATTACTAATTATGTAGGTGTATTTGCATATTTGTTGGTTTTGAGATATTTTTTTACATTAAAACGTTGTTGAAAAAATATTCTTGGGTTTATTTTATTATTTGCATTCCACAGATAAATTCACTCACTGAATAAAAATTGTAAATTGCCGCTTAGCAGTTATTCTTAATGTATATCTTCATACATGTCCAATTCAAATGAATAATGGAAGAAAACAAAAAAATAATTATTAGTTTTTGCCCATTTTTGTACATTCGAATTTACTAAAAATTAGTTATGATACAATTTCAGAAAAATACTGAGCTAAGAATAAAATTTGTTCATAAATATTAGGCTATTGATTATATTATATAGAAAGGAACTAAATTAGAGGATAATGTATAGATCGATATAAACCGTATTAAATTAGAGGGTGAAAATTGTACATAGGGGTGGAAATGCACACTTTTCGGTTTTTTCAATATATCCCGCAAACAAAGCAAAATTTCAATATACCGAAACTTTTTGTAGAGAATTGAATTTTCCATCGAAATGGCTTATTTAAAAACATTTTTTTATGCCAAAAATGTTTAAATAGAAAGAAAAAAAAACAAAAATTTCCTTTAACAAAAAGTTTCATATAAAGTATATTGAAAATTTTGCTTCGTTTGCGAGATATATTGAAAAGGTTGCATTTTCACCACTATCTCCAATTTCCACCCTTTAATTTAATAGCACTCTGTGTTTTTTTCTTAAATGACCCATTGACCGATTCATGCAATAAAAACCTGTGAATGTTTTGGTTTCTTATTGCCCTGTTTTTTAGGACACAATCTATTAGATCTATTAGCCTATCTATTAGATCCAAGTGAGATCTTGAAAATATAATAGTACTTATGTTTTTTGGGTTGCTATTTGTGATTTTTTTTGTTAAAATCTAAAAATCCAGAAGGGAAGTATGTATAATGAAATATGGCGCACAAATTATTAAAAATATCTGTTTCTGACATAGTTGTTATACAGGCATTTCTTATATATTATAATCTTTACTAAATAGTACATAATATGATAAATTAAATAATATATTGTATTAACTAGCTCTAACAGAGCTATGAACCGCACGATGGGCTTACAACACAGATGGTACAGTGTATTGTCATCGATATTGGGTGTCCCATTTTCAATTTTTTAATTCTGATAATATAATCTATGTGCTGAAAAACATTTAGATACTACAAAATTTGTTTGAAGTGAACATGGCTATAGTAAATTTCAATTAATGGCATATTCGTTGAATTGAAGCCGGCTACTTAACTTTCAATATTTTTGAAACCGATTTTATGTTTAACATTAAATTTTTTATGTGATAAATATTTTATCATAACTATATATTTGACACAAAATTTCATTCTAAATTCAATAACTAGTTATTTGACACAAAATTTCATT
Organism: Druceiella hillmani; assembly: GCA_039881145.1. Lineage (NCBI taxonomy): Eukaryota > Metazoa > Arthropoda > Insecta > Lepidoptera > Hepialidae > Druceiella > Druceiella hillmani. The sequence goes on along the minus strand of JAYKKI010000078.1, from coordinate 1,860,791 downwards.
CTAAATTCAATAAATAGTTATTTGACACAAAATTTCATTCTAAATTCAATAACTAGTTATTTGACACAAAATTTCATTCTAAATTAAAAAATAGGTCTTTTTCAGTTGTTCTCTTTTTAAAAAATTTGTTGCAACCCAAAATTCACATGAACTGGCGACAAGAACTAATGATAATAATAAATAAGACAACTCATAATTTTAATTATTTATTTAACCTACCTAATCAATATCTAACCCAATCTCCTTATCAAATTCTGCGTCACTTATTTTTCCCTTCTTCAACTTCTTAAACAGCGCTATGTCCTTCGATAACTCGTCTAAATCTTCTTGGCTCACTCCCTTTTTCCTTTTAACACCCTTGTTTGGCGTGTCCACTTTATTTTTCTCTGCCTTCCGTTTTCTCTTCTTCTCTTTCCTTTCTTGTTTCTGGAGTTTTGCTTGTTGCCAGGGTTCACTTTGCACCTTGCCCTTTTTGGTGAAAAGGAAATAATTTAGTTATAATTGGTATTTAAACCTTTTATTTTGAATGTAATACCCCATATATTTACAACATATAACAAAAAAATATCTGATTAATGTCTGTAATAGTATTCAAGTTAAGTGAAATAAATTGGATATAAATCTTTTTATTTAATAATTGAAATTAAAAATAATATTGTTTTTTAAAGTTAAGGTTAACAACAATACATAATTGCTTGCCAATCAGAATGCGTGCTGTCAAAATGCAGCGCACCGATCATAACTAATATATGGCCAACTTCATGTCGGTTCAGTTGTATGGGCAAAATAGAGCAATCCCATAAATTAGATTCCATAAACAATATTTATCTGTCACTATAGAATGATGAATTGTATGAAAGAGATAAACCTCCCCTTTTCAATTTAATTATTTGTCAGAGGCATTGTTGCATCATGGAATTTACATATCACATGATTAAATGTATCGTCATGAAGCTTTGCATCATGACTGTTTTTTAAATATGCACCCTATTTTTATACCTGTGAAAAATACAGTAGACAATGTATTTACATAGGGTACCCTAAAATGTTTATATATACTTATAAAGGAAGTTGTAGTGCACTTGTACTTGGCAGCTTTTTCAGCTTAAAGCACTTTTATAAGGGAAAATATCACAATTCTAGGTTTATCTGATACATTTTGGATAATTTTAGAAACTTTTTCAAAAACTTTCGAATACACTATTACATTAAATAAGAGAATGTTCGACTGTAGACAAAGATGTTGACTGTTCAAACATCGTGTCACGGAATTGTGCAAATGCACACTTTACGCGAGAAAGTGTGAAAATGCACAAATGCGCACTTTAAGCGAGAAGTGTACATGCACTGGATTTTTACACACACGACTATACGTCAGGTCATTCTGTGAGTAGTGAGTAGATTAAAATTGAGTGTACTGTTTATATTGCTTAGTATGTGTATACCCTAGGGCATATCTAGTGAGAGCGAACTGTGCGTGTCTTCCAACATCTTTGACTGAAGATAATTAATTTTAAATAAAATCTTGTACTCTCTTATCAATCAATATTTGGATGCAGAAGAGTCTGTGATAGCGTGAAAGGCTGTGTATTAAGTTATATAAAAACACATTCCTCCTTAACAACTTATATGTCAGAAAGACAACCTCACTGGATCATCGTAACCTACAATATGTTCTTCCATTCGGAGGTGAAAATGGCTAGAGCATTTACAGGCTTCCTGATAACTTTGAACGTTGGATAATCGTCCAACGTTTAAAACTGCAACAGCACTGCACGTAACGTATGCACGAAGAGCAATGATGGTTATCTTGCTCTCAGCAACAGAAATATACCGCTGTTCCAATATATTATCTGCTTAGCTCTTCTGACTACAACTTGGGACGATTTGTATTTGTGAGTGAGTGAGTATTTTGATATCTTTTAAGTACTAATCATTCTAATTACCACCGCATACAGGCAAAACAATGTCTCTACAACAGGGATTGCGATTTCATCGTTAATTATCGTTTACTAACAAGTTTCACCACATATTTTTCAAATGCATGGAGGTTTTCAAGTTGATAGTCAATTTAATAATTTGAAATTATTATTTTACTACTGATTAATAAATTATATATTGTTAACAATTGTTAAGGAGTGAAATATAGTTTTGCCCACAAAAAGCTCGCTAAATATTTCACAACAATTTCTGCTCTGAATATATTATTTAAACACAGAGCTAAGCAACATATAAAAAGAGTAGTAAAAATAACAAGCTTGGAAGCATTTTATAGGACACAAACGAATGTTTTAACAATAATGAATCCAATGAGTTGAGTTTAGATGTCAGAGTTCCTCTGTTTCATAGATCTCTGTTTGTCTAGCCTTGTGCCACTTAATTTTCCAAGTAAATAAATGGCTATCAGGAAAGAAATTTGAGTAGTTTAGTAAATAGTTAATTTAATACCTATGTCTTTCAAAGGAAGCTAAGTTTGGAATTTTACACAGGTGCTGTCAAAAACAGGTATAGCCAAAAATAAAAAAATTAAATTTAAAGCACTCTACCAATGTAAAAACTACAAATTGTTATGGTTTCATTTTATTCATAGATAATAAACAGAGCTGTTGATAATATGGTATAGCAATGGTATGGTTTTTGTGCATTTCTCAGGATAAAAAAGGCAATTATAATCCATCTTTTTGTATTATCCCAGTGTTAATTAAAGGGTTAAATGTTGTGTACTGTACGTACATTGGGCACTGCGTAACATCGTTACAGTGATACAATGCGATACAACAATTTACAAATAAAACCCTTACTGGGATTTGACGCTTCAGGAATACAGACATTAAGTTCACAGACAGAACTATCAATTATACTGGTACTTCAGTGTATATCTTAAGTTTTTTGTTCATGGTGTTTTTGGTTATAGAACTCAAATACTGAAATGTAATTATTTCTCTGTAATAAAAGCTCAAATCACAAATGTAATTGATTATTTTCGTGTTATATTTTTGTGAGTGAATCCAAAAACAATTATTGCTTTGCCAATTAGACAACATCCAATATCGGTCAGTTTACATAAATTATAGTAATTTGTTTTTGAAAAAAGGATATTTTATACACAACCTTTTTAGTTTTTTATTAAAATAATAAAAAACCAAAAAGTCTTACCTTTTTACCTACCTGTATTAATAAAGACCATTTTAAAAAAATTAAGTGTAATAATGAGATTCTTAATAACATACTACATGTTAAATGAGATCGGCCAAATTCTACGGTATTATAAAAATAAAAACCAGCCAAGCGCAAGTTGGATTCGCGCATGAAGGGTTCCATTATGAAAGGTAGCACGAAACAATATTGAATTTGAAAGTTTGTATTTCTCAGACACTGAAAAACAAAGCAATTGCTGCGGTCGATACAGAAAATACCCCATTTCTCAAAAACTACACAGCATATCGTATCAAACCAATTTTTAGTTGAAAGTTTATTTAAAGTTCTACTGCCTTCATTTTTTTCGGAACTTTACATAGTTGAAAAGTGTGGACACACTTTTTAAGACTTTAGAAACGCATGTCCCACCAACTATTGATTGAAAAAAAAAGGTATTTTGGAACTTCTGCCACATTTTTTAAGACCTATCAACGATACCCCACATGCCTATATGCAGTGGATTTTTTTTCGTCCCTCAATTACATCTATGGAGTGCCACCCCTAATATAATTTTTTTTATAATTCAACTATTTCATTGTGTCCATAAAAGACACCTAACAACCAAATTTCATCTATATAGAGCCAAGAGTCTCTGAGTAAAATGGCTGTGAGATACAGACAGACAGTTGAACAGAACAAAATTATAAGGATTCCGTTTTTGCCATTTGGCTACGGAACACACAGCATATACAGAAAATGAATAAATAAACTTCTTAATAGTTTTATTTAAATCGTCAGACAAATAATAAATCTAGTATTTTTTTATGAAAAATGTTATATTCTTTATAATAATTTTTAAATGCTATCTCCTCAAGCTACAAGATGAAACCAAGTGCACATTGTGTCCCGATGTATCCGTCATAAACAGATGGAACATATTAATTTAGGAAACTTGCAAGTCTGACAGGTTCGTCAAAAAACTGCTTAAAACTTAAAAAAGAAAAAAAAGACATTAATTTTGGTAACACAGAATGTCAATGTCAGTTGACAGCTTATTTTTAATTTATTTAGACAATGGCTTCACATTAAAATAAAGGGATAAATATTGTTTATTATTAGTGATTATACTTAAAAAGTTTTTAAAGATTTTGCCATATGCTGTTCAACTGTATTCTTCATAGGTTTGCAAGGGTTCACCCCTTATAAACTTAACAAAAAATAGAAAGCAGCTAAAAAATAAAAAAATATTTTTAAACTGCGCTTTCCCATAGATTACCCATAGACTCGTTTCCCATAGACACTCTTTTCTTGTATTTTTACCCCTTTTACCTGCATTAAAATCTACCATAATATCAATTTTCAAATCTTCCCAAAATCTGTATCAGGATGTAAAAGAAGCATCTATAGAAATTATACTGTTGTGACGGTGATGGAGTGGATTAGACCAATTCAAAAGAATACCACATACTTTACATATTAGATACTAAAAACTAAATCGCTTTACACATTATCCATCTTGCACGACCAGCAGATAAAGATGCTTCTACATGAGAAAGTGAGAGAGATATACCACTTATTCAATCCTTCTCATTTTTTCTTATAGCAATGTCTGTCTATACTAGTCGTGTATGATAGAGGTGTGTAAACACTTTTAGAAGTTTTGAAAATATCAATTAACCATACCTTTTTCTTCTTATTCTTTGAAGGCCAAACTCCAGTCTCTTTATATGTCTGTAATTTCAGCAATCTACTGGCTTCTTTTTGCTTATCTCTATACGCTATAGCATTCATATCAATAGTCAACTTCGGATCTTCGAACTGCTCTTTATGTACCTCATTTATCTCAGGCATAAGCGGTAACTTCAGGAGGCCGTAGCTGGTTGCTATGTGACCCAGAGGAAGTTCCTTCAATCTCAACAGCAAGTTGCATTCGTGCTTACGGTATGATTGTACGTGTGAGACAAATGCTCGAGTTGCTTTATCGAATAACGCTCGGTCTTTCAGTTGAAGGTTGTGAATTATTTTTAATATCTGGAAAAACGTAAGTTTCTGTAATCAATTTTATTTGCATACCTTAACATACTAATCACATATTAACTTTTGCCTGCGGTTATTTTCCACGTTTAATTAATGCAACAGAGTTTTTCTCCAATATTAATGTTTGCAATCCAAAAGTACCGTTGGTCGGGATAAAAATATCTTATATCTAAGCTTGAACTTTAAATTGGGTTGCTGCAGCAGTCTCAACATTTTCTAGTCATCAGTTCTTAAGCTCGCATTCCCAATCTTCAATGTGTGAGCACCAATTAAATTTAAAGTACCTTGGGGTATATTTGATCGGAACAAAAGGTAAAAAAAATCCTCCACATCATTTATCTATCTTTTATAAACACGCAATGACAACTGTTTTTGTTTATCAATGTATTAACTCATTAAAATAAATATCAGTCATTTCATGGATTTTCAACAGGTAAAACAAATATCACAATCATTTCATGCATTTTCGATAGATAAAATGAATATCATAGTAAGTTAATGCCATATAAATAGAACAAATTAATCTCACAGTCAATTCAAGCATTTTTAATAGATAAAATAAATATCAGTCATTTTCGACAGATAAAGTAAATATCACAGTCATTTCATGCATTTTCCAAAGATAAAATAAATATCAGTCATTTTCGACAGATAAAGTAAATATCACAGTCATTTCATGCATTTTCCAAAGATAAAATAAATATCACAGTCATTTTCGACAGATAAAGTAAATATGACAGTCATTTCATGCATTTTCCAAAGATAAAATAAACATCACAGTCATTTTCGACAGATAAAGTAAATATCACAGTCATTTCATGCATTTTCCAAAGATAAAATAAATATCACAGTCATTTTTGACAGATAAAGTAAATATCACAGTCATTTCATCCATTTTCAAAAGATAACATAAATATCACAGTCATTTCATGCATTTTCGATGAATAAAAATTGACCCTTCACACTTTATAAGTTTGATTAGTAGTTTAAGAGAAAGGAAAAGATATTTGAAAGTAAATAAAAATATAAATGCGCATTTTAATTTTTTAGTGAGATATATTCGTGCATAGAGAGGGGAAAGCAGGGGAGAAGCAGGCACAAGGGCATCATGTTGTGGTACATTATTGTATTTTGTTAATTAAAATGAAGCGCAGAACCATGTTCATGAAACATAAAACAGATAACAAAAAATCTTAATCAAATAACTTAATTGTACAAAGTCTTCGTAAGGGTTGTTTTGGCACCCGGGAAAAAGTCTCTTAATGTTATGTATAAAGAAATATTCTTTCTATATCTTTGACTACCCCAAAATGTGCCTTTGCAATATGTTTTTCAATATTCGCATTCGTATTTGCAAAAATAATACAAATATTTTGCAGATGTGATTGCACCAAAATTATCGTGGAAAAATATATATATATATTATCGTCGAAAATATAATATATTATCGTAGAAAGATATATCAAGAAAATATAATAATTTGAATTTAAGAAATTATGTCACATTTTTTTTGGTTTTTACTATCTTTGACTACCCTATTTGTCAAAACCCTTGGGTTAGACAGCAGACTCTGACCAACAGCGGTGTACCGCTGATTTAAGTCCACACAAAAAATAGTTCTACATATTTTCAACAGTCAATTTTACATAAAACGTATTATAATAATTAATTCCAAATAATAGTATTTATATACGTTGAAAGTGTATAAATGTATTAATAGTATTTATATAATTCGGCAAGCTAATTTATTGAATAACATATATCTGCATACCTGTGCAAGTATGGCAGTGATGAAGCTGTTAAGACATATGGGTACCAACTGAACTAATTATAAACAATTAAAGATGACAAAACTGAAGTAATTATAAACAATTAATGATTAAATTCAAATATCCAAATTTCTTATTACAATTAATTAAATATGAAATTACTTTTAAAACTTATTATTTTATACATTATATATATTTATGAACATACACTACATTGAGTAACAAACAACACCTGTGGTAAGGTTATATGAAGACCCTTTTAATATATAAGAGAGTGAAATGTATCAGATGAACCGAAACTATACCTTTCTTCGTCCTTCGTCAGTAACTTTCAACTTCTCTTTTGTTATATCTAATTCCTTTAAATCAACCTTTTGATTATTCTTAATAAAGTACACGTAAGCATCCTCCGAGGGCAGCAAAGGCAGCAGAGAACAACCAGCAGTACCGCCGCGTGCCGTTCGACCAACTCTGTGTACCAGGGCTGCGGGGTTTGTGGGTGGCTCCCATTGGAACACCCATTCTACCTCTGGGATATCGAGGCCTCTGGAAGTTATGTATATACCTAAATATACTTTAGATTAATACCTGTTTCAAGGTTTTGAAAGTAATACAATTCTTAAAAAAATAAAGATGGAGGGAAAAATGATCTCTTAAGCCGCAATACATATAAACTAAAATTATTTTCTGAATGTATTTTTCAAGCACATACAAGATTTATGGTCACGATTTAAAAGAATGTAATCATGAATCAATTGAAATACTGATAATGAAATTTCATTAACAAATAACAGTTAGAAATTCTGGTAACTTGACAAAACGAACAGCCTTGTTTCAGTCTTTACATATAGAGGCTAACAAAGCTGTAATCTGCAATTAATCAAAATGTTGATAATGATATTTTATTAACAAGTAACAGAAACTGGAATTTGACAAATTTAAAAGTCTTGTTTAGTTTTTTACTATTAACAACTAAAAAATCTGTAATAAGGATGTTTGCAACATTTCCTAAAATTGTCCCAGATTTAAAAGAATGTAATCTACAATGAATCAAAATGTTGATAATGATATTTTATTAACTGGGAATTTGACCAATTTAAAAGTCTTGTTTAAGTTTTTACTATTAGAGACTAATAAAGCTGTAATAAGGATGTTTCCAACATTTCCTGAAATCATTTCAGATTTAAAAGAATGTAATCTGCAATTAATCAAAATGTTCTTAACGATATTTAATTAACTGAGAATTTGACAAAGTTAAAAGTCTTGTTTAAGTTTTTACTATTAAAGACTAATAAAGCTGTAATAAGGATGTTTCCAACATTTCGTGAAATCATTCCAAATTTAAAAGAATGTAATCTGCAATTAATCAAAATGTTCTTAATTATATTTTATTAACTGGGAATTTGACAAATTTAAAAGTCTTGTTTAAGTTTTTATCATTAGAGACTAATAAAGCTGTAATAAGGATGTGTCCAACATTTCGTGAAATCATTCTAGATTTAAAAGAATGTAATCTGCAATTAATCAAAATGTTCTTAATTATATTTTATTAACTGGGAATTTGACAAATTTAAAAGTCTTGTTTAAGTTTTTACTATTAAAGACTAATAAAGCTGTAATAAGGATGTTTCCAACATTTCGTGAAATCATTCCAAATTTAAAAGAATGTAATCTGCAATTAATCAAAATGTTCTTAATTATATTTTATTAACTGGGAATTTGACAAATTTAAAAGTCTTGTTTAAGTTTTTATCATTAGAGACTAATAAAGCTGTAATAAGGATGTGTCCAACATTTCGTGAAATCATTCTAGATTTAAAAGAATGTAATCTGCAATTAATCAAAATGTTCTTAACTATATTTTATTAACTGGGAATTTGACAAATTTAAAAGTCTTGTTTAAGTTTTTATCATTAAAGACTAATAAAGCTGTAATAAGGATGTTTCCAACATTTCGTGAAATTGTTCCAGATTTAAAAAGATGTAATCTGCAATTAATCAAAATGTTCTTAATTATATTTTATTAACTGGGAATTTGACAAATTTAAGTCTTATTTAAGTTTTTATCATTAGAGACTAATAAAGCTGTAATAAGGAACAGCCTTGCGAACAGCCTTATTTCAGTCTTTACATATAGAGGCTAACAAAGCTGTAATCTGCAATTAATCAAAATGTTGATAATGATATTTTATTAACAAGTAACAGAAACTGGAATTTGACAAATTTAAAAGTCTTGTTTAATTTTTTATTATTAACAACTAAAAAATCTGTAATAAGGATGTTTGCAACATTTCCTGAAATCATTCCAGATTTAAAAGAATGTAATGTGCAATTAATCAAAATGTTGATAATTATATTTTATTAACTGGGAATTTGACAAATTTAAAAGTCTTGTTTAAGTTTTTATCATTAGAGACTAATAAAGCTGTAATAAGGATGTGTCCAACATTTCCTGAAATCATTCCAGATTTAAAAGAATGTAATGTGCAATTAATCAAAATGTTGATAATTATATTTTATTAACTGGGAATTTGACAAATTTAAAAGTCTTGTTTAAGTTTTTATCATTAGAGACTAATAAAGCTGTAATAAGGATGTGTCCAACATTTCCTGAAATCATTCCAGATTTAAAAGAATGTAATGTGCAATTAATCAAAATGTTGATAATTATATTTTATTAACTGGGAATTTAACAAATTTAAAAGTCTTGTTGAAGTTTTTACTATTAGAGACTAATAAAGCTGTAATAAGGATGTGTCCAACATTTTCTGAAATCATTCCAGATTTAAAAGAATGTAATGTGCAATTAATCAAAATATTGATAATTATATTTTATTAAGAAATAACAGAAACTGGAATTTGTCAAATTTAAAAGTTTTGTTTAAGTTTTTATTATTAAAGATTAATAAAGCTGTAATAAGGATTTTTCCAACATTTCCTGAAATCATTCCAGATTTAAAAGACTTTAATCATTAAACAATCAAAATGTTTGTCTCCATATCCAGAAATCATTTTTAACTCAAGTAAGTATAAATTAGAGAAAATGTGTCTAAGAATACAGAATTGAATTTCAATAGTAAAGTTAAACTTCGATACAATCGCTTTAACTTGTTACTATAGAAAAATGTGGCTTTAAATATAACCAATGAAAGAAATGTATATTCTGCTACAAAGGATTACAATTCTTAAAGCAATTTACATAAACATAAAACTTTGTAAAACAATACAGTTTTTTAGAAAGAGGTTGGCAGAGAGACAAACTAGTAGGTTATTCATTTGACTTCCAATTGAAGTTTTAACTTCTATAAATCAAAAAGATGAAAGTAATGCGATAGCATCCAGCCTGCTATAAAATCAGTTCTTTATATCAAAATCAATGAAAACGTGGTTTTAAGCCAAAATTTATGGTTGATTACCAGAAACCATATCAGAGTTTATGTATGCCCAGGTCCTAGTGATGTACGAATATTTGTATTCACAATCTTGATTATTCGCATGTTTTTCAATATTTGAATTTGTTTTTGCAAAAATAATACAAATGTTTTGCAGATGTGATTGCAACAAAATTATCGCGTTGAATTCATTGACATAAAAAATATATCATGAAAATATAATAATTTGTATTTAAGAAGTTATGTCATACAAACCACAAGAAATTAAGTTTTTTTTAACATAAATACAAACGTCATATTTGCTAAAATATACGTTAACTACACAAAAGTTTGAAAATTAAATAATTTTTTACTTAAAAACAAAAAAACTGCTATAAATTGTTCATCCCAACAGCTAATTGTAATATTAATCAAATATTTGAAACTCAACTGCTTACTATAATCACAACATTTTAAACACAAATGAAATTTTTCTTCTAACAAAATTAAATAACACTTATAAAAATGTTATTTCTTTTACTAATTAAACCAAAAAAAAATATTTATCAGCTTTAATCAAATTGGAGCTCTGATGCCTTCTCTCCTGGCAGTCTGTTTCGCTGAGGTGTGACAGTTGTCACAGTCAATGACATTAGGTTTAAAAAGGCGATATTCGCATTCACTTTCATGAACACAATTGAAATCTCTATTTGTTACATCATTAATAAGTACATATTAGGTATATGTGCTATAAAGGGTTAAAAAATTTGAAAAAATTTTCCGTTTGGCTTTGAACTTCTTTTCTTTTGAAGTGCTTAATGGTAGATATGTAACAACATATTCGAAAATCATATATTTTTCAAAATAAGGTTCCTTAAAATTTACGCCAATATCCAGAAACAGAAACTTGAGAAAAACTTATTGTATTCAAGGGAAATACAGGCTTTTTGTTTCAGAACATACATGAAATATATTGCTTTTGGTGAAAATTGATAATGTGAGATCTGGCCAAAAAACTAAAATTTTGTGACACCAAAAATGTATGTAATACGTAAAATTTAATATGACAAAGCTAAGGAGAAGTAATTCTCTTCTAAATCTTCAAGTAATCAGTGAAAACCGTTTTTTAAAATTTTGCATAAGGAAAAATCATGATAGTTTCAAAAATAAAAAAAAGATCAGTTGTTCGCTCGAAGGTTAGCTACGTAACCATCAAATGATTTATGGTTTCATTTTAATACGTTCAGAAATAAAAAAGACACGTCGATCTTTAATTTATGTTCATTGCGCACGCTAATATCAAAAGCGTTTTTGTAAACTTTATGGTCGTAGAGTTCCAAGAGAAAAAAGAAAAAATACACAAAAAAGTTCCTAATAACTTTTCTTACACCAAATTCCATGCGAACGAAGTCACGGACATAACAAGTTTAAAATATATTTAATATCATTTTGTTGCCACTAAACGTGTAGACTTTATTTGTAAGTCACAAATATTTTATAAAACTAAAGTTAAGTAATCATAGATACAAACTTACCTTGCAAGCAAATCTGTACACAGCAATACTGTAGACTCTGCCTTCCTAAATTTCTCTAGTATCTGGCCTCGCTTATGCTTCATTTTGCCGTGAAGAGCAAAAACCTTCAAACCTGGCAACAGGTGCGGCAGCACATCTCCCCAATAGTCGACGCAGGCACAAGTCGGTAAGAAGAATATTGCCTTATTAATTGTCTTCGATTTCAAAAAATTCACCAGAAATAATAACTTATTCTCTGGTTCGACCAGCGTGTAGAAATTTTCTAGCATGACAGGCGTACTGATAGAAGACTTTTCTTTGACGCTGACCACAACGGGATTCCGAAGACCCGCTCTGACAAGGTCATCGAGTTGCTTGGTTTGGGTGGCAGAAAAGAGACCTGTTCTCCTTTGCCGTGGGAGATATCCGAGTATTGTGGTCAATGCAGAACTGAAGCCCAAATCTAAGAGACGGTCAGCTTCATCGAGGACCAATAATTCCTGAAATTATATTTTCATTTAGGTGTAATATTAATACATTTTTAGGGTTGCGTAGGTAAAGCATAAGTCAGCGTATTACACTTGTTAGTATGTCCATCTCTGTCACAAAATTGCTTGTAAATTACATATGTCTGTCTCTCTGTCATAATATTGTAACTTGTAAGTTATGACAGTCATAACCATAGTTCTTGTACTATTTAATTAACAATTTTAAATTAAAAAAAAAATGTGGAAATCAAAATAGATTTTGTACAGAGAAAATAGAGAAAAAAAAATATTTTTTTACATTTCAGAATTTGTATTTTTTTAACAGACAATGATATGGACAACTAATTTTTTAGACAAAGACTTTGTAACAGATAAAGAGATGGACAACTAATCGAAAGAATGTCCTTCGGGTATTGAAACCTAAAAATTAGACCAAGTTCAGAATTTTATTATGTCTCTTTTACGTTGTATTATATAAGAACTATATTATATAAGATCAAGATTATATAAGAACTAATAGACAGAGGAGACCAGGACTTTATTTCTAAAAACTCTGTTATTTTCATAATTTTGCATTTAGTGGTTTCAGCAATTGGAAAGGGGAACTTTTTACGCACGTTTTTCAGTATGTTTCTGGAGATATATAGTACATTCTTACTATTTACGAGGGTTATGCACGTTAAAAGTGCCATGAATCGCGAATCTGTGAATACTGAGATATTTATACAGGATTTTATGGAATGCATTCTAAGGTTTAAAGAAAAAATTTGCATTAAACTAAAAATATACCTTTTAATTAAAAAATTAATGATGGTAATTAAAATCAACATTTGTCTCCAAAACAATGTTTACCGAATTTATATATTTTTAAATTTAACATTAAAATTATTAATAATTTTGGACTTCACGGTCAAATTTTTTACCACTGGTTACAGGTGTTTTCAAACTTCTTATTTTTGACTGGTAATTCTTAGTAGATCTAACTCGTTCACTCCGTTTACCCGAACAATCGATATAAGGGAACAATTTTCATTAATGCAACTTGTTAAGGATTTCTAATTTTATTTTAAGAGGCGTTAACTTTTTAGACGCTTAATTGCCGTATCTTTTTCTTTTGACGACGTATTTTTTAATTTGCTGCGTACATGTTTAGCTGTCAAAGACAATATCAACTCTATAGATAATACAACTTACTTATGTAAGTACTTGGTACAACATTTTTGACACATTAGAAATAAATGCCTGTTGTCTATATTTAATTTATTTACATAATACAAAAGACGATAAAAGGATTACAAAAAAGAAATACAATAATCATTTTATTATATCGGCATTTCTATAAGGTATCATCATTTGTGCCAAAGGGCAAGTGTACAGAAAAAGAGATACTGAAAATGTTGTACTGTAAATACTGAAAGTTATCCTGCTAACACTGGGACATGTTCTTAAATTTTTTAACTGCGAATAATAAGTCTGCAAATGTCGAAGAACGAGAATGGATATATTACATAAGATTAAAAAAAATTTTTTGAAATTCTTAAAACTAGCCTTTTACAACAGTTTCTATGGAACATCATTTTTTTCTTTTTGCTCTACAAAATATCTATTTCTAACATATTTCAAACATTTTTTGTTCTTCATATCAACTTGCCCTAACAAAGTTTTAGGTTTTTATAACATTTAAAATACGCACCAATTGTTTCAACATTGCAGACAGATTGAAATCAAATTTCCTCGTGAGTAAATCTTCAAATCTTCCCGGTGTGCATATGATGATGTTAGCACCTTCTTGTCTGAGTGTCCGGACGTCCTCCTCTATAGATGTACCGCCAACCAAAAGTAGTTTTTTAAAGTGACTCAATTCTGGTTCATTTAAAAAGATATCGACAACCTGAAAATTTTTAAGTTATACAAGTATATTGGTTACAAATTATATAAGTACATATATGAAACGAACATAAGAGCGAAAATAAGTTGTTGAAATGTGTTAAAATTGTCATGCTAATTTTATAAAAAGCAAAGATTACTTTTTTGGTTTTTTAGAGTTGGCAATAAAATAGTTAATCCAATGTTTATGAAACTTTTACCAGTATATATTTTACAGTGTTCAGATGGATAATGGGAATATAATATGTGTGGCTAATGAGGGAAAATGATTTACGGTAAGGGAGCTAAAGTGTGTCAGGTGCATTTTTGAATTAAGCCTTAAATGATAATTAGACGTATCATTCACTTTATTTAACATATACGTTAGCTACCGCACAACAATGACAGTTGTTTTAACATTCGCTTTGAAAATTGGCATGCTGTATCACACTGTCTTTATGTTAACGTTTATTGTATGTTAAAGTAACACTATTTTTCATTGGACTTGAGAAAAAAGGATTGCATCATATAACTTTCCGAGCAGAAAGAAAAGGATGGAGCTATTTTATCAACGATGGCAGTTCTGTACTTTATGTATGGATGACAGAAGACACGTTTTTATAGCTTATTTTGTTTTTTTACGTTATACTTATTCGTCGTGTCATTTTCAACATTGGTCTTAAACTGTCAATTATAAGTTTTGTTATTTCTTGCAGATTGTCGAAAGTATTATTTGAAAACATATATGAATCCGAGACATTCTTCAATTTTCGAGCATGAACTTTATTGGCATTACAGCATGTGCAATATAATTTTTATGAGATGAAATAAAAAATTTGTTGGTTTTTAATTTAACACAACACAATTTTTATAAACTAACTATAAAAATTAATTATTTTACTTTCCAGTTTATAAACCTATAACCTATAAAGTCAGAACCGTTACGTCCACTGTTTTAGTTACCTTTTCATAAAGTGAAAAAAGCACCATTTTAACAAACGTAGGTATCAAAATAAAGATTTTACAATGATGCAAGATGTGGACATCTGCTTAAAGGCTCTCTGTAACGTTTACGGTATTCAGAAAGTAACATAAATAGAAAGATATTATAGACAACATGGACATCTACAAAAATGTTCAACACTTTATGTAACTAGTTATTATAGATATTATAAGTATTTTTATGTTACAATATTGGGGCTTACAGTTTCGTACTCGACTAAAGCACAATTTAAATAATTCAAATTTAGCGAACACTGTTAATAAATTAACAATATATACATATTACATTCATAAAAGTGATTAAAATAAAGTGAATTCATGTTCCCTTTTTTATTAGACAAATTCGGTAAAATCAGCTTGTTTATAATGAATATCAAATTAGTGTATACTTATTAATTGTTTCTAGAATATGCAGGTATTCAAATGTCATGCATATGTAGTTAGTTAAAAAATAAATTCTTTTTATATTTCACAGTGAGATAACGAACAATAAAAATAATGTATTAAACATTTTCCAGTGTGGCATTGAGCGTCCGTGAGTTTACAAAAAATATGTCTGTTGTTCGTGTATAAAATATTTATGCTGTATTGTTTCTTAATATATTTTTTTTAATATATTTGGCGTTAATTTTGTAGAAATTCATTATAATTAAGTTTTTCGCAACTAAATCAAACTAAGTGATGTAGTATTATTTCTACCCACCTACATTACTTCAACCTACCGATGTTGTAATACAACGAAACCTAGATTGTGGTAAAAAGTTTAAATAAAGTAGAAATAATACCACATCACGTAGTTTCATTTAGTTGAGAAAAATTTCATTTATTTTTTTATTATGCTTGTAAAACTATGTACAGGATCGGTACAAATATCTTGTATAGGACTATAAATAAACTCTGTGGTTTAATTGTACTTATATTTAGGATTTAAAATTAACAGTAGCTGTACATGCAATTTTTACAGATATAGATGTATTTATTTCATAAGTTTCCCTGAAAAACATGAATGTCTACTAGAATGAACTAAATATGCATGACAGGCCAGGGTATGAACAAAAATAGTGTCTCTTCAATTTTAAGCAATGGGGATCATTCTTCTAATTTTGCAAAACGGCAATACAAACCAATTTAATGAATACTTTACATAAGCAATGCAAATGTTATGATTAAAGTAAATAGACACACTAACATATAAACATTCAATTGTACAGTTTTCGATGGTTTATTTACAGAAAACTAAAACATAATAATTTCTGAAGTTATCTATTGATTCTATTTCTATAGGCATTAAAAAAACTTAAAAAATGGCCATGTGTCTGTCGGACGTGCATGATTGGGATCTTATAGCACCATTTATTGGTAGATATTTAGGCTCATTGTAGCCTGTGGTAAAACAAGGCTTAAATTGTGTAAATTAACCAAGTTATTTGCAGCAGTTATCTTCATAGCTACTTCCTATAAAGTTTCTATGGATTCTATCATGTGCTATAATTTTTTTGTTCATGGCTCCTTAATTCTTTAACTGCGACTGAAATCATTCTACATGGAAATACTTACTAACTACGGTTATCAGTGTCAGTAATAAATTATGTGGTTAAAAGTTAGGGGTGGTTCACAACACAATTTTGATAATCAACTCAATAGGGTCCATAAGAAAACTATTTTTCATCCTCAAGTTTGGCATACCTTCCTCCTCCTCCATTTCCTTCCTTCGTATTCTCGGTTCATGTGTTCACCTCATTTAACTACTTCTCACTTTAAAATGTCATCATAATCAATCCCAATTTAAAAAAGTTAAGGTAGACGTGAAGAAATTATGAAGGTTTCACTACTATATTTAAGGAAGGTGCATTATTAGCTTCAACCGGTTAATTTTTTCCATCATTGTTATCTTCAAAAATGGAACTTGATACCATTTTTAAAATATATGGTTGGATCCAATGAAAATTTTAAATGTGCTATAAATTTTATATTTTATCAATTAAGAAAAAAATCATATATATTATTTTTTGACATAGCCTCCATGATTTTAATTATTCCACCGCGTCAAAAGTACACGGATAGTACGTTCAAAGTATTTTTTTGTCGTGACTATAAGTAGCCACTTGTGCATTGCGGTTTTCGCCTCTTCATTACTTCTGAAATGCTTGCCTCCCATCACTTTTAAAGCGGTCCGAAGACATGAAATTCACTAGGGGCGAGGTCTGGAGAATAAGGTAGGTGTATGAGGTATTTAAATTTTATATCTTGGGTACTTTGAATTATCAAACGGGCTGTATGCTGTCGGGAATTGCCATGCTGTTACACACACCTGAAGTCAGAAGTCCTCATTGTTTACTCCTGATCGCAGCACGAAGTTGATTTGTAAGCAGATTTTAATAAGAAGTCCTGGTTATTGTTACTTCCTTTTTCATGTTTTTTTTGTTTTAATTGTGCTGCAATCTGTCACCACACCAGGACAATGAGCGGTAAGTTTATCAGTTGTTGCTCGGATAGGTTTAGGAGGACAACCTGTGTCGCATCCCAATTTTATATTTATGGCCTTTGTTGTAGAACATCTTGGGGAATTCTACGTTTTATCGGCGTTTGGTTCGGGTATTGTCAATCAATTTTCACTCAAGTTTATTTAGGTGGTTTATGATTCTGTCTTTATATAACTTTGTGTGTCTATCGATTTCCTCTCTGACTGCAGGCATTTGTTATTATCCGCAGCATATTATTCTGGTATCTTTAGATTATCTCAATATTGGAGTGGGAAGTTGTATCCCACAGTTGAATGCCGTAGTTCCAAACTGGTTTAAGTGTCGCTTTATAGAGTAGCTTATTTCCCAATCATAGTTGAGACTTACTCCCGATGAGTCAGTAGAGCTTTCGAGCAGAAGACCAAGTTGTTTCTGTTGGGTGAATACATGTTTTTGTCAAGTTAGTCTTTTGTCCAGGTATAGACCAAGGTAGCGTACATAGACCACTCGGGTTATTTCAATATTGTTCAATTTAACTGGTGGACACCTTAATCCACCACTTTTTTAGTCGAATTGTTACCTGTCCAAACCGTCTTGTAGTATTTTTGCTGCAGTTTTTGGCTCGTTGTGTAATTTTTGCTGCAGTTTTTGGCTCGTTGTGTAAGGTCAAAATAGCTGCATCATCTGCGAATGTTCCGGTGGTGATTGTTGGGCATGTGGGCAAGTCTAAGGTGTAGAATAGGTAGAGAATTGGGCCGAGTACATTTCCCTGCGGGACCTCCACTAATATTGGAAACAGGTTTGTCACTTCATTTCCACATTGAACAGTGAAGTGTCTATCTGTTATGGGAGGCTTTGATATGAAGCTTTGATAGTTGCATATAAATATGGGGGCATGCTTGCTTTAATCTTGTATAATAATCCTTCGTGCCACAGTTAGTCAAAGATATGTCCAAAAATGCATTTGCACAGTACTTTTTAGCTTCGAAGGATTTCACTATTTCGTCTGAGTCTTTGATCTTGATCTATAGTGGCATGTCTGTGCCGGAATCTAAACTGGTGATCAGGTATAAGGTATTTATCTCTTATCGCTGACCTCATGTGAGTCAATAGCAATACCTTATACTCTACAACTTATAGGTAATAGGCTGATGGGGTGGTATGATTTAGGGTCGTCTGGTTGTTTGTTAGGTTTATCATTATTATCAGATTAGGGTGATTGTTATTATCTTTGCTACCCTTCATTGAATTTTAATATAAAGCACAGTAATTTTATTCCAGAGGGTGGCAGTTCGGTCAGGATATGGCTTGTGATGAGGTTGTAACCGGGAAATTTTTTATGAAGGATTTTTTAAATTGCACCATTACTTCATTCGTTGTGAATTTGGATACTTCTATTTCCACCTCAGCGGGAGTGGAGCCTTCTGCCAGGAAGTAGCAGACTTCTATTTCATGCGCAGGTGCGCATTCGTTTGGGTGAGGCTTGAATACTGATAGTAAGTGCGTAGAGAAGGTTAGCGCTTTTTCAGTACCTGTATGGGCCCATTTCCCATTGGGCATACGTAGGGATGATGAGGCTGTTATAACCAGTTTTAGCTTTTTTGTAACCTTCCATAGCGAGTAGTCAGTGATAATGAACCCAAGTCTAATCACCTGTAACACTATTTTTCAGAAATACATCAAGGTCAACATGAAATTTTTTCACAGGTATTGACGTGATGTACTTTCACTTCAGCAGTCAACTTATATGGCACCTGTTTTGTAGATACTTTATTGAAATGTAGCACATTATGGACAATATCCTGTCCTGAACAAAAGCTAATCTCCAAAACCTGTCCTGAACAAAAGCTAATCTCCAAAATATATCCTCCAGAATTATATGCCTACTTGCCTTTACAAATTCTTCCACTAACACAATGTTTTCGTCCGTTATTAAGCGGTGAACCTGCCCTCGTTGTTGGACATCCTCCACAAAACTTATGCCACTTTCAAAGTTTCTACACCTTTCGTATACTTGCTGCAGGTAGAAACAAGAATCATTGTACTCTGCTGTTATCCTACAATGAGTTGCATATAGTGTAAACACCTCCATTACTCAAAAAACGCATCACAGATCAATGCTCTAACACGGTACATGTTGCCAGTGGGGCAAATGTCTTGTTAATCATGCTGCTGCCTCCCTCTATGGTGTAGCATTACTCTGCCACCAGTTAGTCAATTTGTGAAACTCGAGGAACACTACTGTCACATACTGAATTAATCACACAACTTTGTTAAAATTTTAAATTCAAGTTATGCCAAATTGAACCTCATTAATTTGACTGGCCAATTCACGTGTCGGCGATATGATGACTGCTCCGACCTCATCCTTCCGCCACACACTATCCTGTGCACGCCTCAGCAACAGCTCCAACAGGGGAACCACAAATGCTAAAGTTTTTCCGGAACCAGTAACTGCTTCAGCTACCACATCTTTGCATGAAGTCAGTAGTGGGATTACTGCAGCCTGTTTCAAAAGATAAATACAACCAAAGTATTACTGTTATTATTACTATTACAATATCACATTGCTTCCTAAGTTAGCAAAGTTAATCACAATTCTGCGTCACTGTCAATGACTGCCATCTTACAGCATTTTATAGAGAATATAAATATTGACAATATATTTTCAAAGAATGAGCATTACAACAATGATTTGTTAATTTTTTTTAACCATCATGTAAAAAATATGTACAAATTTTTAAATAGTAATATTTATGACTGAAATTATCCGTAATTAACAAAATTATAGTCTACCTTTTGTACAGTATAATTACTAAAATAATTAAATACAATGATACAGCACTAACGGTCGTAAAAACATGTAAACATTATTACTACAAGCTCAATTTATCTTCTTATGCTTTTATTATGCTTAACAGGGTTGGAAAAAAACAGAGTTGTTTCAATTTTTTAAAACAAACATTCAAAATGTTTTAAACAAGAGTTTTTTTTAGTTTTTTTTTCCTTTTGAGTAATTAGTTATCAACTTCAAATTGAACGAACCCAATATAATTTATTTCTAGACTATTTTAAAATTCGCTTGAGAAAACAGTTACAAAAATCTATCAGAAATTTATATTTTATTTTTTTCTGTAATCCATTAATGATACTGAACCCCTTACATTCTGTATGTTCCGATGTTCGTTCTTAATAGGGGGATATACCTAAAAGTATATTCCAATTAGGGGAATAAATACCCATAATAATTGCGGGGAATTACTTCCTCGCCCAAGTTTCGGTTCGGCGGGCGACGGGACTGTCCTGCCGGGCCTTTACCAGCGGGGTATTACCAATAGAGAGTATATATAGGATGCATTTTTTTCTGATGTTCCATTTCATTTTCAAAATTTGTGACGATAATCAGCACATCACATAGAACCTCATAAGAATAAAAATATCTACTCTTTGGCGCAAAAAGCATCCAATTTGGGAATAGTTCATAGAGATCCCTCAAGAAAATACTGCACTGAAGATAGTGCGTTGCAAAAAATTTAATCAATAAGCTAGTTGGACTTGTGAAAAAATTGGAAGCACACTTCCAGAACTGTAACAACATTTCTAACACAAATTTTGACGGGGCCGAGGACTGTATGGGGAAGTATTGGGAGCTGCTGGATCCTTCTGGTCTTCGGATGGTATTTCTGTCAAATTGGTTACTGCTATTCAATCTAAAAACACGAGTGCCAGCAGCAGCATGAATGTTTCAATGAAAAAATTATTATCAGTCAGGCAGATAAGAAAATTGATCAACAATTATCTAGTTATATGTTTGCCATCAACACGCCTTTAAACCACGTTGAAAACCTGCAGTTCTTGAAATTAATGGATATTTTACAACCAGGATATAAACTTATAAATCGCAAACAAATTGCTGGTGACCTATTCAATGACGTCTACGATTCAACTCAAGAAAACGTAAAAGACGTACTGTAAGATAAAGTTGTTAATATGTCAATTGATGGTTGGAGCAATGTCAGGAACGACTTGATATTATGTGTCTGTGTTACAGATGTTTTGACCAACAGCACTCATTTAATAGAGACAATAGGCACTGACGCCAAAAGCCACACAGCTGATTACTTGGTGGAAATACCAATTTCTTCAGTAAAAAAATGTGAAAGCTACTGCTTGTGCAATGTGCGAAGCGTCATAACAGACAATGCGGCGAACATAAAGAGAAGAGACCATAATGAAAGGAGATTTAGCTCAACAAGATGGCTTCTCACAAAAGTATACTAACTTATAGCTGGTCATCTCACATTTTAAGCCTTTTAGCACACAACTTAAATGCAGAGGATATTACTGAGCAGGTCAAATCTTAATGCGATATTTCAAGTACACATACTTTGCATCTGCCAAATACAAACAAGCTGGTGGAAAAGCAATTGTTATACCACAACAGGTCAGGTGGATCACAGCAGGTCAGGTGGAGGCTGACTACCTAAGTTTTTTTGGAAAACTGGCGTATTATGTCAGACATATGCTTAAATAATGCAACTGCTCTACAGAAAACTGGAAAATATAGCAGTTACACTTGACACCTCCTAGAAAACATCTTGTATTGGCGAGTGACTGAAGCATAGACAGAGCTTAAAAATAAGTTCAGGGGTGAGAACATGCGGCGTGTAACCAAGTATTCACTAAATTATTTAAGGAAACTCAATTCCCGATTTCAGATGGCAATGTCTCTAGCTCATTTTTCAACAAACTTACTACATCTTAAGTACAGGGGTGAAAACTTCACTAATGAAGAAAGTTCTGACGCTTTACCATTTATTGAAGCTTATCCCAATAAGGCGATGCCCTTTGTGGTAAAATACAGGGCAATGACGGATCCATTTCATAAGTTTCTATTTGGAGATCTGGGTAAGTCATGTTGGACCTCTAGAATGGTGGCTATCATTAAAAAGCCAAATAAATGGCCAAACAATAGACTTAGACACAGATTCAGATTGCTGTTGCATCATGTGCCGGGATAGAAAGACCATTTTCAACATTTAGATTTATTCATTCTGACGTACGAAATAAACTTGGTATCGAGAAAGCTGCTAAACTTGTCACAGTATTTTAATACCTATATAGAAAAAATAAACATGCTCTTGCTTGTCTGATACACAAAATGATCGTCTGACACACAAAATTATTTGATTGTTAATTAATGTTAGTTAATTTGTAATCAAAATTGTGAGCGAATAAATTAAGTAATAAAAAAAATTATAGATGTTATAATTACAAGTTTAAATAAAGTGTCTTTATAACTCCAAATGACAAATACAACATAGATCTAACTTTTTAATTTATTTCAAGCTATTTTATTAAAAAATAAAAGGTGTTTCAAACTGATTTTTCTCAATGTTTAAACGTTGTTTAAAATTTGTTCTAAACTGTGTTCTTAAACACTTAATAAAAAACTTTGTTTTATTTTAAACTCTATTTAAAATATGTGTTTTAAAACAACTTGTTTTAATCATGCCTGACGCTTAATTAAGCAAATGTTATATACCATAGAAATATCTTAAAAATGTTATATAAACTGAGTGGTCCATGAAGCATATACTGTTAATATTGTAACTTGTTAATATTTTTAGTTATTTTAATTCACATAATATTATCACCAATGCAATTATCATCACCAGCAATTAACTCATATTTGCATGCGAAGAAATAAAACCCGTTTTGTGATTTGCACGTCGGCTATATGCTATCGATAACTTCTAGCTCGTGCTATCAATAACATTTTAGTTAATAATTCGTTATTAATTTAAATGACCTATTTGATGACAATTATTGATACAATTTTGTAAAAAAATAACGGGAAGATAGCTCTTAAACACTTAATTTATAAATAGGGAAATAACCAAAACCAAATTTTTAAGTTCAACTCACTCCTGATAGTACTTTATTTAGATAATACTATGAATATAAATACGCAGAAAAGAATCGCAATTTTACTATTTTATACAAAGAAAAATGATTACCATTTTCCAGTTAAACAATACTGAAGCCAGCTGCTTAGACTATAGCGGAGCACCGTTTCCCGTGCTCCGCTATAGTCTAAGCAGCTGGCTGGATTTTAATAAACAAATACCAATAAATAGAGTCAATAGATTCATATCAATCAAGCGAGTAAATGGAAAACTGCGCAAAAATTATTTTTCACCATAAACAAATCACGTTCTAGTGCAACTGTGATTAGGTAACTTTAACAGTTGAATATAACAGGAAATAGAACATTCATGTATAATTCAATTGAATATATTAATACCAGTATTAAAAAACGTTAACCGAAGGAGCAAAGAAGGTTATTAGTTAAGATAAATTATGGTTTTCTCAGTAATGCAGGCCACATGAATCTAATTATACTCTAATATTAAAAAAAACTTCAGAACAAATGCAGTTTAGCACCAAAGAAAATTTCACTGTTTATTGATTATTCAATGAAGAAAATAGATTAAAAACGATATAGTTAACCAAAATTAATCCCATTTATGATTAGTTTTACAAAAAAATATATTAGAAAAACGGTTTCCTAAAAAGACTGCTTTTATCAAAGTGAAGTTGGTTATACCTTTTTTAATTTAATTGCCATTCTTAGTAGCACTAAACACTCAATGTAAATGCAAATATGAATTGACATTAAAGAAAAACTAAAAAAATACAAAAATTTAAATAAGCGAAAAGAACAGCCAATTATCAGCTGTTGCTTCATAGTAAGACCATTATTTAAATTGATTCTTTCATTAAAATAATCTGGATATTTGCTTATTAAATACATTGCTTTTTAAGCCCATCCTTTCGTTTGAAGAAATTAAAAAAATTGTAATTATCATGGGTGGTAAACAACAGTTATACAATCATTGTGACCGATATTTCATTATGGTATAAGAAAATCAATCGTCTTATGCAAAAACATTATTCATGAATAACGTCTAATTAAGTTTTAAGTAAATTCTTTTGCTTTCAAACTGAATTTATTGTTATACTTTTTAGCAAGGCTGAATCAATTTGTGACTTGATGGAACTTGGTATGGTTTATACAATTTTAATAGCTTTTTGAAGTTAACAACAAAAACAGTAAATTATTTTTATAAGTGAGTAGTAATAATTGCTAAATTTCTATTTTAAACGAACTCTTTTACCGACAAAATGTTTTGACAAATCTTATTTCATTATTATTGACAAAAATTTGTTTATTTTAAAATTAATTTACCTGTATTGGTGTCATTTTGTCGAAACCAAGTTTTTTAATTGCACTTAAAACCGGCTGAGAAATTGCCGGTTTCACCTCATGCCATTTATTTATAACCATTTTGAACTATTGAAAATTTTTCTAACATTTAAACACGTTTATTTACGTTTAAATAGGTAACATGTGGGTTAAGAATGACATTATAGTGACAGTTTAAATGTATTGATATTGCCATTCGTATAAAAACCTCTTTATGCATACTTAATTGAATCTTGGCAAAATTTATAATCAAGGAAAGTATAAATGACAATCATGATGCAATATTTTATATAAATGTTTAGTTATGGAATCAAATTTCAAATTACTTATTTACAAATATATTTTATTCCAGTGTGGAAAAAAAATATTAATAGACTATTTAACCTAGTATACAAGATGTGAAAAAACCACACCAAAGGTCTATAATAATCCACAAACACCAAATTCTCCATTGTTTGACAGCTGTGTTTGTGTAGGTTATACGTCATTTAAATGATTTCACACTATTTACAATTTATATTTTGAAAATCAATTAGCAAAATTATGACGCGACCTGTTGCAAATAGTGAAAAACGTTTTTCAATTGACGATGCTTTCGAGGAGGAGACGGATGAAGCTATTAAAGTGTATGGTGCGACGGGAGATAGATCGCCATTGAAATCAAAGTTTCGGGACACAGACTTTGTTTGTGGGTTCGTATGTCAATACATTGTTTTCTTTGTTGTATGCAATGCGACTTATGAACATTCTTTTATAAAAACAAGAATGTTAATTTGAATAATAAAATTTGTCAATTTTACTATCCTAATAAAGTTTGGGAACGTAGTATTTGCGTCGCATTGAGTATATTATAGATTCAGCTTTTAGAAGTTAAAATGTACTCATTTAATACGAGGAGTAGTATTTCGTCAAGTTTGAATTTTCCTGCTTTTATAAAGTTTACTGTTTTCGCAGTTTTCCTTGAATTTAAAATTACATTTTAATGACCTTGAACCCTACCAGAAAATGATTCATATTGGTTGCATGTTATTACATGCTATATACAGCATCGATATCATTCAATAATAACGGGATGAATGATGTTCAAAGTTTCTCGGAATCCAATTAAACCCATTCTGTGAACATTTATGACAACATCTCAGAAAACCATCAAAATAATTTTATTAACTGGAAATTACTTGAGAAATGCTGATATTTCTAGTAGGGAATTAGGAACAAGTTTTTACAAGACAATTTGCGATCATAAAGTGTTATTCTCTAAGGAGATAAAAGAAATTTTTTTTTAAATATTCATTGGCTTAATAAATATATTACTGATTGATCGCAATAATATTATTTATGTTTTACATTATTTTATTTATGCTTTTATATTTGTTATAATCAGTAATATAATTAGGTTTTTAAGATATTTTTATTTATTTTGTAAATCTTCTCCTTAAGCCGTTTTATAATAAATAGCACTGCCAGAAGTCCAGTGAAAGTTTAAACAAGGTTTACCAATTTGGTCCAGAACTAAATGACAGGGCTGAATATAAAAAATATTTCACGATTCACTTTAATAAGCTTGTAAAACAAATTTTCATCTAGCCAATTTACTTTGAAATATTATCTAAAATGTTCAATATCTGTAGATCTAAACCTTATATTATTTAGATCTAAACCTTATATTATAGTATTTTTTTAAAATATTTTATTGTTCTAAATTTGATTTAGCTTCCATCTTTATAAATGTTTCAAAAAGCTCATCTTATTTCCAAATTTAACTTTGAAATTATTCAGAATTCGTTATATAATTAAATCTAGTCGCTATTCGAAATTAGAAATATGTTCAGTACATCAAAATAAGGAAATGAAACATATGACGAGGTATTTTGTTATTTAGGGCATCTTATGCTAAATTATAGCAGCTTTATTTATAAATTATTTTAGCTGAAAAGGTGATACATTTTCATATTCTATTAATAGACAATAAGTAAACGAGTTCAACTAAGCTAAGGAGAGTCGAGTTTACTAACGCTGACCTTAATTACTCAAGTTGTATATACTGCCGAGTCTATGTTTGTATTTGAGTATAACAAGCTGCCTACGCACTACTATTTTGATTTTATTTCTACAAGTGAAAGTGTTTATTTTACCTAAAATAACTCAGGTGTCTCAATTTTCAGAAATGTTTTTATTGACTATACCAATCTCTAAATTGTTTATATATTTGTGATGGTTTCATTGAAATTGTATATCCAAGTCCAAAATTTAATACTTTAAAAAGTATACAAATAAAATATAGTTTTTGGACAATTTTACGTGTTTTGAGATTCATGATGGTGGCATCTGTTATTCACAATAATTTATCACTATATTTTTTTATTAAATTTTGGGTGTTTATTATGCCACAATTTTTCTTTCGAATTTCACAACGTTTTTGAGATTTCATATGGGAGCATCCGTCACCTAAAAATGTAAATTAAATAAAACCTAGAGATGATATTTTATTTTAGAAATGTAACTTTATCAGATTTTAAAATGTCAGTGTTTATAAAATATTTTAACGTTGATTTTCTCCACAATTTTTGTTTATAAGTTACAAAAAAATCATTTAGAATTATTGTAAATTTGGCTCGTTAAAGTCTGCCATTAAGAAAATTTTCAAATAGCCAAGACTATCCCAGCAATTCTTTTCAGTTTAAACAAAAAAACTGGAAAAGTTTCTTAACAAAAGCTGGTATGGTTTAATTATCTAATTTTAACTAATCTTTATTTTTAACTTATATGTTACAATCTTTACAAGGTTTCAAAATTTAAATGGTTTAAATTAAAATGGAAGAAAGAAATTAATTAGTTTCGAAATTTAATCATACTTTCGCACACTTTTTTTTTATTCCACGAGTTAAGTATTTTCATGTGTTCTATGCAAATGATTTCATTGAATGATATCATTGCCAATACATCATTCAGCTTTGAAAATTTTTAAATTTTGTTATTAAAATACCTTCATAACACATATTCATACAATTTTATACTTACAAAATTTTTTTAAAAAAGGAAATACAATTGACTATCCATAGACCATTTAAAAATATGTATATATACAAAATGTGATGGGAAAAATAATTTAATGTTTCTTGATCAGATGTAGCTTTCTATGTTGACATACTGTTTGATAGAGTATTTAAAACCAGGCTAGAATTAGTCGCACTTTAAGAAAATCCTAATTTGGTTGTCAGTTCTATTTCTGATCTGTTTAGTTCTTTCACATTTAAAGTTTTTGATGAAAGGATATCGTTAGAAGAATTATTTTTTTAGATATAATTTCAAAACAATTGTCTAATAAGGTTTGGTCTTCATTTTAATTAAATAATTTTCTTTGATGTATACTTAGGTCAGTCAATGATACTAAACCCGAGTATTAATCTTTAATTCTAATTTAAATTTGAGGTTAAGAGGGATGGAAATCAAACAGAGACATCAGTTCAATACTTTGATTTGGCGACACTACATTATCAAAAAAATATTGTTATTTATGTCTCCTAGCAGGAAAGATTACTTTCAAATTGTGTCAAAAAGTGTCAAAAGATTTTTTTTAAATTATCAAAAAAAAATTTTAAATTTCTTTAAAATTGTCTTAATGCCATACCATATTATGTGTTTAATTGGAAACATGTTTTATTAAAATTCTGACATATTTTCTTGAAATTCTAAGTCAACATTCGTTTGACATATAAAAAATTTCTTTTATCTAATTTATAACTTTGGTTTAATGAATGGTATTTTGTAATACTGTTAATGACTTGGAATGGAATTCAATCCGAATAAAACAATTATCTACATTAACAGTATCAAATCAAATTCGAAAGTCATTAACAACAAATCAAAGTCATTAGCATATTACAAAATACCATTCATTAAACCAAATTTATGAATTAAATAAAGAATTTAATTTATCTAATTCATAACTTTGGTTTAATGAATGGTATTTTGTAATATTTTGAATGACTTGGAATAAAATTTAATCCGAATAAAACAATTACTTACATTACCAGTATCAAATCAAATTCGAAAGTCATTAACAATAAATCAAAGTCATTAGCATATTACAAAATACCATTCATTAAACCAAAGTTATGAATTAAATAAATAATTTAATTTATCTAATTCATAACTTTGGTTTAATGAATAGTATTATGTAATATAGTTAATAATGACTTATAATGAAATCGAATCTGAATAAAACAATTACTTACATTAACAGCATCAAATCGAATTCTACATCAATATTTTTTAGACTATTGAATGGAAAGCCTTATAAATATGATACTAAAAAAAAATTTATAGGACTTAGTGAAGCGAAGCTTGAGAAAGACTTACATTCTATTTTTGATTCATTGATTTGGCTCATTCTCTTATAAAATTCAAACATTCAAAAAGTGATTCTTTTTATAATATTTATTTTTAACTTATATCTTACAATCCTTACAAGGTCTCAAAATTTCCTGCCTCGTCATTTCTCTCCACCCCCCTTATCTCAGCATTTTGCCTCCCTCTTTTGGCTACTGCATAATTTGTCATTTGGCACTGTTCCAAATAAATCTGGATACATTTGTGAAGTAACTTTTAGTTATAATATTGCACAGCCCGTATGACTACACAGCCAAATATCACTGAAATACATTTCTGTATACGTGCTTGTCAATTTTGGAGATTGTGTTATAGTATTTTTGTCATAATTAAGATTTGGTATGCAAAGGTATTGATTGGAATGCCACTACTCCTGACCTTCTATAGTGGTGAAATATCTTATAAATTATTGTGTCACCGAAGTGAAGTTCGATACAAGTACGTAGAGTATAGTTACTAATACGTATTTCTGTTAACTTAGAAATATAGATAAGTAGATACTTATAATTAAAATAAAAAAAATTGAAAAATCACCGGCGAAATTAGTTTCGATAGGTAAATTCTAAAATATTACCGAATAATGACAAAAATAATATTGATTAAGCACAAACTTGGCAATATTTTATATTTTAAATTTATTTTGTGAAGTGCTATTTCTAAATATTTATGCGAAAATGTAGGAAAAATATTGAAATATAATAACAAAACAAAACATAAGATTTGGATATATATTTCATAACTATGAATACATAAATTAGTGAGATTATTGTGGATATTTTTAAATTTTCTTTGTTGGAATGAAAACAAACACTGATCGGAGTTCAGTATGGTGGTGCGTTTATGGCCTTATCGCCTTGCATGTCGTTAGGTTCCTAGTGATTAGCTGAATTTCTCCTTACGATGTACCTTAATAAAGTAATAAATTTAATATTGTCGTCTCGGATGTTAGGTCCTCGCTAAAGAGCTGGGTCCTTCTTGACTTGAGAATATTCCAATAATTGGGTTCTTGAATATGTATCTTTATGCTAAACATATTGTATTTTATAATTTAAGGAGAATTTGTGATGTACATTATTCTAAACACAATTTATTTTATGACATAACGGCTATAAATTACAGAAGTTAATTTTTTTCAATACATCACATATTTTAATTTTGCTTTTTTTTAATCCGAAGTCAAATTTAACAAAATATTTTTTTTTATATTTATATTGTTGTAAAAATGTCAACATTTTTATCTTAATCCGGATTAATATATTGAAACTATATTATATTCAGCCTCTATTGTTGTCTGGACACTTCATATGATGACCATATTCAAATTTAAGAAAATATTTTTTCGTGTTCAATTTTTTATCCCCCTAATATTCAATTAAATTTCTGTTATACTTTGGGTTATAACAGGATATTATAAATATTCTATATATATAATATATTAAGGACATAGTATAAATGTTTTAAATTTCATGAAGACACATAGTCTTCAGCCATTTTGAAGAAAATCAGGTATGACTTAAAGACGACCCATCTGTCATCAAGCCATGATATAAAAGTTCTATTTTATCATATTTGTTAAAGATTTTCCTAAACAAATTAGTTTAACAACATGAAAATATGCGAAATGTTACAAATAGGTTTCTTTAACTCAAATGTCATTTCTTTTTAAAGACATAAAAAGGAATGATATTTGGGAAAGATTTATTGCCAGTTTATGGCAATAAATCTTTTATTAAATAACATGGTTATAGATGGCCTTTAAACATAGGCTTATTGAGACTGAATGCCCTACATACCCTTAAACCAATTTGATAATGTAATCTGCTTGCGTACAGTCAAAGATGTCCTATAAAATCCTGTTATATGTTATCAAGAGAGATGAATGATCAAATCTGGATTAGAGAATGACAAAGTTGTAGTGTTATTTCGTTTTTAATTGAACAACCTCCTAACCTCAACACCTACTAGGGTGTCGAAATTAGCTGATGCTACACTATCCTATTCTGGGTGTATTGTCTGGTCTATGTCCATTTGATGCCTCCAAGCACTCCCAGGACGATTTCTGTAATCATAATTTTTCTGCAGGCCTTTAAAATTATTGGTCTGGCTTCCACGGCAAGGCTAGGTAAACCGTTCAGGGCTCTCGGCTCTGGCTTTCGGCTCTGGGAAAAATGACTAAATAAATAGAGCACAGCTCCATCAAGCGTAGACTTGTTAGTGTTATTAAATATTGAAGTAATATAATATATTTGGTGTTAATTTTGTAGAGATTCATTATTCACAATTAAATGAAACTACGTGGTGTAGTATTATTCTTTAAGTTCTTTACCACAACCTAGGTTCCGTTGTATTACAACATCTTCAAATGGGCTATTAGCAAAGATTTAATTGTGGATTATTAAATATGTCAAATGAAGAAAAACCTGCCTACAAATGCAACAAGAGCTTTATTTATTAATACTATTTTAAAGTGGTAGGATAGAGGATTGTTATGTCTAAAAACATATATAATATAGTAGATGAATCTAATTTTAGTACTCATGGTTTCGGTACAGGATAGTTGCAGTATAGAATATGAATTATTCTATACTCTACTGAATTGCCTAAGCATCAGGGTATTGGAATAGACCTAGTAACAAAAAAGTCTAAAAATGGGAAATTTGTTGGTGCCTTACCCACATTGTACTGTACTTGAAGTGCTCTTTTTAATGATATCCAACATGTTCCTAGTAGAGAGTTTTTTCACTGCCCTTTGCTTTTATGGGCTCTCCCTCGAAAATACCTTGTCTGATATTCTGTTTTGAGTCCAAAGTGTACATATAAAGTTCAAGTACATTTAGGAGTTAAAAATATCTGACATCTGACGGAGTCGTCATAACTTTACTGAAACCTAATAAATAAGTAACAATTGTACCTGTAACTTTTATACTATACATTAAAAAGTCAATTAAAGTGATTTGCATATCTACAAAAATATGTCAAGCACGAGCAGAACCTGCACTACAAAGGTTCCATACATATTCAGACACTTATAGACATTTATGTGTATATATTTTCTATTAAGCTATTTACAAATATTAATTATTTCACAACGTAAACACATTGCCTACTGCATCTTTAACAGGCGTAAAAACATGGTGCGTATTTAAATAATATTATTACATCTAGAATAATCGCTATAGTTTTCCTATAACCATTATATATAATCCAATGCAGCTTCTAAAAGTCCTATTTTTTTTTAAATTCTGGGTCAGTGGTGTCTCGAAATAATGACAAACAGACTAACAGACACGTGAGCTTAAAAACGAGAAAATGTTATTTTTTGTATTTTATTTGTGGAGATAACAGAATAATGTAAAGTCATATTTAAAACGTCGTACACTTTAAAGGCGTTACTAATCTATTTACACCTCTTTTTTTGATTGGCAGAGTTTGAACTTCTTTATTACTCAGATTATGAAGTTTTTTGCCGAATTTTTTTATACAATCTCGATCAAGTGACCTTTGCATTCGCAAAAAATATTTTAAAGTATCTCCAAACAATTCATGTTGTTAATAGTGCGCATGTATCTAACAGTGCGTACTTTATCAAATGTTTTGTGATAAACATGTCTTTTGCATGATGGAGTTTTGTTACAAATATTGCGTTTAAAAGTAGAGATATAAATGTCGGTTACTAAATAGGTTTGATGAATTAGTTGTGACTCAAACTACGACTTAAAAGTGCAAATGTTATTTATATCATTCATTATGAAATCAACTTTATTTTCTTGCTACGACATGACCTACTTTGTGTGAAGCAGACCTATTAAGCCAACTGTCCTCATATCCTCATTGAACTGGATAATTCCTAAAGACTAAATTTGTGATTATATAGGTTGGTAACTAATAAATACATTATATTGTTGAAGAGTCAGCTCACGTGGCAGCTAAACAGAATATTTTGGCTTCTTCCGCAAAATATGAAGTTGCATTGCTATGTAATGTGAACTTAACATGGGATCTGTTTTAATAAGGCTTTTTAATTTTTATAATTTTAATGAAGGTGGTATTACTGGGAAAAAAAAATTTTTGTTTTCGAATCCTTGGATCCACCGCTTGATTCTTTCGTAGGAGAGTGTACCTTCATTCATCTTTGTGCATATATTGTATGTTATTTTATTTTATATTTGTCCGTAATGGAATTTATGAAGAAATTGTCATATTTTGTATGTTCATTACTCACCGAAATACAGTTGCTAACTGAACACAGGATCGAATGTTCTACTTTTTATATACTCTATCAAAGATGTTTGAAAATTTTCTATAACATTCCGGAATTGGCGGGTTTATTAGCTGCCAATCTAATATTAATGCTAATAACAAAAGCAACATCCTCGACAAATTGTTTAATGTCATAAACAAATTGTTTTTATATTATATAATATTTATTCATTTGTAACTACTGTTTATGCATCTAGTATAATATAAAAAAAATCATTAGGAATTGTAAATTGCATTTTTCAGCAAAACGTACAAATGCCCCGAGGACACAACTTCGCGCGATTCAGACTCTCTCATACATGAATATTTGCCAGCGTCGCAATCAATATACCCGTACTGCTGGAACCATCCGAAGGTTCGAGAAAATTGGAAGACAGTTCTTGCTGCCGTCACTCTACTCCTGGTCGGTATCGGCCTACTCGCCATGGGCTCCTACGCAGTCGCGGAGCCCGAGAACGGCCTGCAGGGCTTTGTATTCTTTCTAGCGGGAATGATCTGTTTTGTACCTGGTGCCTATCACGTCGTCTATATTTGGCTGGCTGCCCGCGGTCAGAGAGGCTATGATTTCTACCATTTACCGTTGTTTACATGATTTGTTTAAATGTGATTTATATTGTAGTGTTACGTTGCTATTCTGCAAGCCATAGCCTCAACGTTTGATTTGCGAAACTTAAGCATTTATTCATTCGATTGACGGGTGATATCTTATCATTATTATAGAGTTTTATTGACTGGCTGATTAATATTACACAATATCATTTATAGTTCACGGTTTGTGGGTTACATTTGTGGTCGTAATACGTTATTAAGTATCGCAAATTAAACTTTGATTTAAATATTGTAATTAAATATTTAACAGTACATGTCAGTTTTGCCGCGAGCACGTCATGCGGCACAGTGCACATACAAAAACACAGGGACGTATATGCGTATAATAATGTAACTATTACAAATCGCTACCTTACGGTAGGGAAATACTAGTCAAGATTTGGGAAATAACGATCATGAAGTCTGAATTGGTCGATTTATTTATTTATTTACGAAGGCTATATGTTAATTAAGACTAAAAACCATGACTTAAAATCAATCGTTCTATTTGGATCTTAAACCACAAAGCCGACCTTACGTTTATTTCTTGTAAATTGATGACAAAGATATTAGTGAGTTCCGCATTTAAAAACATATATATATGTCAGAGTCCATTTTTATGCTAATCAGTTATTCAATTCGTATAACGGTTTCACAATCGTAGCGTGTATGAGATGTAATTAATCTCGGGAAATTTTATTTTGTTTATCTGCTTATTGATTTGGCTACCGATTTCCAAGGTCATTATTTTGCGTAATTATTAGTAATCATTACCTGTATTATTTTGGGTAATGATTGGTAATCATTATTTATATTTATGAATAAATAGCCAATCACAAAGTTTAATCAAAGATTCAAAATAGAACTAGCGAAATTCATTATTATAAAATTATTGTTTGTGATATAAGATATTTTTTGGCAATATTAAGTGGAATATTATTAAAATAAATCATTTATAAGGATTATTTCCTTAAAAATGAGTTATTTACCAACTAATATATCTTTAGAATTATATTTATCATAAAACTGCAAAATCAAAATCAACAACTGCAAACTTGATCAAAGATAGACAAATAATTGTAAGTGAATATTATGTGAAAAATTGTCTTTGGTTTCAAGTAGGAAAGTTATCTTAAAATTTAAACTATCAATTAATTTCTTTAACAAAATGATTTTTTAATGTGGCAATTTGTCAAATGCCAGGAACATGTTATCTGTGTCATTAATTTGTTTTACACGTAATTAATAATTAAAAAATAATTTTGTACATAATTAATAATCTTTTGTCATTTTCAGCATTACAATCAATTGTTTAAAAACTTGTTTATAGAAGATAAATTGTTGATTACTTCAAAACAGCAAAGAGATTAGTTGGAAAGTTTTCACAGGACTTTTTCCCAAGTTATTTTACACAGATTTACGACGCATTTGATCTCACCAATAGACTTGTGTGTTAGTTCTAAGAATAGTAACTTCTAATATAGAGCGCCTAACTGCTGGCATTTTTGGTTTAGAATAGGTTAACGAGCAAACGCTTTAACGAACCTAGTAATGCAGCAATAACTTAGCATGTTGACAAAGCGTGCTATTATCTGTCGATAAAAGTATAGCTTGCAGTTTGCTAATTGACATTTTTCTTGTGTACATTGACAGCGTACACATGAGTTAAGATGTTGTGCTGAAATTTAGAAAACGATTTTTATGGCGGGTACGCTTACCAACATATTTTGCGATTATATTGTCAAAAACATTAAATTTATTGTTTAAAATTCATTAAACGTTTGTCGTATTTTGATTCAATACCTTGGTATTCAATATACAAACTAATAGGTGCAAGACATATGTAGATGTTTTTGAGTATTTTCCCAAATGTTGCAGCCAAATTTGTCATAACAATTAATTTCGTTAGGATAAATTCTTGCTGACTAGCACAAATACTTTAGTTTATACCAGTTTTGTAGATCAGAAATATGTGATATTAAATATTGTCAAATTTGAACATTGAAGACATCTGTAAGTGTATTCATATTCACCACCGATTGTGATGTATTCGCGCAGTGCTGGACGATGATCAATTTTTGACTGGTCTATTTTGCTGAATCGTGATAACCAATTTGTAATTTATGAATTTTTAAACATATTTAACCATTTTGAAATAGTCATAAAAGTCATCTTACTTTGAGAAATTGTTTTTAACAAAATTTAAACAAGAATTTAATTACTTTACTGAACTGGCCCACATAGCATTCTTTTTTTAAATTTCTTTTTCTTATTATGTTTCCAAGTGTTGCCAGGATTGACACAAATTTATATTCTGTTCAAGATATCTTTATTTATGGAAATCATTTAGACTGACATATTGTTATATAGACTTCTTGATTATGACTTATAAAATGGGTGTAAGAAATGTTAATCTACGATAATTTGCAAGTGTAGATTGTTTCGAGTCAAGAAATAGCTCTCAATTTTTCTATATAAATGTCATACCTTCCCATTTTGTTTTATTTATTTATATGATTATGTGGGTGTTTTATAGATTATTAAAATAAGAATTTTCATAGCTGCAAATATATGAATTGATTGATGAAGTGATTTATGGCAATATTACCTGCCATAAATCACCTTTTCACAAAATTGAATAATATGATCCCCTGAAAATTTAAAAAGTTTAAGATGATGAAAAACAAATAATATACTCATTAATAGACAATCTGACTACATAATTCATACATCGCTTTTTGATCATAGCCGGATTGCAAAATATGTCATTAAATCTTTTTATTTTTAATAAATGTGTTGCATAATACTGACATTCCGCAGTCCGGATTGTCTATGCCCACACCAAATCAATTTAACGTATTCTGTATGACACGTTGAGGAATTTTGTGTCAGAATATGTCGACGTAAATATGCGGTTGTGTATGAAAATTTTGCAATAGTAGCCATCATATCTTAGTAGGGTTAAGGAAGGTTTTAGCACACTTTGTTTATACCTTGTCATTGAATTTGTCAGTTTAAGTTTTTTTACTAAATAATCTTATGCATGGTTCGATAGATCTTTTATATGGAGTTTTCTCTGTAAATAATATTTAATTTCTTCCAAATATCACCTTTAAAAAACTCATCTTTATTTGGAAAACTAAATCTTGCAGATTATACCTTCTGTATAAAAACTACCCAGAATTTTAAAAAACTCAAATTTAAATTCATTCATTAAAATTTATTCTGTTACATTCATAGTAATCCCCTATTTGCATTTCAACTGTGATGATGCCGGACCCACTCTTCCATACATTTTTCATAGGCCGAAAGTGGCCTTTAATCCCCGCTGCGAGTTCCGTTTGATGTCTTCAATCGAATCTTCAGTTAATCAAACAATGTCTTCCATTGATTCTCTTTTTACAAAAAATTAAGTTCTTTCGGAAACAGTCTTGCAGCGACGCATCTCACATGCAAAACATTGCTTAAAATTCCATAAACGGTTATTTTATCAATGTTTAACTATCGAGTAACTATGTAATATTGAAATGACGAATAAATGTGAGTAACAATAATTTTCAAGCAGTAATTGTTTTATTTTCTCGATGTTATCATCAGTGATAGACATTGAAGGCCATCTAGGACGAGGTAAATCTTCGACCACTCATGCTCCTCTTTGAATGATTTGTACCATTCGTACGCCTGCATTTTCGACATTGTCAAATCACCGTAGGCCTTTTTTCAACATTTTTTACGATTTTGCATAAGAAATTTCGTTTGAAACACAAAATTTAAGTAACTCTCTTTATAAATTTAATTAATTTCTCGTTGTTAATTTATCCATAAGAAAATGCACGAAGCAATTTTGAATTTGACTTATTACGACAGCTGCTGTAAACACATTCTTTGACGGATTGTGCTCAAAATCAGCTTGATAATTAAGGAAGGCATTGAGAGGTGAAGTGATGATACAAATATTTAGTATTTTGCCAATACAGTGGATTTCACTTATAAGGCTCTTGATTGTAAAGACTTTCTGGCAATAACAACGTTACACCTATGTCCCTTGAATTTAGAATATAATTTGCTAGGAATTTGCTCGGGTGTAGCAATTTCTTACACAGCTTAGCAAAAAAATTTTACAGATTTCTTTTAAGCGGTTCATTTTTATAACAGTTCCTGGTAGTTTTTATACAGAGGATGTTAGGAATATTTTACGAAAAACTGATGATTTCAAGAAATTTTTTTAATTTTTCACATTTTTTCATAGAGAAAAGATGCTTTAAAAATTACCATTTATAAAACTCTATCTTTGTATCACAACTTAACTGTTGTGGGAAAAAGAAAAAATGGCCGTATAATTTGTGAATAATGTTGCTCTGAAAATATTCAATTTTAGTAAATAAATAAAAATAGTTTGGGATGCATAATATTGAAGAAATGGCGTAAAAATTAGGACTGCAATATATTTGATTTTTTAATTACAAATATTCATAACCCGTTGGTAAAATTTCATTGAAATCGGTACAGTAGTTGAGGCGTGAATGTAAGACAAACGAACATACTCATTTTCGCATTTATAATATTAATTAGGATTAATATCTTAGCATATTTAAAGTTTATTAGATTTCTCATAACATTTCTTAGGAAAAAATACATTTTCTAAATTAAGTAAATATTGTTTACAAAGTCTACCAAGTTAAAAAAGATCTACCAAGTCTATGCATAAGATGATTCACCATACTTTCCCAGATACAGACATTTTGTTATTGCAGTGGTTTAATATCAAAATCACGTTGTTCGGCAAGTACCCAATAAAATTCGAAATCTTATTAAAGTATCTATCCTTATGATAATATGTCTGTTTCCTTTAGAACTACGTTTACATTAGCACATAAGATTATGCTTCTATCGTTTGGCTCTGGCAGGTCTCAAGTCGAACTGTCATTGGTGTTTTTCGATAGATCATAAAAGATTTTAGTAAAACATCAAAACGTCAAGTTTTAAATTCTGTTCCTCCATTTCTAAAAAATTTTGAGTAAATAAATTTAAGGTTTTTTCATTATGTGGTGACTGATATTTATCCAACACAAATGTCATGTCACTGATGTTTGCTTGGTAGTTCCCATGAAACATGAATGCAGTGTCACCGGACAATTAAAATTTTGTCTTGCGAGTTTTTTTTTATTACCATAATGCAAATTATTAAATTTTAATTAACAATGTTCAGTTGAAAATGTACTTCTTTCATTCTTTTTTCAAATAACAACAACTAACGACTCTTCAATTTTTTCAAATAACGACTCTCATGGTTTTTTCAAATAGTGACAACTGGATTCTTTGAGGAACCCTTCATTTCATCTTAGACTGAGTTATGTAAAGTACTATACTGCCCTTTAAGTTTTAGTTATATAATAAAAAATTTGTGGTAATTTTTTACTGTTAAGATATTTTTTATTTAACATCATCACGGTTAAAAATATTTTTTTTTAATAATAAAATCAGTACTTTTATACTATGAAATGAAATTTTGAACATTTAACGCTAGATGTTATATATTATTAGTGTATTATTTACAATTATATTGCATAGTATTAAAATAATAATTAAAAAAAATGTACTGCACGGTATGTTGGTATGGCTATGGGGGTTGTGCGTCCTAATGTGTTAGATTTTCATTATCGAAAATAATCTTCGTATTAGGCTTTATTCGTAAATTGCATCATGTTTCGTATCTTCTTTATTATGCTTTATCACATCTATTTAAATGTGGTTTATATGCACTTGAATATGTGCAATGTTTTTATGCAAAAACACTTATAAATATGAATTTATTCTTATAATTACGACGTGCGGAGGGTTAGAAAACGGTCGATGAAATATTTTTTCATTTTAATTTTTTAAATATATTATACACATATCTTCGCCCACGGTATTATCTGCATAAATTTTTGATCAAGGCGGTAGGGATTATTCCTTCCTCTACAAGACTATTACAATATCCATCTATAAACAGTTTTAAAGGTTTTTGACATATACACTGCGCCATCTGTTGAAAGATTATGGTATAAAATGTAAATATTTTTATAACATAATCTTATTGAGTAAAAACACCATTTTCTCCTAAAGATATTATACTATTACTGGAGTTAAAGAGGAACCATGAATTATTTTTATACCAAGTTTCACGTAAATCTGTCCAAAGTTCAGACGCACTTGATTAACAAACATCCAAATTTTTATATTAATATTGGGTTTGTTAAGAAATAAACTTATTTAAAAACAGTGGTAAATGTTGTGAAATGGACATAATTCTTGTACTTCACATAGACAATGATTTAGTTTAAAATTAGCTTAATAATTAACAGCTGATGGTGTTTGAAAAACAAAACGAAATTTCAATTTATCTTGCAACTTTCTTGCATAATATCGTTCTAAATTTTCATGTCTTTAGTATACTATAACTCTGCCTTATTCTGTCCTTATGACTAAATATATTTATAATTAGATTTAACGTTGATAAAATTTAAATAATGTATATAGGTATATTAATTTCAGCCATCTTTGATTTAAGGGGTTACCATAAGTAGAGTGCCCTCAAAAATAGATGTTATAAATGATTTTTGTTAAAAGGATATTGAAAAATTAAACAATATATATAACACTTCATTTATTGGCAATACAGTATTTGACTCATTCTAAATTTTGATATTTTTCGTACAATGTTGTGAAATATAAGTTAATTAAAAATCAGTCTTGAAAAAAATTCAAAAATTGATTGAAAAATAAGGCAGTTATAGGCTTCTAAATTTGAAGATACGGATAGGGTTGGGTATATCCCTGTTTCTTTTCCTCTTGTAGATTATATGTGCAATATTAAAAATGACCTCACAACACAGTATTGCCGTCCTTCTCTAAAGATTAAATTTAAACTTTTATAACTCGGCCAAGTTTTAAGAATATTTAAAAAAAATTTTGTACCTTGAAATTATGATTAATGACATAAAAAAAATTTAGTCAAATACCCAATTTAAATATAAGAAAAAAATGTGTTATTTTTTTTACATTGTAATCAAAGTTTTGAGGTTATTCAAAATGCCGGAAAAAACATGTTGCTTCACTGTCTGCAACATAACTTCTTTCAAGTTTAATAACAGATTTATTCAAGTATTATAATAAAAGTTCAGAAAAGATTTTGGTAATATAATATTGTTAGTTAAAGTTTATCGAGCCAAAGAAGTTATGATTGATTAAGGTATTAAAGAAGACAGTGGTGCAGCATTTTTAAAAAACTTTTATTCATTAATGTAAAAAAAAAATAATGTTTGTTTCTTCTATTTAAACGACCAACAAATAAAGTTTTTTGTCCATTTTTCTTAATTTTTTCAGTACCCTTATTAAAAGAATTATCAAAACATTAATTTTTGAGGGTGCGGTACATATGTAACAAACCCATAATAGTTTGTATAGCAAAAATTTTTGTAAGTATTTGGTTTGCCATAATTATGTTTTGAGGAATAAAAAATTGTAATATTTTTAATT
The DNA here is from genome assembly GCA_039881145.1 of Druceiella hillmani. Lineage (NCBI taxonomy): Eukaryota > Metazoa > Arthropoda > Insecta > Lepidoptera > Hepialidae > Druceiella > Druceiella hillmani. Next base: position 1,819,113 of record JAYKKI010000078.1, on the reverse strand, counting down.
CTATGTAATTTGAAATAAAATTAATGCCCCCTTACGGGATATGGGTTTTAAGTTAAATACGTAATTGCTTGTAGTTCATTCAATGCGAGTTGCACTTGTAAAAAATTATTAATAATATTCGTGGGTTAATTAAAAAAAAATCATTAAATAAGATTAGAATTAAATTTCACTAACGGCAACCTTGCGTAGTGTGAATTACGCACCAGTTTCTTTGCTTCAATTTTTAATCTAGAATATATTGATAAGTATTGCCGAGGTTGTGTTATAAAATTTTTTGTCTAGAAATAAAAAAATGTATATGGATTCAGTTTAAATATCGAATCTCAGAAACAATAATTACGGTTATGTTTGTAATATATAGTATTTAATTATAGGTTAATTTTCGAATTTGAGGCACTTTTCTTGTTGTTATTTGCTTTGAGGTGGTTGAAGTGTCCTTCCCATTTTTTTTCATTAAATGTCAGTTGGCTTGTTACAAAATTAACTAAATGCTATCTTCATATTAAAAGCTGTTTCTGCGAGGAAAGGTGCCTTTTGAAATATTTTTTTAAGTTATGTAAAATACTATTTGAATATGTTTATCTATATTTAAAAAAAAACTTGTAAATCGGTTGGTGCATAGTTATTATACATGTGAAAATTAATTGAGTGCAAATCGGAAGTGTAAATTCAGTTGTGTTAGTGTGATGATTGCATTGCCCGAATTAGCGATGTCATAACTATGTATGTCTCAGAAACAATAATTACGCATGTTATCACTATACGTTAATTATTAGTATTCGTTTATCGCTCTCGTGATTGTATAATCACGAGAGTGTATAATCACAAGTTTGTTTTTTTAGTAACTTTATTGTAAAAAAACTGGAAAAACAAGATTATTGAGAACAATGCCCTTCAACCAATTTGTACTCAACTAAAAATCAGTTTTTTTTACTTTTGGATTGATAAAAGTGTTTTGAGAGTACATCGTTGCCATCATAAAAAAATTGTGTTTTTTTTAATCATGATTTGAAATAAGGATAAGTAGGTATAAATATTGTAATCAGAATTAACAAGTTATGTCCCCAAACAAGAAAAAACCCGACTGCAATAATATGGTAGTTTCAAAAACAAAGGAATTGAATTCGGTTGTTTGCTATAATTCTATGATTTTTTTTCAGGATGAGTCATTATGTGTAATAAAATTATTATTTAATATTTTTATTGTAATAATTTTTTTATTATTATAATAAAAATATTGTATTGTTGTATGACCTATGACACTCTTAATGTTACGTTGAATCTAATAACTATTTGTTTCATGTTTATAATATTGCTCCAATAGTTAGTTTGGTCTCTGGGATCTAATGTCTATATCAGCATACACACATCCATATACTGTTAAAATCATAACACTTTCATTTTGGCCTTGCTGTGGTCTGGAAAAAAAATGTGTTCATGCAGTCTTAAAATTGGTAAGTTATTTTAATGTTATTCATGCCTGAACATGTTCTTATCTCTCTCTTCCATTGTAAGAGAAAGAAAAATTCAGATTTATTATATAACCAGAGATATTCTTATTATTTCAGAGTTATTATCATTATTTTGTATACAGATTGTTGATTAATTGGATATATCGAGATATATTTTTAGATTCCTCTCAAAAACATAAAACAAAAACAGTCTATAATTTTTTTTTATTTGAGCTTTTATTATGGACAAAATAATTTACTTATCAATAAAAGATTATTCGTTATTTTGCTTATTTTCTTAATTACTGTTACAATTAAACATTTTATTATAATGGAAGAAAAAATTAATTGAATTTTGTAAAAAAACTAAGAAAAATTATGAATTTGTAACTCATAACTGTAATTCATGAATAATCGATATATTGTAACAAAATTTTGTTGATTAATATTGTTTTATACACAATAGAAGCTGGCTTGCTGTGTCATTTTAATAAAACATACATTTCTTGAGAAAATACCGACAACATGAGACATAAGATAATTACGCTAAGATCTAATTTGAAACTTGTGGGCATTGTACTTAAAAAATTATTTTTCCAAACTTTTTCTTATGTTTGGGTTGTGATCTTATCATTACTGCGTCGCTGTCCTTCTTGCCGTTTGCGTCATGACTGATAATTGCATTATGATTCTATTTAGGTTAGTTTACCCATATTACTCGATTATTGTTTAGTTTTTTATTAATCGTCTATGTGACTAATACTTTTGAACAGGAAATAGTAATTAAGAGACGTGTGAAAGTGTGTGCCTTATTCATATTTCTTTTCAAATTTTATAATTTATTTAAAAATTTAATGATATCATTCTCTTTATAACAATTTTGTGCATTACCTTCTACAATTTGCGATATAATGTTACCAAATGCAAGACTTAATAGATATTCTTTATCGGATATATAAAGTTATATGCTGCCGAAAAGATTGAATTTATTTTAGAAAATTGTGACATTTAAATGCAGTGGCATTCATTGCTTCTGTTGTAATATTTGCTCAAATATATATTGACTTTATAGTGTTGTCATCAGATTTGAAACATTTAAATGTAACAAAGACGTTTGAGGTAAATTCTGATGTGATTTTCGTAGGATGTTTCAGAATTTTCCCGAAAACAGTGAATTAAAGTTAATACTCCCGATGAGGGTGTTCGAATGTTTCACTGTATTCCTTTTTTCAACCGTAAGAAAATTTATGCTAAACATTGTTTTGGTTAGTTATGAAAACTGCTCTCTGTTTATTTTGTAAAATATCGATGCAATAAATTATGTTCTTGCAACAAAACGTCAGTTATATTTTTTTTGATAGAATTTGCATTGATTAAATTTAAATGAGAGTCTAGCAAAAAGACATTTGAAATTTAAAATTTTTCAGCTGTTTTGACAGTTGTAAAATCAGCTTTTAAATCGTTAGTGAATGTCAGTTTTTTTTTTAATAAATTAACATTGAGTGGCACTTATCATTGTTAAAAATGATTAGGTTTACAAAAAGAAAAGTAGTGAAAAGTTAATATATATCTCATCGGTAATAATGTATATCTCATCGGTATTCTAATTGACGTGTCCTGCATTCAAAGTGTTAATATATTTCATTGAAAGAGTTAGTAGTTCTTAGTCAAAAGCGAGTAATACAACTGGAAACTTCTACTTCCTAATACTATTTGTGATGTTGAAAGCCTTGGTAACTTAGGTGGATTCTATGAAGTACTCTACAATTTCGTAAGTGTCCCATTTTTTTCGGACATTGCAATTTGATTATTGACATATTTGTTCATATCTGTAATGGTTTAGAAGATATTGTTATTTTGTTTTTTGGCCTTGTTCAAATGATAATTTTGTGAAATAACGACAATTTGTTTTATCTATCGACAATTTGTTTTATCTAAGATAAGAGCAATTAACCTGCTTTCAACATCGTAATGGTTTTTAAATGCATTTAATGTGATAAGAAAGGTTTCCGTTGATCCACTTTCTTGCAGATTTAGGTTTCAGTGTTATAGCAATCATTTCTATGTGGAGAAAAACTGGTTCATTGTCAATGACACATTTGTTAATGTTTCACGACAGGCATTCATGACTTCAGCATTCAGTTAATCATTCTTACAACCTAGAAGAAAGTTAAATTCGTAGCTTATTATATATAAATTGTAATGGAAAGAATGATCTAAATGTTACCATATCATGAGATGATCATCTCAAAAAATTTCAATTTGGGTATGGGAATTGGTGATACCAAGTGAAGCAATTAGAGCATGGTACATGGATAAGTAAAGTTCTTATATTCAGCTGTTAATGGTATATCTAATTCAGAAATTGGTTTTGGTATGTAGTTTTTAAAATTCTGATTAATTTTGAAAATTTGATATGGTTAGTCTAATATGGCCATAAATCTGAAATATATTATGGCTGTTAGTTTTTTGAATATATTTTATTTATCCAGATTGTACGTTGCTTTTATCTCAGTTCTCGCTTTCCATTTCAACTTTTTAAAAATTGTATGGTGCATAATAATTGTCGACCGCTTTAACAAGTCATTCTTTAATAACCATTCTTACATCCAACTTGAATTTTTTGTAGTTGTTTGTATCCTTATAAAGTAATATTTAGTTTGATGTTGTTTGTCTCCAAATAAGCCATTGTTTTTCTGAAGATCTTTACAATGTTAACAAGACATGGCAGTTTGTATCCTTATCATCACATTTGTATCCCCGGAATATTTTTTCTAGTCAATACTTATCTTTTATAATATTAATATATTTAATACAGGTTTACTCTAATCTCATGGATATGGAGTATTAAATTTTTGATGTGCATACCGTATTATAGTTACAGTTAATAATGATATTACAAGAGTATGTCTTTTTCAAGATATAAGAATAATAACTTTTTATTCTTGCACTGTAGCTAGGAAATCTTACTATACATTAAGTAAGATTTAAAAATCGGCAAAAATATTTTTTACAAGAGTTGCAAAATTATGAGAAATATTTATAAATTATAATTAATAGTGAACAATTTGCATTTGACGTCTGCAATTTTCAAGGTGAATTAGAACATTAAATTATTAAAATAAAATTAATTCGCAATATTTAGTTAAGATCCTTATTTATTATTTTAAAATTAAAATGTTTAATTGTTAGTTTAATTAATATTACGTGAAAAGACTAAGGGTTATTTTATAATGAATTTAATCTGCTTGTTTTTGGCTGTCATTTTGACTTTTGCTAATGTCAAAGTTGCTATGCAAAAAAAATTGGCAGAAAATGTTTATACTCTAAATTGGCCGCAAATTTGATGTAAAGTTAAAATTATGCTTTTCAAGCATAAATATGAAATGCTATTTTTATCAGAGAAGATATCTTATAAAATTTCCCATAGCTTTATGTAATTTAAGATTTAGTCAAAATTGTAAATAAAATTGTCTAAGAAACTGGAATTTTGTTTTTTTTTATATCAAATGTCAAAAGGTTAATAGGTAAAATGGATAGACTAAATGTTCACCACTTCAGAAGTTATTTTTTTTCTTTACAATAATAGTGGTGGTACATATCCTTAACGGAAACTCGGCTTTCAAACTTATAAGCATATTTGTCAATCCATAAATCATGATTTCAAGGTAGAAAGTGATACGGTTTAAACAGTAAGTCAAATAGCAATATAAACTTAACGCTTAAATCTTTGTGAACTTAAATTTTGATTTATGGAAATCAATAGAGTTATAAAAGTTTAAACTTAATATTTAGGCAAGGATAGCAAAAAAAAATTGTGAAATTCTTCTTAGTAGTTTGTTATATTTCATAGGAGTAAACGAGACAGATATGCCATTAAATTTGAAAGCTCGTAGTTCACTAATTTTTTTATAAATTTTTATAATTTGAATTAATGTGAATTTTCATGGAATTTTACTAAAACCAGCAAAATTAGACGTAGTGAATAGCTCTATTGCTGTGAGGATATTCCTGGTCAATAGAAGCATTAAATGGTACTTGAAAAGAACTATGTTTTTTCAATACTTTATTATAACACTTTGTTCACGAGCCAGTGTGAAGACAGATGGTAAGTATCTATGGACTATGTCAAGTTTCTAATATTTTTTTACCAAGGGTGAGTATTCTAAATGCTGATTTTCCCTAAACTTATTGGTAAAGATCACAAAAGAGTTCTGACATGTTAGTTAAGTTTGTAAAATAGAAAAACGTATTTCCCAAACGTTTCTAAGAAAATTAATTTCAAATTATCTCCTTAAACATTACAAACAATGTGTCAACTTAGTAGTAGTCTAAGCGATAATGGGATTAAAATTCATTATATTTTAGAAGTAGTAATATTGACACAACTTTTTCTTATACGTACCTCATTTGCACTTTGTTTATAAAAGAGATGTTACTATATACACACATATATATTGCAGATCATAAAAACCCTGGTGTCATATGTATTTTTTTACATGTTTTGCACCGGGATAGATTATTTCATTTATCCTTTATTGCTTTCGATTTTGTTAGAATTTTTTAATAAAGAGAAATATAATATATCGTATTCTGTTGGTTTTAACTAGTGTTTAAATACGTTTCCGTTATATTGAGATTTAATGTACCTAATATACCTTTAGGTTTATTACCTAATACGGTAGTTGACTCATTCTAAATTTTGATATTTTTCATACAATATTGTAAAAAATAAGTTAATTAAAAACCACTTGACAAAAATTCAAAAATTGATTGAAAAATAAGCCAGTTATAGGCTTCTAAATTTGAGGATACGGATAGGGTTGGGTATATCTCTGTCTCTTTTCCTTTTGTAGAATATAATGTGCAATATTAAAAATGAACTTACAACACAGTATTCCCATCCTTGTCTAAAGATTAAATTTAAACTTATAACTCGGTCCATTTTTAAGATTATGAAAAATTTTTTTCACTCTTCATCAGCTTGTACTTTGAAATTATGATTAATGAAATAAAAACAATTAGTCAAATACCCAATTGCTTAATATACATTTAGACTTATTTTACAAAATAAACCTGTCGCCGTATGCGATTAAGAAATATATATAGTTAAGCATCATTTTCTTTGCAGATAAGTGGGAAGAAGCTGGTAGCTATTAGAGGTGCGCAAAATGTGTCATTGAAAAGAAAAGAGTGATACTATATAATTTGATTGGAAAGATATATATCGCTCATTTATATCTCTAGCTCAGTTTCTCAGTACTCCGAGTTATTAACGAAATTATTTATTACGCATATGTTGAACCTTTGAAAAATGATCATACAACATGGTGATAAATAGTAATGACTGAACATTTCGCACTATTGTTTGAAAATAAAAATAAATTCTACAAGAGTATCCCCTTTGCTTAATACTTTACAGATTCAGGATTTAGGACTGTAAACCTAGATTCAAATTATACATAAAATAACTTTAATGATAATTAAATAATTTGGAATAGATTGGTGTATTTATACAATTATAAATTAGAATTTTGAAATGAAACAAAAAAGTGTTTACGCAAATATTTTGAGCGAACTAAACTATATTTTATCATTATATTCAATCGCGAGTAGCTATGTTCGTCCACATAGATCCAGTTGCATATTTGACTAAATAGTTCGATCGTTCCTTCCTCTTTCATGTAAAGCCAAAACATTTACTTATATATCTATCTTCACGACATGAAGAGTGAGTGAAACGATTGATTTGGTGAAACGGAAAAGACGCCGATCACTCCTGAACTAAGGTATACTGATACATTTTGATTTCAAGTCTCATGAGTTACACATCTCTAGTAGCTATATTTTCATATAATAGTGGATATCGGTTATAACAATGACTAAGAGACCTTTAAAATTACAATGGTTTATACACATGTCGTAAAATGTGAATATAGGGATCTGTGATACAAAATAATATGTAATTGACATACACAGTATAATTATGAAACAATGCTTATTTAAACTGATCCTACCACCAGCAATCAACAAAACAAAAGATAAGAGCAGTCAACAAACAAAAGTTAGGTGCTAACACGTGTTGACCACTTGTGAATGAAAACAAAAGATAACGTCCTGAGCTTTTGGGTCCGTAGCGATTGAATATCAAAAGGTTGCTACATTTGCATACAATTTCTAGAAATCAGTTACAATTTTTCAAAATTGGTGCCGTGTAAAAAGTTGCTATACCCGAGCAAATTCCTAGGAAATTATATTGTAAATTCAAGGGACATAGGTGTAACGTTGTTATTGCCAGAAAGTCTTTATAACCGAAAGCCTTATAACTGAAATCCACTGTATTGCCAAAATACTAAATATTTGTATCACACTTCACCTTTCAATCCAGGCAGGTCGGTGTTCTACATTAGACAAACTTTCCCTCGCCTTCAATTACCACCTTCCTAATCTGATTCAGCAATGCTCAACTTCTTTCAAGCTTCTACATATTTTTTTGTGTACCATGGCTTGCGTCTACACTTTTTTAAATCCCGTAATATGCATCTGAGTGTTAAAAACATCTTAAGAAGCTTGCCTCTACTTTAGAAAGTTTTATAAGAAATGTGTCTCTAGTTTCGTATAGAAACAAGCGACCCCCAATCATCTTCGTCACATCTTCCATTTATCTGTCACAAACTTACAATTTCTACTTTTAAACCTATATGCATAAAGTTGTGCAACTAAATGAAGCAGATGGACACTCGATTAATATATAGTACAATATTAAAGTTAAGTTAATTTTAATGTGCTTCCTAATACATGTACAGTTTTGTTAAGCTTGGTATTATCATTAAAAATGACACTTTTTTAATTATAAGCTCTATTTACGACATAAACGGCTTTAAGGTTTATACACATTGACGAAATGCTCAACAAACACACGTTTTTGATGCACACTGCAACTTTTGTTCCGTACATGAGCCATGCATACATGCTATATGTGCCGGTTGTGAACTATGCACGCGTGCTGTTCCCGTTTCTCCTTTAATGGAATGGTAAAAGGATAAGAGTTTACGTTTAATTGAACCCTAAAGATATTAATTTTAGCCAACAGACACAAAGAAATATTTCACGCATTTATTTTTGCACTAGTGTAAAATGCATGCGTGCATTATGCGAGCCTGTTTCATAGTTTGCATGAACAGAGCAAGAACTGCACACTTGCAGTCCGCGAGCCTGGATAATGTGTAGGCACAAAACGGAGGGTAGTTTGTGCATTCATTACTTAATTCGCCGATGTGTACACACCAAAAATTACCAATAGTGTCTATAATTATGAATAATTAGCTATTGCCTGCGTAGCATTAAAAAGTATTGACACTTAACAGTGACATGATACTTAAACAAGACACCCTCCATCTTCACAACATGCACATGGACAAGTGCAACATTTGCCAGAATTCACTGCCCAGCTAAAATAAATAAATACGACGTAAAAATGCAGAAAGATAAATGATAATCTTTATAAATACAGAATCATAACTAATAAGTGTATAGTGTCAAAGGAACTTTTGTAAATATATTTGTTTAGAACAGGCTGAAATTAATTTACGTAAGTATTCATAAATTTTCACAATAAACATTCATGAATACGACGTTCAATCGTAATACTTTTAATTATCATTAAAGTGCTTATTGTGTGTTACTGTTTGATTATAAGTGCATGTCGTTACAAATTTAAAATTTTTTCACCGCATTCATTTGTTTATACATGTCATAATTTTTCTCGGCACTTATATTCACTGCTTTTGTCCTCTAAATGATAATACAAAATACATTTCTACTTTAATGTATCTAATTGATACAAATGGCAGACTTATTGCTACGAGAGCAATCTCTTACAGCCAACCATAACACCCGTCCAGCCCCACTCGATGAATGTCTGGAATCGAACCCGAGTCTCGGCGGTGCGACGCATCGTCACAGGCCGTATGCTTTGTGATTAACCCAACACACCACGATGACGACAAAATATACAGAGCCTATCTTTTAATTCAAAACATATATTACCTATGTACTGAATTTCCTTACGATACGTTAGGCCATTTCCGCGTGAAGGAAAGACAACGAAAATAAACAAAGTTTCACTTTTATTCTGTTAATAGGGATTTTCTACATTAAGCCTATTAAAATATTATGTGACAAATAGAGTCGATTTACCGCAGTACAAGTTGTGTAGCAGTATGCGAGTGGAACGGTGAGGCGAGAATATGTTTATAAATTAACAAAGTATTGTTCGTCGCACTCAACTACAGACTGGTGTTGTAAGTTTGTTTATTACTCAGAAATTAAAGAGAAAATTCAACAAATTCATAGATAATATTTTTGTAATATCAGAAACAGTTACATGTCAAAAATGCGTTTTGTGTTTTGGTTAAACAAATTATTGATAAAGGAAAAAATATATGCCGTATATGGTATTCGTATTTTGATATTGTATTATTAGAAGGATAGAAGAATAATTTGATATAATCCAAATGACCACTCGAGTTTTTGGCTCTGATTCATTTTGGTTAATTCTAATACTATATTTGGAATTATGTCTATTAAGATGACAAACTTGTAAAAGATTAATTGTCTCAGGTTTGTTGGCCTGTGTTTGTTTATAAAAGTTTAAATTTCTGACATGAGAAAGAAAATAATATTAGGTATTAGAATAACCAAGAAAGTCTGAAAATAAGGCTTTTCTCTCTTACATGGTTATTATAGGTCTTATTAGAGGTCCCTGGACATTGAGAGATTAAGTCTATTAGAGGAACTGGTTTATTCAATCGTTGATTACAAGTTTTTATGTGTGTATATTTATATATATATATAAAAAGAGTGACAACACCTGTGTATACTAACTTACACCAACCAAGGGGATGCTGTTTATAACAAACCCTGGAGTTTCTATAATCTTAGGATGGTATAAACAAAAGAAACGGAAGTTATAATCATAGAACGGCATGAACGATTTTCTAATTTAATGTAGATTACATTAAATTAGAGATTGCATAGCATGATCAACTTTGACAATTGCGAAACAAGCTTAGTCATAATTTTATTAGATACTAGTACATAAAGCACACTCAATCATGTCAATTCGTACATAATAAATGCAAAAGAATATTCAAAATAATAAATAAAAACAATATTATAAATAAATAATTGTACCACCGACATATGGGTCAAGAACAAGCCAGAAAAATTAAGGTAAATATTAAATACAGCTAATAATTCCATTAATACTAAAAATAAACTTCAATACAAGTAAGTGTCAATTACCATTTAGTATATCTACAAAAGTATCATTAAATGTAAATAATGACACTTTTGTAGATATACTAAATATACTAATAATAGTAAAGTAGATATACTAATAATAATATTTTAAATATTAAAGGTCAACATATAAAAATATGTTATTATAATCATAATACAAAATTTCAAATTAAAAAAATTTTTTTTAAAAATTCCAAAGATAATAATGAATTTAAATATAATTGTAATTATGAAATATTTATCAGCTAATGCTTTGTTTACTATATAATAAGCCTTTTCTTCACACCACTCTGGAAATGAACACCTTCTAAAACTTTAATTGTTGCAGGCAATTTGTTACAAAATGTGGTAGTACTGCATATAAAACTTTTTGAGACTCTGGGCAGTCTATGCTTAAAGCTTCTTTTATCTAGTACTATATTCATGTTCATCACAATTTAAAAAAAAATTGTTAATATTTTTTTAGCATATATAATATTTTTATATATATAAACACTTAGTATAGTCAAGGTTTTCATGCTTTGAAACACCTCCTTAGATGAGACCTTAGACTTGCTAAATATCTAATTGCGCATTTCTCAAGAATAAACTTGAAATGTGAAAGTATGGGACGAAACAAACTAAAAAACTTTGTGACAAAATATTGGATACTTTTGTAGTACCGCTTTTTAATGCAGATACAACGCTTCTATAAATCCATCACATGTCTAACATGATTATACACAATAAGCTCTTACTACATAGGATACAATTATCAAAACTGACTAAGCGCATGTGGAAACACATATAAAATTGGGTTCTGTAGCTATGTATAATTCTTGAAATTGCTTAGGCAAATTAAGTAGAAGGAAATTATTGAAAACCTGTCGCAATGATACTTCAGTCAAGATGCAAGAAAAAAAAATTTCGGCCTCGCTTTACATATATGTATGTAATGTACCTCTAGTGTTGCTAGTATTTAGAAACGATCAGGATTGGTGGCTGAAATAATTATCAATACAAAGTATAAAAAAATCAGGATCTGAAAAAACACTTTTTAATTTTTAAAAAACCTTTTTGTTTAAAAGGTGTTTTTCATTAAATTAAAAAACTCATTTGATTCATTGTGTAGTATATTTCTTTTGAAACGGTTCAAAATTGATTACAGAATTTGTCTCAAAACCAAAAAGCAGATTTTCATAAAAACACTTAAAAAAAATTTAAGGCCACACAGTAGTAAGTCCTTCAACTTTGCACATAGTACTTTCCTGGTAGTGTTTCACCCAAATGTTTTTTCGATTCAATGCTCACATCAATTTTATTTCGTTTTTAGATTTCTATAATTGAAACACACACACTTATATACATATATATATATATATATATATATTTATATATATATATATACATGCATACATACATACATACATATATATATATATATAGTTTATGAAATTAATAACAGATTTCTCATAGATGTCAATTACTATAAAGAAACACAATATAACGATACATATTTACGAAATAATTAACACAATGTCAATTATTTAATAAATATGTATCGTTTTCCGGGCATTAAATTATATATTTTCTGAAATATTCTATCAAACAAACTGACAAATCTTCATTTTCTTAATCTATTAATGAGTAAAGTGCAATTAATCATTTTAGAAATTTTAAATGCGAGGATCCCTTTTGCAACAAAGAAAATATTTTGTCTTCTCTTATAAATGAAAGCAGCTGTATGTCTGGAACTTAAGGCATCGAACGAGTTATTTATTAAACGTATAACGTCTTCAACAGCTTCTTTGCCCTGGAATTTCTGAAGGCTTAAATCCACTAGAAAAAATTTTAGCAACTAAAACTAAAATCATTTTGATCAATATGCAATTTTTGAGAATCTGGTTACCCTTGGAGACTTAAAACCCTTTGGTGTTAAATATAATTGAATTCAAATTAAATTTTACCCTCCATCTTCTGATATTTATTTAAATTTTCGAAATTACGATCATGTGTAGACATTATTTTCTTGCGTTAAATGCTAATAAGAAATATCCTTGTACACGTAAACATTACAACTTCATAGAATTTAATTTTCATAATAAAAATTAGATTTAAAAATACCTGCTAATCTTATGTGGTGGCTGATAAATGCGCCGATTACAGAACACTTTTTTAAGGATTTTTAGTGGAGGTAGAATTGTGCACCACAATGTTAAGACTTCAAAAGACCAGAGTCTGAAATTTGTGACACACTTCCGGGAACCAATCATGTTATTTTGTGTCGACAAAATATACATTTTTTGCATTATTGACACTGAATCGAAAAATATTGTTTTTTTAAAGTTTTCTTCATATCGTTTCTACATGCTGTTTATATAATCTAAATCTAGCAGGTATTAAAAACTAAAAGTAGAAGACTATTAAATATATAAAAATGGTGTTTATTTATTAAAATAATAAATGAATGTTTGTATGGATGTCTATCATGAATATACAATTTTTAAAAACTGTATAAAATTTTACGTCTATTAAGCATCTATATCTCAATGTATCCTGGTATCTTGGAGAAAGAGATTTGTATAAAACTTCTTACTTAATGTCGTTCTGAACAGATCATTGATAAGTCATTATAAGTACAAATTATCGTAATAAGTTTCTTTTTACTTTAAGACATACAAATTATCATAATATTTTCTTTTAATTTTGGACATTTGGCAATTATATTAAATTATGTTATTAAACTGTTCTTTTATTTATTTTTACCTGTCTTCCCTCATTAGCTCATGCAGGATGCATTCCTGTCATTTCATTAAACTAACTGGCTTCATTGTTTACCAGGATCGTCACGCATTTCATCATTTAATTTCCGTTCAAAAAATGAAACACAATGTTCGTACATTATCGAAATGTAGGTATATCCAAAATTAATAGAGCGCAAACATTTTCTTAAATAAAATAGCAAACGTTTCCATTATAATTTATTTATTTCTGTACTTTAATCTATCTATGTAACAAACATATGACAGACTTATTGCTACAAGAGCAATCTCTCACAACCAACCGGAACACCAGTCCAGCCCCACTCGACAAGCAGTCGGGAATCGAACCCGAGTCCCCGCAGTGTGCTTCACAGTCAAAGGATGTATGCCGTGTGATCAACCCAACACACCATGATGACGACCTGTGCTGTGAAATCCTATTATCAAATTCTCATGTTTCCATAACTCAGTTTGTTGTATTGAATGTAGATAATAAATTAATAAACATTTCCGAACATACATAAACATTAGTTTCGTAGAATGTAAGTTTTATTAGAAAAATAAAATTTAAATATATCAGCTAATTTGTACTGCTGCTTTAGCTTGATATCATGGTGAGCAGTCGATAAGTTTGTGAATAACACTAAAATTTTAGAATATTTGTTACAAGCGGGATAAGAACATGTAATTCAACCGTGTAGAAAAGAGAAAGAATTGAACACCTCCATGATGATTATGAGCAGAATTGAGGTCTTGCGCCACTTTGTAATTGACGCGTTTGAAATTAATTTCTTTCAAATTGGCAGTTCTTCAAACATCCCACTTGTTTATGTTCCGTGTTCTGAGTCCCACCTTGTTTTATGTTCTGCTGTGAACGTAACAACATTACATTTTCGTGCTCCAAAAATGACACTCATCTAATGCCAGGAAAGACTTTGTTAAACATAAAAAAAACACAAAACCAATTTATAATCAAGCTTCTTTAATATATTTTAGTCTGCAACAATTTTATTTCATTGTTTATAATACTTCCAGATAGCTTCACAGCAATACTTACAAAACAAACAATATCTAATGAAATCGTGACGAGTGATAAAAACGTCCAACACAATTTCATACTGGCTAATACATAAATTAATGTTAAAACATACTTTAGCAAAACTTAAAACGCAATACAAATAAGAGTATAAATATGGAAGAAAAAAAATTTGGGAAAATACATAATCTTGTACAGTCGAAAATAAATAGCATAATTATAAGAACTGAATTTGTTAAACAAAGATTTTGAGGATAAAATATGAAATTATTCATTGAAAATTGGAAAAATGTTTAAAAACAACAACCACTTCCGGTAGAAATGGTACTTTTTCATTTATGTCTTTAAGTAAGCATTAATTCGTTATATAAATATTTATTGATATAGTTTGGTACTAAAATTTAACACTGGTAACACTGGTCAATACCGTATTACTATAAAAAATTATTCCAAACATTATGAAACAATTTATTAATATATTAGCACATTGATTTCTGCATGTGTCACCCAGATTCTTTTGCCTAGAGCACCTGTCACTAACATTTTTCGGGAGATCGTAAAACGTATTAAAATATGAAGATTCCAACAATTTCTAATACATCCATTTGGTCATTGTTTTTCTTTGACAATGACAACGACTCTATATATGAAGACTCAAGGTACCTACAGTCTTATCACAATTAATAACAGTTATAAAAACCAACAACGGTAAATAGTTTTGTATTTCAAATTTCTAGTTTTCGCTTAAATGGATATATTTTAGCTAAAAATATAAGAAATATGTTTTTTAATTTTTTTGGCTTTTTTTAAAGGATAATTTGCAGAATTATCTATGTGTATTTCTAGTTTTCGCTTAAATCGATACATTTTAGCTAAAAATATAAGTATGTTTTTTAATTTTTTTGGCTTTTTTTAAAGGATAATTTGCAGAATTATCTATGTGTAGTGTTTCAAGACCGAACAATATGATGCGTTAGTGGTATTACATTGTTCCTTTGGTAATTTTAGGTTAGTTAGAAGATAATTATTATTAGATTTACAGAAAAGGCCAGCTTCTTTATGATTCTGGATAGAGTATTTTACATGTGTATGAAAATCAAGCATTAAGTTAAAATAAACTACAAAAATTTTTGAGAAAATTTTAAACCCATTTTTTTCTAAATAATTTTTTTAAAACGGTTGACCTGTTTCAAGATGAGCCAGTGACTTTCAATTTGTCACAAACACTGGCATTCTTGAATTAAATATGAAGTTTTTAAAAATAAAATAGACAGTTTGAAATGTATCGCTTGACACATATTGAACTGTCAGTATAGCGTCGGCCATTTGGAAAAATTTTTTATATTTTAAAATCTAATTTTAATTTGGCCGGCTTTTTAATATTTCGAATTGAAAAAGTTGACAAAAGAAATAATTACAAATGAAAAAAAAAATAAAAAGCCCATTAAATTTCTACTTCTGCACTGAATGAAAAATGATAAAACGCCAACCTTTAACTAAAACCGATACCCATTCTCTTCCACCGAACCCTCACAACAGTCATTCTCAAATCACTAAAAAAATAAATTACATCGACACTAAAACTATCTCATTCCGATTCTACATTTTTCCAAATTTTCAATGAATTCAAAAACAAAAATCATTTTAATAATTATACAAATTCTAATTCACCTTTTTCTATGCATATAAAACTTTCATCCAATTTCTTTACCAACAATATACATATATAATTTAGTCAAATATATAATTTTTATTCATAACCCTAAAAACTGTATACAAAATATTAGTATCAAATGTATCAAAATATATTTGTTCTATTTCTAAATTGGTTACTTCAAACGGTAAGCGGACTGGCGACACGCATCTCCGAATACACATATTTGTAATCGGACGCTACGTATGCAACTACCGATGCGAGTTATACAAAATTGAATCCATCTATAAAAGCTTATTTAACAATTTAATTAATGCTCTAAAAATACTTTTAAAAAAATTTGATCACATAAATGAATTATTTATTGTTCGTGCAGAATATTGCATTTAACATTACATTTTCAAATACAGTATATAATAACCTAAAAATGTATTACAACGGGAATACACTAATTGTCAATTTATAACTGTATTTTTCACCCAATTGAATACGACATAAAAATAAATTCAAACCAAATATCCACAATAACTATTGAATAAATTTGGCGTTAATTTTGTAGAAATTCATTATTCACAATTAAATTAAATTACATGATTTAGTATTCATTCTACTTTCTTCAAGTTTTTTATCACGACCTAGGTTTCGTAGTATTACATCTTCAGGTGGGTTATTAGCTAAGATCTTTGATAATAGCCCACCTAAAGATGTTGTAATATAACGAAACCTAGGTTGTGGTTAAGAACTTAAAGAAAGTAGAAATAATTCTACAACACGTGGTTTCATTTAATTATGAATCCACAATAAAATTCATCCTGGTGTAAATACTTGCATTAAATATTCATTTACTAAATAACGCATAATGTATGTATTCATAATTTGGACACTGAGGGTCTATTATACATCTCATAGACAAACCAATCTTTATTAAGAGACCTTACTCCCTATATAACTTGAAATTCTCCGTATAATCTGCATGAAAATTTGGAGCGAAGCTCAAGACCCTTCGAAGTAACCTCGTTAAGGATGTTACCCTGTAAGACTGCCAGGCTTAAGAAACACCATAGAGGCATATTGCTAGAAATATGTCATATACATCTACACGATGATCACAATCTTCAACAGTCCGCAGACAAGAAGTGTTTATCAAAAAGAAAAGCACGGAGAAATATAAATGTATATAGGCAATATTTGTTTGCTAAACGACATCGTACAAGGCTCATATTAATATACTGTATTCACTTCTACTGAAACCGACAATAAAAATGTGAATGCAGTAGAAGATCGTTATACCTATTTCCTAAATTGTGAATGTCTACACTGCATAATTCATTTGATAAGGCACATATTTCATCTTACAATTTTATATTTTAGCACATAATTAACATGTATATTTGTATATAACAATATAATTTGACAGCTATCATTTGACACATATCGTCCAGTGTTGCCAGCCTCACATTTTTGACATAAAAATGTAATAATAAAATGGTAAGGCACCTATTTAATCAAATACTTAATTTTAAGTATGGATATGCACAATATAATGAATTCATAAAATCTGTAAAATTCACGGTTATTATAAAAATGTTATGTTATAAATTTATCAATAATACGATTCTAGTAAAGACAATTTCATAAATTTTATTAAGTCACAAATTCTTAATAAAATTGACTTATATTTAACGAGTAATAACACCCTAAGGATTGACAACATCCTCTTCTCCATACGTGATCCAAGAAGATATTTACTGTTACCACATAATAATGAAGTTTAGTTTAAAAGAAATTACCGCTTTTTAGGCTAACATGTATGCGTTTGCTAAAAACCTTCAATGTTCAGATGGAACATAGCAACACCTTAGCAACAATATATACTAAAAAAAATTGTAACAAAATATATATTTTGTTTATTTACTTCAGAACTTACAAAAACGACTTTAAAATATTTTTTAAATTTTTAATCCCAACAAGGTTGATGATTAACGCTTGGATAGCAATGTCGAGAAAACATTTAGTTACTCAATTCCTCTGTAAACAAAAAATATTCTTTACAATTTAATGATTTTAATAAATTTGTTTTCTAATTTACATCATGGATATCTGAATATATTTTACTCAAACACACCCCCAATTTAAAAACTAATTGCACTGTGTATAGGGAAGACATTGTTAATTAAAATACTATTTGTGCGTATATTATTTATTCAAAGTATTTGCTTCTCAAGTGGCCAGCGCATTATGTTTCTAATAAATTAAAAAATATAAATTTTTTTAATCTGTCAAATTAATGTATAGTTTCTTCTATGGCAAACACTGTCTATAAATTGTGTATGATATTGTAATATTTTAAAATAAGATGCAATTGCAAAAATTTTGAGAAAAATCTGTAAAATTAAACTAAATGACAACTCACTACTTACAAACGAGTACAATTTTGTTTTTCTCCAAAGACCTTTTTGATTTAAAAACATACTTGAATTGAAATTCAATTCAAATTGAATGTTAAGAAGATAAAAAATCTTTATTTAAAAAAAAAACAAAACTATTCACATAATTTTCTTTTTTTTTAAGGCAAAAGACTAGTGAAGTGTCCATAGTTGCAAAAAACTGACATGACACGCTTGCAATTTTTTTTAAAGTGCCCAATTTGATTATTTTTTATTTAACGAAGGCCAATATTAGAAAACTTATATATTTTCCTTGTTATTTCTTTGGCTCTTCTGAAAATAACATTTTTTAATCTTTACATTAATTTCCTTCATTGTGTGGCTTCATATTTTTAGGTTAACATCTATTTAATAAAAAATTTGACATATCTACATTTTGGCACAGCCATATTGATAAATATGGCAATGGGAACACCATAGTATACAACATCATAAAACTATTTCATAATTAAAATCATTTTGTAAAATATATATTTATTATATCATGTGATCAGTGCAATTATATAAGTAAATCATCATTAGAACAGCACAAACATTATTCAATAACTTTTTTGTTCTCTAGCACACACATTAAAATATTTTGATTGTTGCTAAGCCGCAACTAAAGATTCAACTTCATAAATTGAGTCAAATGTTGCCATAATTTGTCTTATTAAAAAGAAATTAAGTACAAATAATCCATGTTTTTTCAGACACCATAATTAAAAAATATGATATGGTGATTCTAAAGCCGGAAACATAATATTGGATGCGACTTAGTCGCGATTGACGGAAGTGATTGATGCTACATCTGGCTAGTACTTATTACACTTAATCATGCAAACTATCAGTAATAAGTTGTGGATGTGAACTTAGGTGCTTGGACGCCCGATGAAAACCTGGCTCACCAGATATTTCGATCAGTCATGGATGCGTCGGTCACGTGTGCATGAGGTTCGAATCCAACCACATGGCAGACGGTCACCAACTGCTAATAGTGTTGACTTTTTTGCGGCTACACATACAACGATGGGTGACAGAAAATTAAATGACATAGTTCGCGTATAAAAATGTTTATATAACAATAAATTAAAATATTCCAAATCTGTAGAATGTTAGCACAACAACGTCTGAAAACAGCGTCTGGATGTGGCTGTGTAAATTGTGTTGGTTGCGACTGTCAGTCACGATTTAAGTCGCATCCGATAATTAGTTCCCAGTTTAAGCGTGTCAAATTATTTTTGGTTTTTAACATCATCATTTAATTATTTACGTAATAAAATAAATATACCAAAAGCATTGAATACACCTCGTATTTCATTGGCTTCCAGCAGCGACTTCTAAAGTCATTTTTATTAAAAAAATTGCAGCCAATATTGTAAACGAAAATTACAGTCTTTACCTAGATACAAAATTTGAATTAAAGCATAAAGAAAGTTAACGCAAGCAACGTAACATGTTTGAGCCCAAGCGTTTAAAAAGATAACACATAAAAAGAAAAAGAAAACAAATATAGAATATTAAATTTATATATAATTAATATATCATACGACGATACGCAGCATATAATCTTATACAGAATTAATTTAATACTTTCATTAATACATTCTATTACATATTAAACAAATCGTACTTTTGTAAAACTAAAAAAATTGTTTAAAACTTGCCATGGTAAGTTTGTCGAGCAGTGACTAATTGTCGAAACGGCAAATAAGCTTCCACAGCAACAAGTCAGTTTCATTTTACTATTTTGCAAATTTTTGTCATGAGGCTTTGAAACTTGTAGAGAATTTATTTTTACTATTACGGCTTATTTAAGAACTATTTTCGACTGGCCACAAAAAATATTTTATTACAGCAAATGTCATTTGTATTAATTATGGCAACACAAAAAAAATTAGAGCTATTTTTCTTTTCGTTTTTACATCCGAACACGGTTCTAATTATAAATAAGCTTAATTATATGCAAAAATAGTTTTTTCCCTTCATTTATGCGCATGTAACTTTACATTTAAAGCACCATATTTTGAAAAGAGCACCAAATTTTTCTACATTTTATAACGGTCCCCGTCTAAGTGATGATTCCAATTTTTTTTTACTAATATGTCAAATTAAAACACAATTTTTTTTATGATTTTACCACATCGATTTCACAATCACAAAGCTGTGCAGAAAAGGAACAGGGTTACAAAAAGAGAGGGATAAACAATATTGAGTAAACGCAGAAAACAATTTAAGGAGCCATAAAACAATTAACTCAATATACAAATTTTGCTAGACTTGACAGTTCATGACACTTGTTTTTCTTCTCTTCACATATGGCCTATCAAAACAGCTTTAAGAATATTATTGCCATATTTAACTTTAAAATTGTTAAAAAGCTGCGCAACAAGAGAGCAATTTAAATATTATTTATATAAATATATTTTTATTAAATAGTTCTAACTAAATTAAAAATATTGTCAAAACGAGACCAGCATTCAAACTTTGTTCATAATTTCGCTCGACACTGGCCAAGCGTAACTGTAAACAGATTAAAATAAAAAGAAAAAACAACAGAATTTCATTCTCAAAAACTGCCACATTGATGGCACATGCATACAAAATATTAAGAAGCATCGATGTTTTGTTTTTTTTTTAAAAAGCTACTCATTACAAATATTATTTATCATAAATATACCACCAAATAACAAATACGGATAATTATAATAAAAATTTAAAATCTTAAATAACATAAATCTCACTGGCTAATATTAAAAAAAAACTGTTTACATTTAAAAAAAAACTTACGATAAGTCAGTATATTTATTTATCTATAAACAATTATATTTTACAGGGCAAGGTGATTGCCGTTATTATAAAATTTTGCAGCAGATCTTAGCTTTTTCTCTTAAAAATATGCTCTCCAATATATAATTTTTTTTATTATATGAAAAACTTTAAAATCTATTGCACCAACCCTACATAAAAAATCTCTGTTTTGTTTCTACCTATTGCACTAGTACCATGAGCTCGGATCAAGAACAATCCATCTTTTAGATACATAGTTCTCAATATCGGCTTAAAATTAAAAAATAATCGCTATTAAAAGTAAAAAAGGGTATATTCCAGAAAATTTATTCATACAACAATTAAAACAAAGTTGATTACATAAACTCGCACAATTTGTTTTTCTAGGCATTTCAACACCCATATAACCTTAAAATCTATGCATTCCCGAATGTGTATAAATAAATATCAACGCAACGACAAAGACGTTTTGTAAAAAAATATATCTTCGTCGCTAAACAATAATGCCAATCACCTTACCTTCGACAAAAAAAAATTATTAACTTAACATACACGACATACGACACTACAAAATTATATTCAATAGTACAATATTTGAAATCAGATGCTAACAAATAAAGTATTTATATACCGAAGCGATGCTGCGACGCTTTATATTGAGTGACACTTTTTAAATTAACCAGGGTGCTTAGATAAATCACATTCTTCTATTACATGAATAAAAATAAAAATACATGAATAAAAACAAAACGTACCGATAGACAGCAAATCCCAAGTATCTACGATTGCAAATTCATTTTAGTGATGAAAGTTTAAATTACCGCAGAGTGAACACACCTTAAAACATTAACCGGTTATTTAAAACAATAAGTTCTATCATTTTTAGAATCATGCGGGGAAAGTATTGTGATTTGGACGGAAGAGTTTGCATTTCACACTAGAGAGCAGATTTAAACATAAATTATGTTTAACTCAAAAATCGTTTTATTTTTTAATAATGCTACGGCCACATCATTGCAAGAAAGTTTGTGGCGTATCATTGCGATAACAATTTTGCCCTTTGTACTAAGTTCACACTATAGGACAAACATTTGGGGTGCTTCTATAGGACAAACATTTGTGGCGCTTTGTTGCCACAAAATTCTTTGAGCAGAGTAAAAAACAAACAGCTAAATTATCTGCATTTGTTGTCACCCGAACCCAACAAATATTCGTGATCTGAGACGAATCTTTTAGCTATACCTATCAGAATAACGAGAATCTTCGCTGAAGCCCCATGGTGCAGCCGTAGGGTAACAAAATAAAACAATTTACGAATTTATAAAATTTTGGAGTTTCATATTGTTTCTTACGTTTAGTAATTGTGTAAAATATCCCCTGAGACATTCAAACATGCTTATAAAACATTAAATTATTGACCGTGTTGTACGAACCAATGTTTTAGACACTGCTGATTGTCATCGAATGATGTAACTAAAATTTTGCAAGTAAGAAAGTTTAATGTGTAGCTCGATCGTCCGGGAAGATATATCTAACATGTCTGGTTTATTTCATATTTCAGAGAGCTGTTGCATGATTCTAAACAAACCACGGACAGAATTAAAAAATGAATACATTCAATCGTCAAATATCTTATATACGGTGTTCAAAATGACGAACTTGGTTTAAAATTCTTCAATGTAGAACAATCAAATTGTGTTCAAAAAAACTATCAACACACATCGAAACTTTCAATATCCCACACGGTGACTAGTCAAATGAAAACAAAAGATAAAACAAGACATCAGCACACTGGTTCTCAAAAAAAGAAATAACCTGTGCACCCAACAAAAAGTGTCGCTCCGCACCACCACTCAGAACCTAACCAAACTTCAAACCTCGTCGGGTGCCATCTGTCCGTCAGCAACGCTGACGTCATTATTATTGTTATTAGCCTTGTGGACATCCTCCTCCATTGGTGTGGGTGTAGGAGTCGACGCGGGTGATACGCCTACTGGTACAGTAAGTCCCTGAGCGACTGTAGCCTCCAAAGCCCGGATGCGGTTCTCCTGTTTTACAATCACCGACTTCAATTTGCGGATCTGGTCGGCCAAATCTTGGATTTGTTTTTCCTGGAAGATGCAAAGTATTTATTTGGATATGTTCTGTAGTCACATTATAAATTAAGGCCTATTTCTTCATAGAACTAGAGAAGAAAATAGATCCATCAATTCCTAAAAATCGTCAGCTGATGCATGAAGACCCACTGAGTAATCAGTAAAAGTAAGTCACTAAAGGACTATAAGAATTAACAACTGTACAGCAATACCTCGCTTTAAGTGACACTGCATTGCATGTATTCATTATAACGCTATTTTTGAAATTCGCACTGACCTGCTCCAATTTACGTGGCGGTGATTTATTGGTCCTTTTGAGCGCGTATGGCATTGTTGCATTAGCCAATACGAACCCATAACTTCTTAGTTATTGAAAGCGGATTGTCAGTTGACTTAAAAACTCAAATTAACAGTTTTTTCTTGTTTAATTGCGATACATATTTATCTTTAATTGAAGATTATACATACTGTGTGTATGTCACTGAACTGCAAGAACCCGTTATTATCTACTTACTATGTCACCAACCGCTACAAAAAAAGGAGCGGAAGAGCTTGAGTTTGGAGGTTAAGTTAAAAGTTATACTAAAAATGGAAAACAGAGGCAAAGCTACAGAAGTTGGACGACAGTTTGGGCTATCAGACTCTACCATACGTTCAATTGTAAAGAATCGAGACAAAATTATACATTCCAGCAAATTTTCAACTCCTACTAGTGCAACTCGTTCGAGATAGGTTATTATAGAGAAAATGCTGGCCGAGTTGAAGATGTAAATGCAAAAAATATGCCACTAGGTCAAGATCTAATATGCTCAAAAACAACAACCAATAAAGGCATGGATAATGCAATACAACATGCCAATTTATATGTTAAGTAAATTGTATAATATAGGGCTGATTGTCTATAGTATTCATTATCAAAGAATAAAAGTCAAGAAAAATTAATTTTAATATGTCATAAATTACTCATCTTTTAAAATGAGACAATATGGCCCAATAGGGTACAAATACAACATTATACCACTAGATTAACCTTTTGCAATTTTTCAGACTTATTAATTTGTAAACAAGATAATATAACATAGGACTGATTGTCTACAGTAATCATAATTTAAAGAATAAAAATCAAGAAATATGAATTTTAATATGTCATAAATTATTCAGCTATTTGCAAGATCTCATGCACATGGGTCTAGAACTATAGAAATGTGAAGCTGTGTAATAAATGAACAAATATAGATGATCAAACGAGATGAAATTATAAGCATTTTTTGTAATGAAGTTATAAGAGTCTTAACTAAAGCAGAACTCACCATAATACCACTTTGAACAGAAGGCGGCGGTGAAGCCGCCGCAGTTTCCTTCACTGCACCCTGCGGCGTCGGTGACCTCTCGTTACCTCCCGTCGCTCCTGTCGCCGCCGATGCT
This sequence comes from Druceiella hillmani, assembly GCA_039881145.1. Classification (NCBI taxonomy): domain Eukaryota; kingdom Metazoa; phylum Arthropoda; class Insecta; order Lepidoptera; family Hepialidae; genus Druceiella; species Druceiella hillmani. Next base: position 1,794,191 of record JAYKKI010000078.1, on the reverse strand, counting down.
GCAGCACCGGCCGTCCGGTCCCGATCGAGGACATTGGCAGTCGGTCGTCGAACCTGCAGTTGCTGCGCAGCGCCACGTCCGCTCACGTATCCACCCTGCACAACCAACGCACGATCCTTGAAGATCGTAGGGGAGGAGCCCTCCCTTTACTTTAACGAGCGTCTGCCTTGTATTGGTGCGTATGTGGCTTTGAGGATCGCATTGCAAATTTTGTATGACCGAGTTTCAGGTTAAAGCTTTATAAACTGAGTGTCGACAATGTCAGATGTGGTCTTAATTAAAAAGTTCTATCTGTTTGACTAATACAGGCTGTTTGACTAATGTCGGCGATGTGACGAAACTAATCGAAAAATTCAAATTAACATAAATTTTTCAACCTATTTATCTTCACATATTTTAAAATATAAAATTTCTGTTTTTAACCTACATTAAAAGTTCATAGATTTCTGTTTTGTCTTCTACATATGCTGTATGTACGCATGTTGCAAGCACGCGTAATTAAAATTAATGCTATATACGCATTGCCTCCATAAAATTCAAACACTGTGTCGATTTTTATAAATTCATCACAGAGTGATAACACAGAACTTCCAAAATATGACAAAATATATGACAAAAAATATCTATTACCGGTAAAAAAATAAAGAACTTTCTGTTGAATTTCAACTTCCAACCTGATCATCTTTTATAAGGCCTTCGTTGCGTCGATTCTGCATCCATCCTTATAATACTTCAGTCTAAACTTAGCCCCACGCATAATCTATTGCAACAATCAATTAAATAATAAGTTCTACCAAACAGAGATCTCCATTGCACGTTCAGAAAAATACGTTAAAAAACATCTTTTCATTAAAGTTACGGCAAAAAAAAACATGCATAAAATAGTTAGTTACTAGTAGAAGAAAACTATGTAATACGTAGTAAGTTCACAAAACCAAATAATTACACACGCACCGAATCTGTTCATACATCACCGCAACCTTTTTATAATTCATCACTGGTTAACACTTAGTTTATGCCAATGCGTAATTCGAACGGAATCAATATGAAAAGTCCTAAAATGGTAAAATAAAAGGGAAAATCTTCTTACAATTTGAGAGACTGCGTAGACATTTTAATTCATCACGCCTTTGCTACGTTCAGACGATGCCTTGAAATTTGGAGTGATCATCCGTAAATACAGATACAGAGATTACGTAGAAAACTTAAACAAAAAGAAGGAAATCGAATATCCCTTTACATTTTCTTATATAGAATTAAGCTTCATGCTCAGACTCCATTTGAACACAGAATTGGCATCACGTATTGTAATAAACCAATATATATGATGAAATTGTAATCAACCAATATACATGACTAGCCAAGTATCATTTAAAAAACAAGAGCTAGAGAGCTACACGACTCATGTAATTTTATGAATTCCATTCAAATGACATTCAAATGGACTGAGCAATGAAAAAATTGGGATTGTACAAGAACTGACGGAGAAGCCACATCTTCATTTAAACTCAATAGTACATATTAATTCAAGATAACGATAAACCATATTAATTCAAGATAACGATAAACCATTTGGCATTACCCCACAACTGTTTACCTTAACCAAGGTAAGAGACAGCATAAAGTTCAGAAAACACACCTATTCGAAATATGGTGGTTGAAAATTAAATTGGATCTACAGAAAACAATATGTAGACAAACTGTGTTGAAAAGATCTTTTTGAGAGTCCGAAATATCTCTCTAAAACTTGAAGAATTTTTTAAATGATTCTTATCCGTTTCAAACATTTTATAATTTATCAAAAAAATATATATATTTATAATATAAATATATCGGCGCAACAGAATCGCTTATAAAAATTATAATATTACATATATAATTAAATAATATTACAACAATTTCATAATTTACGCTAGGTCATCCAGAGAAATCAGACAATGTCACATGAAAACTACCAGATAAAGTCTGGTACAGGCAAAGATACCGGATAAATGTTGGAGACGTCACAATAGTGTTATGTGCAAAGCTGTTGGAGAAATATCAGCGTCGTAACAGTGCCACAGGCAAAATGCCATTAGACGAGTAGGAACTATGTGAGACTTAGCAACACCAGAAAAACTTTGATGATACAAGTTAACGTCAGTATTAAAAAAACACAGTTACTGTGTTTTCTACAAATATTTTATATGTGAATTATTTTTTATTCAAATAGTACCCCTATTGTACACAAATAACAAAAAGATATCACATAAAAAAAAATATGTGCAAGATATTTCTACGGAATGAAATTGGTATATCCACTCAGATGGTTCAGACTCTCAAAATTTTAATTACGTAGAGAAACAAATCCACTTCGAAGACTTCATTCACAGTAAATAACAAACAATCGTAACAAAGAAAAATAAACTAACAAAAGTTAGATACCTTTCAAGTCATGCAAAAATCAAAATTCATAGAAGAAAGGTATTAGACAAAAAATTTAAAACGTAAAAAAATCAACCCATGCGTTAATGAACAAATCATAAATTATTTCTTTTCTCCGCCAAAAGAACGTCATCCATTCAACATAATGATTCCCTTATAACAATTTTTTTAAAACGTTGAGTGCTAGAGAGAAATCACACTTTGTTCCCTCAAAGCGAATTTTTCTTTATTCAATCTGACACATAAGCCATGGTTGTTGACACTATTGCGGTTTCCCAGGACCATCTGTGAGTTTACGAACGTCCTCATAACTATTAAAGCGTTAACGAAACGAAAACATTTTTTAACAACTTCCTAGATAGAAACCTAATGAACATTTCAACAAAAAGGTTGTCATAGTAAAAATGATAAAAGTTCTTATAGTATAAAAAATTGTTTTTGGACTCTACAAGACAAAAGGTACTTAAGAACCAAAATTTTAATAAACATTTATTGAACAAAAATCGACAATGTTATTTTTAACTTATACAATTATTAAAGAAATATATATATATACATGTGTGTATGTGTGTGTGTGTATATATATATATATATATATATATATATATATAGAAATTGAAGAAGCCGATGTCTAAGAAAAGTTAATGGCACTTATGCACAAAAATGACCATCATGTTCTAAAATTCTTGTGTATATGAGATATAATGTTGTCTAAGAAAAGTTAATGGCACTTACGCACAAAAATGACCATCGTGTTCTAAAATACTTGTGTATATGAGATATAATGTTGTCTAAGAAAAGTTAATTGCACTTACGCACAAAAATGACCATCGTGTTCTAAAATTCTTGTGTATATGAGATGTAATGTTGTCTAAGAAAAGTTAATGGCACTTATGCACAAAAATGACCATCGTGTTCTAAAAGTCTTGTGTATATGAGATATAATGTTGTCTAAGAAAAGTTAATGGTACTTATGCACAAAAATGACCATCGTGTTCTAAAATACTTGTGTATATGAGATATAATGTTGTCTAAGAAAAGTTAATTGCACTTACGCACAAAAATGACCATCGTGTTCTAAAATTCTTGTGTATATGAGATATAATGTTGTCTAAGAAAAGTTAATGGCACTTACGCACAAAAATGACCATCGTGTTCTAAAATTCTTGTGTATGTGAGATATAATGTTGTCTAAGAAAAGTTAATGGCACTTATGCACAAAAATGACCATCGTGTTCTAAAAGTCTTGTGTATATGAGATATAATGTTGTCTAAGAAAAGTTAATGGCACTTATGCACAAAAATGACCATCGTGTTCTAAAATTCTTGTGTATATGAGATATAATGTTGTCTAAGAAAAGTTAATGGCACTTATGCACAAAAATGACCATCGTATTCTAAAAGTCTTGTGTATATGAGATATAATGTTGTCTAAGAAAAATTAATAGCACTTATGCATAAAAATGACCATCGTGTCCTAAAAGTCTTGTGTATATGAGATATAATGTTGTCTAAGAAAAGTTAATGGCACTTGTGCACAAAAATGACTATCGTGTTCTAAAAGTCTTGTATATGAGATATAATGTTGTGTAATGATGTGTATATGAGATATAATGTTGTGTAAGAAAAGTTAATGGCACTTATGCATAAAAATTGACCATTGTGTCCTAAAAGTCTTGTGTATATGAGATATAATGTACAAGTCCATTCCTCAGCTAATGTTGAGATGTACACAGTAATATCAGAAGACCATTTATAAAATATGATGCGAATATAATAATTGATATTTTTCATCTTGACTTAGTAAACAACTTTTAATCAAACTTGTAAATATAAAACAATTATTAACGTTATACAATCGACACATTAAAATCTACTATATTAAAATGCTGTTATCACGATCCATAAGTGTAAAATATGCAAACTCGTCAATTACACATAAAAGTGGAGGGGGGAACATAATTTTAGTTAAAGCCACAAAAGCGCCAACACGGCAACACATACAGGCAGATGCTTGTTACTGTAAGGGTTTTTAGCACCATTTTAAAAATATTATCACTTACCTGCACACCTTGAATACTATAATTAATTTAAAACTAAGTTTTGGAAACATTATCGTTGAGCATGCAATAAATATATTCCCTTATATAACAATACTGTTTAACTAGCCTTTTATAACTTCCCAAAAGAAAGAAAATGATCTTACTTTTAATACTTAGTTTAGTAACAATATTTAAGAAATTCAGATATTTTTAAAAATTTTGTTTCTAACTGTTTTGAAGGTAAATCATTTCTAACACGATGCAAAGTACCAGAGATAATAAATTTGTTTATGTATCGTTCGAAACATGTCCATAGACTATTATTCCTAGTATTTTTCATAAGGGTTATCTTTAGAGTCATAGATGCTAATCCATAATAAATATAGATAAAAAGTATAAAAATAATATACAATTTTTTAACAGTTCTTTTGAAGGAATTGCGAAAAACTTTTAACAAGTTTCCTTCAAATTTTTTGAATTGACTGAAATATGGTAGTTTTTACCTCTGGCAACATCAACATTTTTAAAATTGGAACTAAAATCTATTGGGTTCTCATTTTTTGAAGTTAATATTTTTTTTTAATTTACTTTTTTCTTTTTAACTTCTACACAGTACAGTGATGTTAAATTCATAAAAATATCTACTCAAGCAATGATGTATAAGAAGCACTGTTTTTTTTTACTTATTTGAAAAACACATCCTTTTTTTTAAATTTTACGTCAGTTTTTTAATTTTTTTTTTAACTATAAATAAAAATTTGTTCTTTGAATGTCAAAATAGAACATTTATTTAAATGACATAGTCATGAGGAGTTTACGGAAAAAACCAGAAAAAATAACATGAACTTAATACAAGGTATCTATCAATACTGATAATCAAATAACATTTTTAGTTAATTTGAATAGCACTGATTCGCACGAGACTTATCGAAATATCTATAAATATATATCTTTTTATGACTAAAAAAGGATTTCTTCATCACCATTCAAGAATTTAGTACAAGTTTGGATGTATATGTTTCAGAACATTTATACTTTATAACTGTAATTTTGAAAATAATATTTCACTTTTTCATCAATTTGAATGGTCCAACAAAGTTTATCATTATGTTGTAACCAGCTTTGACAGTCAAATCAACTGATCAGCGCCCCATCCTACTTCAATAGGACTGAGGGGTAAACATCACCAACTGCCAATAAATATATCTATATTCGTAGCATCATATATAAGTTTAATAAAAATGTCCATGCGAAGCTTAAAAATATATGCAAAGACACGTTTGGTTGGTCAAAAGCAACCTTTAGTTGTATCCATTTATAAATCTGAACTCGATATGAATAATAATATCAAGTAAAATGGACTGCAGCCCCCCCCAAACATTACACCGAGACATCACACATAGACATAAAGTAAAATTGTGCAGTATTCAAAGAACTGTGCTCCTCAAGATGACTTACGTTCATAGACTGGCCTGAAGACCAGGTTCCGATTTAATAATATAAGCATGGAGTAAAAATAACAATATTTATAATTCAGTAGTTAGGTGGCTACGACCAATAGGTTGCCACTTAAAAAAAGGGTTTGGTGGACATTTCCCAGCAGTAATCATTGTAAATTAATTAAACTAATCCTAGATTTCTCTTTGCTTTTTAGTAGATTATATCTAGATGTCATGATTTTACAATATAATTCCATAACCTTTGCAAAAACTTTTGGAACTAACTAATTGTATTTCCACTGGAGACATACTAACTTGGCCTTAGGTTGACTAAGCGAGTATAAAATTCTGAACTGAATAATCAGCTTCAATTAATTAAAAATTAACACATAGTACCGACTATTTCTAATCAATCGCCCACTTTTTCATTAGTAATTTGTTGATATCGATTAACACCAAAACTATTAACACCGATAAAATTCCTCACTCGCGTTTGCAAATCTAATTAACACATTGGATTTTTAAATAATCTGCATGATTATTCTTTATTTTATGAAAAGTTAAATTAATTATTTAATATAAAAAGAAGTGTTAGGCACTTTTTAATTATTTTATTCTATTTTATGTTTTATTCTATTTTAAATTAACAAAAATTAGAACCCTATAATCTATGTTTTCGTTCATGAAGGGGAGAAGCGGAAAAATTAAATAAAAATTATATTATCACATAATTCCAATTATTTTGTACTCCTGTGAGTATGAAAATGTTAAGTATTTATATAAAAATAAAAACAAATAACTACAAATACATAATATAAATATACTTTTTACAAATATTAGGATTAATACTAGTTTCAGCAACAGTTCTGTACAGTTTTACCAACAGATGATTTTCCACAGATAGGAAACGTGTTTATTTGAAAACGTAATTTCAGTTTATATAAATTATAGAAATAAGAAGTTAAACATTTTTATTTCACCGACGTTGAAGTGTTCTGCATGACAGAACACCTTAAATTTATTGACAGTTTTAAATATTTTTTTTAAACTTATTTGAAAATTTCCAACAATATTTATATTTTTTACCGTTATAATGGTGCACAGTGAATTAAAAATATAAAAAAGTGACATGCATATTCCCATTGACTGAAGGAAATAATATGTATTAATCAACTATATAGAATGTATTCCCATTAGCAATTCTTTAAGATAATGTGAGGAAAAATATCCATTCATGAAGGGAAATGCGGGGAATTACCAGAAATTATTAAAAAAATAATAGTTTCACCTGACAAAAGTCGTATTCCCCATTAAGAAAGACCATGATCAATTCTAATTCTATAATTGAAAGATCATGATCTGTAATTTGTTCATCTGTAAAGACGTTGTTTAATCCTGGCAACATAAGGACAAGGACTTTTCACTTTGCTTCTTCCGTTTCCAACTGTTTTGTTTATTTAAAATTCCTTTAACCAACAACACAGACAAATTAGATTCTAAAAATGTCGAAAGTCACTGAGAATAGTTTTCCAATAAAAGTCAGACTTTTTTTGGTTGTGGAATAATGAAACTGTCTGAGGCAATATATTGCTATCAGCTGCACTTCCACTGTATCCACACGAGTACAATGGGGGAGTAAGTGCCACGTTACTGGCCCTGCGTGCATATAGGTTAATTCACAGAGTCAATTTACCGTCGGTACGGATACGAACCCGTGTGGGGTGTTAGATAAATATTATACTTATATTAATATTATACTAACGAAGTTTATAAATACTATTATTAGAAATAAATTACTTTAATAATACAATTTACATAAAAATTTGCTGTTGGCAGCATACATAATTTTTTTTAGATGAATATTTGATATAAAATTTATCTTTCATTTCCATATCTTTTTGACTAATCGCCAATAAATGAGTAGCTAAAAAATAATTGATTAATCAGAAGTAGTCGGTACATCTCTAATTTTCCCACCAAACTTAACAATTGATTTTCTTATTTTAAACTTTTAATTTATATATATATATATATATATATATATATATATATATATATATATTTATATGTATACATTTTTTTTTTATATATATGTTGTAGATACAAGCATAACTCCATAAAAACCTTGAGTGACATGGTACAGGGTTCCTCATTCTTGCCAGCGGCCCACTCCTCAGCGGTGAGAGCAGCTACATCGCTCAGAGTATCAGGATACAGATCTTCCTGGAACAACTCTGACTTGCGAGGTACCGTCATCGATACCACCTGTAATGTACAATGTATATGATTTATAAACCTGAAACAACACCTGATAACTATTTATTCATGTCTCTAATGTACAAATGATACTTTGGCACACTTATTTCTACGAGAGCAATCTCTTACAGCCAGCCAGAATACCAGTCAAGCTCTGCTCAATGAGCGACCAGGAATTGAACCTAGATCTCAGCGGTACGCCACACTTCTATTTTACTTAGTAGTGAGATTTAATCATTTTCTTTCCAATGATTTCAGTACATATTTAAAGTTTTTATTTTAAAACCGATTTAACCAATTATTGTGTTAGGAAATACCTTTAGTTGTCTGTCATTTCTTTTTAATTTGATTTCATTTTTGTTACTGTTTTCAAATTTGTAAATTTAACATACATTTTGTTGATTCTTTTTATTCTACTAAAACCGTCTTTTTTTTCCGCTCCCAGAGTCCTACAATTCCGTAAAATAAACCAGAAAATTAACAGAGAAGTTAAGAACCAAGAAATCCATTTCTCGAAATAGTATTGATATTGCAAGCCCAGGAAGTAACACAAGAAGAAAATGAATATCTCCGTCATTTATAAGTAATAACGAATGGAGCGTTGAAATGAAGGTGTGATTGTATAGGTCTTAACTGTCTAGAGATACAACATAGACCCTTCTGTATTAATGAAAAATTTATTTTGTTACCTGTAATATTTTTCAATATTACGATAATATATTGTGAATGTTCGATACCGACAAAATAAATAATTTAACTTGATAGGACTTTTTAAAAAAGATTCCATTAATTATTAAACCATTTCTGTGATTTAACTACCACTTACACGAAAATTATACGAGTTCAATATACTAAAACAACCATTAAACACAAAAAATGTTCTCAATGAGATTTTAAAATACCTGACACAGGCCAGAATTGTTAAGTCGGTAAAACTTGCTGATCTCGCAGGTGGTCACGTCGCATCCTCGCTTCGGCATCATGCCAATACCTTCCGGGTCAAAAAACAAAACAGTCTTAATTTGATTTGAGATATTTAAGAAATTTCTAAACTTGTCAATACTTCTCACAGAAAATAACAATTGTGATAAGTTTAAACCTACCATACCTTCATTCTACATAGCCTTTACTGTAAAGCGCATATATTCAATTTCATCTTGTCAATTTAATATATTATTAAACAAAATTAAACTAATGAGTAAATACCTCTTTGAGGATCTGGAGTCTGGAAGGTGTTGATGTAGTGGACGAATGGAGGTTCGGGAGTAATCTGAGAAAAAATTACGTTTATATTTTTTTATACAATATCTCCACAAGCACATGAGAAAAACAAGAGATCTGTCATGCTTTCTTGACACATTTAAAACAGCTAAGATTTAGCAGTCGCCAATTTTTAGGAATATAATAACTTGTATAATTGCAAATGTCAATATATTTTTTATGGAGCTTTCACGGTATATTTCATTTATTTACCATGTAACTTTATATCAACATATTTTAACTTCCTGCTACAAAAACATTTGAGATTTATACAAAATACTTACGTTGTCATGAAGAATAAAAGGTTACAATTTCATAAAAAAAACGAATTCAATACCAAAAGTATTGATTTCATTTTTTTTCTAATAAAATATAGTTGTTGATATGGACAATTCCATAGACTAATCAGTTAATCGTATAGTGATTCTATTCCTCCATATTCTGACCATTGTTTTTACTTTTGTTTTTTGTCTCCTGCATAAAACAGATAGCCTGTTATATGAAAAAGCAGTGATAGCAATCTGGCTTGATTAAAAAAATAACTAAATGTATATAATTTTTTTACTCAAAAATTCGCCCAGAAACAAAATAGAAAAATACAACTTTCAAAAATATATTCACACAGATATGTATATCAGATCTCTTCCATATCAGTTCCTGACAAGACTTACTTTTTATTTTTTTTTTGTTAAGTTGAGTACAACAAAGCCGTACAGGTAATTATCTTCAACGTCATTGGAAACTGTTTTTTGAAATTCATGGCAGTTCTGGAGTTATTCAAGTTCAAAATTAAAATTTTTTGCAAATATTTTACCATATTTTCCACATTCTTCATTCTAATATTACAAAACATCATTCAAAAATTCAGATCATTAATAAAAAATTAAATTTTCAAAAACATTTCAAGGTTTAGAACGGAAAGTGTATTTTTGTTTAATTCATAAATCAGTTGCCAATTATATACTTAACCCTCAACCGTACAACTGAATTTTATAAATGACCTCTCCACGGCTTTGTTGTATTCAACTTTACACTTGTATAATGGTTTGAAATAAGCAAAGTTACAAAGTATTTGTAACTTCTATACATTTTTAATAGATCTGATATAATAATAGTTTGAATAAAAAAGAATTAATTAAACTATATGAAGAGATATGAGGATCAGAGTACTAATGAAATATTCCATAAATTTAAATTAAAGCTAAAAATACCATTTTTCTCTAACGGCAATGATAGCGAGGCCTAAACAAAGCAAATTTATCAAAAGCTGAATACAAAAACTCCACATTTACCTCAAAATATCTGATGACAGAGTCTCCCTTCCCGCAAAGGAAGACCATGTTTGTGTCAGGGTCGTAGAGTGGGAACATGACGCCGTTGGACGTATCGATTTCTACCATAACGATGGGCTCGTTGAGCGCATCCGGCGTGCGAAGCGAGTACTGCCGCTCCGACATGCGGCTGAAGCTGTAGAGTGAACATAGTAAAATATTATTTAATTGTGAAACTCACAAGCAATGAACTATACGATCGGAGACTAATCGTGATTACTTACCTTTATATTTCTAGAATTCTGTAACGAAGGTAGAAAACAGAATGCTAAAAATGTTCCATTCAACAATTGTTTGTCACTAGATAAATTTTTCAGACCATTAGTTACAGACTTATAACATTTAATGCAACGATAAACCTTTTTTCAGTTAAACTTCATTTAAACCTTATTTACAGTTAGAAATAAATTTCGTCCCTTCATAGACGAGAAACACATTACAAGGATTCTGTACGCATCTAGGTGCTTATAAACAAATAAGGGTACCTTCCTCTACACAATGTGAATAATGAATATTTATATATAACTATATATAATAATTTATATATAGTTAAATATAAATATTCATTATTCACAATGTATATAATACCAAAACTATGAGGTCTAGGATAATCGCTTTTAGTTTTCCTGTAATTTTCTTATCAGATTTCATCAATCCTGTTTTTTTCATGATATTGCTTTGCTTTTGCATATTTTTTTAAATATTTTTAATATGCAATATAAAACTATGAAAAAAATATTTTTATATATCTCATAACAAACTCTTTCAAGTGGTATCTCAAATGATTATGGAAATGTTGTGTATTTTCAAAAAGTTACAAATAATATGTGGGTTAATATGAAGTATTACTACGGAAAATTGAAATTTTTAAGTCGCATAGTTTTTGTGAAAATCGGCTTTGACAGACCCCGACTGACACACTTTTGTGCGGGATTTTATAAACATGCCGTTTTTCAGTTCGTTATGAAATATGGAATCCAAAAATATAATATTTTTAAAATTAGGCCTGAAAAACTAGATAAACATTTTAATGAAAAAAAAAGAATTTCTCTTTTGCGCTATTTTCTTTACTAGGAGTGAAATCAATAATGGATTGCAGGACTGCAATTATGGATTGCTGTGATTGCAATTCAATCTTCACACAACAGCAGGTCACAAAGAGCAGCAAACAATCGATAAAGGACTATATTATATAAATCTCAGATGTCTTCATAAGATATCTTCTTGGGCTTAAATATTTGAGGAATTTATCAGAGACAGTGATCGACGAAGACTAAGTCAATGAGTAAGGAAGATTTACAAAGATAACAATTTTCACACTTTTTCTGCCATTTTCAATCCAGAACCTAGACGTGACAAATAACTTAAGAGTCAAAAATCTAAAAGGCTCTCAGCTGATATATAATTTATGAAATAAAAATAAATTTTTCTCTTCATCAGCAAACTTGAATGCAAATCACAAAACTAAACCCAAAGCGTAAAAGTTTAAATTTTCAGTCAATTAACCTCGTTTTGACGATGATGTCAATAGCTCAAATCTGCGAATCAGCGTGACCAATCTTATGCATACAATTTAAGTGGCAAAATCTGTTCTCAATTCCCACCCATTAACTAACGATAACAACATCAATTGACGATTCAAAGCATGAGCTAACTTTGATATCGATGACTACATGGACTAACTGGAAGTTGCATGACGAATTGAAATGTCTCGGCACTTATTTTCATAAACATTTACTGTTAACGTAGACAACTTACATTTGTATAAAAAAAGTGTGACTGTTGAATTTTTTCGACAAAGTTGTCAAAAGAATTTGCCGGCCAGATTATTAAAAAAACTAAAAAATATAAAGTGAAATACTTTCATGAAGTAAACTAAAATTTTATTTATTTGACACAGATTATCTGGAGGGTATACTTTCGACAATGGCATGGCAAATTTGTTTAGCTGCTTGTTTCATGTTTGTTGCTCTAAATCATGATGGCAGGTGGTCTAAGCTATCTGCTACCATCACCTTGATGCATAGTTCTGTTTTAGACTTGCATTGTCATAGAGGGGCCAAGTAAAGAAAATGATTTTTTTAATTTTATTATATAAAATATAGATAAATTGACAAAGATACAATTCAAAAACGACTTTTCCAAAATGTTATGTAGAATAGTTCCAATTTCCGAAACTGCTACTGTTAAAATTATGAACAAATAGCGAAATCTATGCAATTATCCTTAAAACCTTAGTTCTTATATCTGTGAAGGAAATACTGAGCAAAACGGTAGTTGACTCATTCTAAATTTTGATATTTTTCATACAATATTGTGAAATATAAGTTAATTAAAAACCAGTCTTGAAAAAAATTCAAAAATTGATTGAAAAATAAGCCAGTTATAGGCTTCTAAATTTGAAGATACAGATAGATTTGCATATATCCCTGTCTCTTTTCCTCTTGTAGAATATAATGTGCAATATTAAACATGACCTCACAACACAGTATTGCCGTCCTTGTCTAAAGATTAAATTTAAACTTTTACAATTTGATCAATTTTTAAGATTACTAAAAAAAATTTTCACTCTTCATCAACTTGTACCTTGAAATTATGATTAATGAAATAAAAAAAACTAGTCAAATACCCAATTATATTTAAACTGTGAACAATATTATAAATATTTATAAATAGTTTTATAGAAAAAATATGCAATGGAGTGTAACTCACACTTTTCCTATCGATAAGAAAAATGTTAAGGTCATAATAAATTATTGAGAAATAATATTAAAGATTCTGGTCGAAAACAGATCAATGAATCTGTAATGTCAAAATAAAAAGCGTAAATAGTAATAAAAAAAAATTACTTATTAATCTTATAAGTTGGGTATATTATCATTTTTTATATATTCCGTATATAATAAGTGAGGCGAGTTCTATCAAAGACCGCCACAACTATCGCGACTAATAAAACAAAGTTTATATTCAGATAATCATCGGTCATGGTTTCATAAAAGAAAACTTACCCAGTTGTGAAGACAAGCCCATGCCGTAGGAAAATAGCACGCGACGCTTTGCTGCCCTCATGCGCTATTGCTTCACCCTCGATTTCACCACTTCGTGGGTCTATTATCCTGTAAAAGATACCAACAAAAATATAGCTTTTACTTCCACGCTGTTAACTTATTTTATGTTATTTATAATAGTTTACCGCAAGTTTAGAAAATTAAGTATACTGTGGCAGACTTATTGATACAAGAGCAATCTCTTGAAGCAGCCAATCATAATGAATCAAAGTGAGAAAAAAAAAGTACTATTACAGATGGTAAGTGATTAGTAAATTCTAATTAGTAACTAACAAATCAAAGTTAGTAATAAATTTACATGGTATAAATTGAAAAATAGTAAGGGGTTTAAATGGGATTTCGATCTGCCAATTATGATAATGTAATTTCAGACGAGTTTTAAATACAAACAATAAGGACACACTTTGTACGTTGGTGTTCACTTAATTCCATAACCTAGCAGCATAAACGCTAAAGGATACTCCATAGAATGCAGTTCTACACTGAGGAATTAGTAGGCTGTACTTGTTTATAGAACATAATTCAAGATCATGGGATAGCCGGTATCGGAATCAAGATCATAAGATATGAAGGCGTAACAAGATTATTAGGAGTTTTGTACAAAAAAAGAAGACAGAGGTTGCATTGGTCATGAATCTTTTACCAGTTAAATTGTGACCGATAGCTCAGACATACTGCCATTTTGAAGTAGGTTTTGAAGTCTTTCCACTTTATTGAGTAAATGTTTATTTAGATTAATATAAGATACATCTCCATAAAAAAGGGTAGGCAGATACACTGTAAAATTACCTTAAACGAAACAAAAACTAGCGTCAGAAAGGCTTTTATAAGAATAATAATAGCTACTAACTGCACTTAGTAATGGGTAGACGCACATAATTAAAAGAAGTTATTACATTTTATTTGATACAATTAATGCTGAATCTTCTCATTACAGTTAGATAGCATGTCAATAAACTCTGATTATGCAACAGCGAAATTTTTTGCGAACAAATGAATGTTGTCTACAAAATAAGACTGTCTTATCCCAAACATATTTTATAATCGCAATCAAAGAGAAGTTAATAGAAATACAAGTAATGTAGTATTATTTCTACTCTCTTTAAGTTCTTTACCACAACCTAGATTTCGTTGTATTACATCTTCAGGTGGGCTATTAGCAAAGATCTTTCAAAGATTAGCAAGAATCTTTGCTAATATCCCACTTGAAGATGTTGTAATACAACGAAACCTAGGTCGTGGTAAAGAACTTAAAGAAAGTAGAAATAATACTACATCATGTAGTTTTATTTAATTGTGAATAATTTTAATAAAATATACTAATTTTCAGTCAACTATACCTTGATTATTTTCAATATATTAGGCCAAAAAAATCAGTTCAAAGCATGAAATATTTTACTTTAACATACTTATAAAGTTTTTCTTAATAGAAATTCTAATTACTAGTAAAAAGTAGCGTAAAAAATAAATTTATTTTATATAATATTTTAATTATTTTATTCTACTGAACCAAAATCTTTGACGTACAAATTCTTTGGTGGAATTCAAGTTTCAAGTTTTACTTTTGAATTAGTTTAGTTACTCCTTGACAATTTTACTAGAAATTAATTTTTAACCGCTTGAGTGCCGACGAACGCCATCGTGCTCGTGCACGTACTAACTAAATTTGCCACGATCGCGATGGCGCTCGCAAAATCAGTTCCTGTTTAGCGCGCGGTAGGAGAGGTCGCTCGCATGCTTCGCTAATTTGTTATCTTTCTACGTGTTATATAAAGTTCAAATTGTAATATTTATTTATTAACTTTTATGTACAGTACATATAGTGGACTTATTGCTATATGAGCAATCTTCCAGTCAACCATAAGAATTTGTATTGAAATTTAGTTGGTTATATTATTAGTAATTACATAATAAAAAGGATCCAGGAAAAGAAAATTTTGTCAGAATATGAAAATAATTCGAGTGAAAATGATTGTTTTTCAAGTTGTGAAGAAAGTGATACTGGGAGTAACATTGTGGTGCGCTCACAATTTGGCGTAATGCAAATTTTGAGTGATAGTGATAATAGTGACGATAATAATTATTTTGCTGGTGTACCGGACTGCGAAAATACGATGTGACCTTGATTTCAGTTTTTGTTATAATTTTTGTTCACAATATATATTTCCATAATTTTCTTTGTATTTTATTATCCTTGTACAAGTTTTTATTAAGAAAACACCGAAAAAATTATTAAAATTGGATAATTTTTGGAACAGATACAGTTTTCTTTCGAGACAAGGGTAAATGACATCAAAAACAAAAAGATTTATTTGGCATTTTTAAGTATATATGAGTAAAAAACCATGGCACTAAAACGGTTAAATAACGTGAAAGCTGGAACTTTTTACTTTGTTTCTATTATCTTTTTAATTTTTGTGAGTTTACTTTAAATATTGAACTTTTGAATAAAAAAAACAAATTCTTATAAAAACAATAATAACTCGGTGGAAAATATTACACAATTTGTTTTATTAAAAAAATAGAAAATAAATGTACTAAATTTTTTAAGTAATTTTTTTTCATAAAATTACATCAAGGTAGTGCTATCAAGCTTTGAACTGCTCTTTTGCATTCCAATATAATAAATGCAACCAGTTAAGGACAATACAAATTTTGGAACTTCTAAAGCATTTAAAAATATCCTTTAATTTTTTTCAAGAAGTCTAGAATAAATTCTTCATTAATAATATATTTCTTGACATGTCTATCCCACTTCGCTAGAAACACGACCAGTGTGAACATTTAACTTTCAAATTTTTTTTAATGGCATCATTTCACGATGTCATTGATTTAAATCAATGATAAATTTCAAATTACAATTAAAACTTTGCGTAAGACATGGATGATAAAAAATTCCTAAAATAAATGAACTCCATATAAATAAACAACATATATATACCAAGAAACTGATATCTATATTCATTAGTTAACAATGGCAACACCATGCATAATATGAAACTGTATGTTTATTTATTTATTTATCTACTTTACTGTATCTAATTGAAACATATGGCTTATTGCTACGAGACCAATCTCTTACGGCTAACAATAATACCAGTCTAGCCCCGCTCGACGAGCAGCCGAATCGAACCCTGTTCCCTGTGGTGCACCACACCATCAAAGGCCGTACCGCTTTGTGATCAACCGAACACACCAAGGTGAAGAGAATATATGAATATTTATGACATTTTCACATAATATACAGGGGTACAAAACTTAATATAACAAAGTCCCAGAGAGGTAATTCTCTTCAATGTCCTGAAGAAAATAGTGGAAACGTTGTCGTGATATTCATGGTGGTTCTGCAGTTATTCAAGTTCAAAGTTGGAATTCTTTATTAAATTATTACCATGTTTTTCCCACTTTTCATTCTTATATATATTTTCCACACTTTTCTTTCTCATATTATAAAATATCATTCAATATTATCAGCAAAAAATTTTCAATATTACCAAACTAAATATTACCGAAAACATTTCAAGGTATAGAACAGAAGGCACACATTTTTTTCTATTTCACAAAAATAAAATAAATCAACGATTAAATATTTAACGCTTAATCGCCAGATTTTCTAAAATTTCTCAAACAGTCATAATTTTTCCCTTATTCAGGATTTAAAAAAAACTATGTTAGCTGTTCGCTTCAGGATATCTAGAGAATCACCTCCCCTAACTTTGTCATATTTAACTTTATTCCCTTTATACTTGCCAAGATTTTAATTTTAGGGTGCAAATTTTTTTACTACCATATTAAGCCAATTTTTAATTTAAACCCTGATTTAAAAGAAAGGTCACATAGCATGAAAAATCATACAGACGAAACCAAGGATACAAATATATAAATTCTACAATTGACAAACTACATAAATAAAAGTGAAAGTTACAACTTAAGTATACTTATTAAACTAACCTAATTTTCTTATCTCTACATGTTGTCAGGAGTTTGGAACCGTCCCAATTCCAGCACGCCGAATAGATGATGTCTGGATGGCAGTCTAGGCTCATGAGCACCTCGCCCGTGCCCACATTCCATATCGCTATCTGTAAAGTGCAAGGTTTTAAGTCAATATCTTAATATTTATGGGATGCAAAACCATCTATTATTTTATGCCATATTATATGAATAAAATAAGTTCTCGCATCATAACGGTATGATGCGAGAAGAGCATTCATTTCTGGCTGTGGAATTTTCAGTTATTCATACAACAAAAAACCCTAAACAAAAGATAAATCCTAAAAAAAGTTTCTGTTGGCTGTACTATTTGCCACTGGTACAGTATTCACTCTTCGTGCCATATTTTATAATTTTTTTAGGAAGTAAACATTTAATGGCACCCATGAATGAAACTTTATTTTAAAAAACCAGCCAAGCGGGAGTCGGTCTCCCGCATGAAAGGCTATTGACTTAAATAAAAAAGTTATTTGGAACCTCTAAAAATCTATCTAACGATACCCCACACGCCTATGTGCGCTGGATTTTCTTTTTCATCCCTCAGTTACATATGTATGGAATGTCCATTTTTTTTATAATTCCTCTATTTCGTTGTATAGCAGTTAATAGAAGACACTTACCATCCAAATTTCATCTATATAGTGCCAATAATCCAAGTAAAATGACTGTGACATATGAACAAACGGTTAGATGGACAGGGCGAAATTATAAGGGTGTTTTTGCTACAGAACCCTAAAAATTAGATTTTCAAATTTATAATAGTATTATAAAAAAAAACAAATTTTTCAATTACATGTGGCTGTTTACAAAAAGAAAGAAATGCAAGGCGTCTATAAAATACTAATACAACAGGGGTGTCTATAAATAGCGAAGCGGATTTTTTACAAAGAAAGAATATAAAACAATCTACATTGTAATAAGCATTCTTACCTGTCCCGCCTCCATTGCAGGGGAAGCTATAGATTCTAAAAGATGATACAAATCAGGCAAAAAGACTAGGACCATAATCATTCATACTTTCAAGTGCTTGTCTTCATACAGAACAAAAATGAAAACAAAAGGTCAAGTCTTTTAATCACTTTTTATCGAGGCTAAAGACTATTTTTAGAAAAAAGACATACTTTATACTTACAAAACTATTGTCAAATATGATTATGAAAATTAGAAATGCAAACATTTTTAAAAAATGTGAAAATTGGAAACGTGAAAATGTATCTAGAAGACGTCTGTACTCCGAATACACTGAGAAAGAACTTTGGAACAAAGAATGAAAATTGAAATTAAAATTCTACTGCCAACCTTAGATTGTCAATGCCATCAAATTGAGAAACAAATAGACTGAGTCGTATGGAGCATAACATCTCATCCTCACAACTTGCATCATATGGAGGTTTTTTAATTGGAATGGAATGGAAGACAATCTACGAGACATAGCAGAATACGATTCATAAACGCATTTAATGCTTTTATTACAAAACTTTAAATTGGCTGTTCTTTGTACTATCCTGTAACTTTTTTTTGTAAAAACTTGATATAAGTTATAATAATTTTAGGTAATAATAATAACAACAACAAAGGTTGTCGTCAGCAGAATGTACCGCTTATCCAGAAATATTTAAAAAAATTTCTAGTTAGCTATACATATATGAAAATAAAAAGCAATGATCAAAAGCAAATAGCTCAAATTGTGAAAATTAAAGTTTACATTAAGTTAGCTGTAGTAGTTTAATAGCCTAACTATTAGGCCATGATATTGAAATGGTAACATTGAAAAAGGCGATTATTGCTGTAATCAATCAGACGCGGTCGGCTGCCCGCCCAGACATTGTTGCACATCTGTGTGTACATTCAAACTGACAATGTCGACTCTAGCTCTTTCTCAACAGTTTGTCGAGATCTATTGCGCTATAACCATGCCAAGTTCACTTCCGTATACTTTATGGTTTTTTTCATTTAGACAATAAGAATTTTTTTAATTACAATAAAGAAATGTTTAATGCAACATATTTCATTAGCGATTTTCTATAATGCAAGGATTATGAATAGAATAATTAATAAAATAAAAGGAAGACCTTAATCAATCTCTGCGTAACTTGCAATTTGTTTTAGGGGCCATATCAAATAATTATCAATTTAATATTGTTACACAAACAAGGCACTTAGAATTTGTTCATATTGGATTAACACTGAAGTCATCTCACTGATAGCTTACAAAATGCGATTATAGAGTAGTTCGGTGAAACATTAGTTAACATTGTGTTAACATTATTTTCTGAAGTAGAGAGATCGGCAAAAATGGGGATATATAGGAACAGAATATAGCATATAGGAATAGAATATAATTTTGAAAAGCGCTGACATTTTTTAGAACACAAAAAGTTAAAAACAATTCAACGATAGACAATCAGGGAAAGGAAAAATACATATATTTAATATATCAAGAAATGTTAATAAGAAATAGAACTAGTAATAATAATAGAACAAAGTATACGCTACAAAAACTTTTTAGAAACGATTATGAATTCTTAAATTGTAGCCATTGGCTAAATGAATTAAAAATAAACTGTGACATTTGTTCTATTATGGTGAAAATTAAAGTCTTTTTCACTCCTGATGAAATTGATAAATTTTACATGGCTTTTTCCAATGAAACTGTTGTGCCAGTGAGTTTCAGGAATTAGTACATTATATCTGTTTATGGAGGATACAACAGATCAAAATTTTTCATATTTTATTATGTCGTTTTTTCAAAGTAATCACTAGAAATAGCATTTATCATATAACATACTTTGACTTCACATAAAAATATTGAAATTTGTTAAATTTTTCGATTGACGATTTAAATAAAACTTTTATTATTCTTATTTTTTTCATTTTCTCGATATAAGAATATAATTTTTATTCTTGAACACATAGGCGCACTACGTTATGGACTTTTACCGATCTTCGTTTTGTATTACTAGTTCCGGATAAATACCGTTCTTACAAGTGCACATAATGCACAAACATCTTGATAGCGATCGCCTTCGTGAGATGAAGTTTCTTTAGATTTTAAGATCATTTCTATCTTTTCTTGTTTGGGTTTACTAGATTAGGGTTTTAAGAAATAGTCACTTCATAAAGGAAAACTTTTGTCACAATCAAACAATACCTGATTGTCCGAACCGGCGGTGAGTAAAACATTCTGTGCGGTGGGATGCCAGAGGACGAGTCCAACTCGACGCTGATGGTACACCAAGTCGACAACAGGTTCCGTGAGAGTCCTCGACAGACCTCCGTCGGGTATCTGCCATACCTGCAGCAAACAATGGAATGCATTCAATTAGTTTTCAACTTATGCCAGCTACATTAATAAATCTTTGTATCAACAATAAAAATTTACCAGTTCACGCATTACATGTTACATACATGTCACGCTTGAACTGGTAATTTTTATTACAATGTGGATTTGACCGTTTGACATTAAAAAAAAAATCCAATCTGTTCTAGTTGTCACAAATATTTTAAAAAACACATCAATGAAGAATTTTAATAGATTAAAGTTTTAGCCTGAAGACTTGGTTATTTCAATTTGACAACAAAACTTCAGAACATAAAATAAGAAGTTATCAGAAACATATTGATCAATACCATTGCCAGTTTACAATATAATCTCCATACATTAAGCTACTTTGCCTAACTTAACAAATGCAATAAAAATACAAACAATCTAAACCCAAACATAACACATTCGACCCACTAGGACTTGTTAGACTATACGATTTCTATATAGCTCACTGCACCCAAAGAAGTTTCACTTCAATAAACTGCCATGATCAGTACAAAGTGTACTGACTTGTGATGCAATTTTCAAAAACCGTAACTGCTATAAACGTTAAATCTATTTTGTTATACAATATTATAATCCCAAGAGCAATATAACCCATATCATAATTTGTGGTCTGATTTCTACTAAAATATGTTTTAAATTTTAAAGCACTTGCTTAATTTTAGTAAAATTATACTTTTTTGCATGGCTAGGCTAAGTTAATTTTTTGACAATATTGGTAAGGATGACATTCTGAGTAAATCATCTCTTCTGTGATGCGCTACGATCAAGCACGTGATGAAAAGTTGATCTAGGAATTAAATTCAATTCGAGCTCGACTTCTTGGTCATTTGGCAGATGTAGCGAAAAAGTCAATGTTTTAATTTATCTTTCACAATGATGGTTAGATGGGATTCCACAATTAACAGTTTATAAATAAGATTAATGCAAAGCAAGTTAGAAGCCAGCTCTACTGTTTGGATGCCTCGTGAAACTAAATACAGCCTGACGATTGATCACGTTCAAAAAACAATTTTTCGATATTTGTACATGAGAAGATATGGTTACTTCCCGTTTCTATTTCCAACTGGCTATCCTTTGGGTATGCTGGATTACCATCGCAAAAGGGAAGTTTCTTTAGTGAATTTTTTTCAATTGTTAAAGGGAAACATTTTGTGCCTTAATTTATTGGAAAACTCTCAATCTTCTTCATACCTGTTAACTACCTGCGCTTGCCACATACTCATCATCTTTTTACTATATCAGGGGGAATTATATTGAAATCCTTAATTTTTCACAATATACAATTGTTACGCCATAATTTTGTAATGTTATTAAATTTATTACGAGACAATCGTTGTCGTTATTGAAACACATACGTTAATAACTGTAATGTTTGTTCACTATCACTGCAACTCATATTTTAAATCAATAAACGCTTTTAACATTTTAAGACAGTTTTATACACTATACTACAAAACGAGTAAAGTTATAAGAGTTAGTAAATAAGAAACAATGCTGACATAAAAACACACAGGTAAAGTAGCATGTGTTTAGTTGTAATAGACAGGAAATCGTTAAGTCAGAAAGATCCTAGAAGATGCAAAGCTGGCTGAATTAAGTCAGAAAGAACCTGTAAGACACAAAGCTGACCGAATGGCACATCACGACGTGCTATCAGAACGTTTTGACTCCCATCAACATGCGCCATCAGATGTGTAACATAAAAAGTTGAGAACTTGCTCGAAAATATGAAACTGTCTTGTTTACCATAGTGTTTTACTTTTTGGACAAGCAAAGACTGAAGCTGCAAAATTTGGCAGTTTAATTATGCAGCTAGATAAATATGTCTTATTTTAATTCTTTTAGAGGGGTGCCTACAGAGCTACCCCTAAGATCTATACAAATAATAAAACAGTGATGGCAAAACATCTGCACATTAAATACTTTTTTGGAAAAAGACAGTTCACGCATGATATGTGGATATGACTGTTCGACATTAAATGAAAACGCAATCAGTACTAGTTGTTATACACATTTTAGAATAGTAAAATAAAGAATTACACCAAGAATAAAAATAAAATGTTTTCAAACAAATTAAATATCATTTTAATATAAACAAAACTTAATACCACTTGCAATGTTTATATTACTGAACTTAGGAAAATGGCAAGCACCCTGTTGTTGTTTTTATTAGCAATGGTAGTAAAGTAGTGCGACATGTTTGAAATTATATACATCGTGTTTGAAATTACAAACCACTTAAGACTATTCCTGTGACTAAACTAGTGAATTTTATTTGATTTTTGAGGCACGATACAAGCAGACCGTATGGTATACGAGAATTGATTTAATGTCGAACGGTCTAATCCACATTTTACAAAAGCTACAGAACGGAATGCCATGCTTTTGGAAATTTTTATCGACTGTGCATCACATAAAAACTACTAGACGGATTTAAATCACAAAAATGTCACAATAGCATTCCATTAAATTTGAGAAAGAAGATCAATAGATTAATATGGTATCAAGGAGTTGAGAAAAGAAGACGAAAGTATCACTCTAATAACAATCACGACATGATTAACCATTAATTACATCTTATTGTTACCACAACTGAATAAACAAAATGGTAGACGCATACAAAGGCATGGGCAGAAAACTACTTCAAATTTACAAGTAAATATCTAAACACAAGAGGAAATAAAAAATTTTATGGATTAACAATTTTTCTGTTTACAAACAATTTTAGCATAACCATAAAAGTATATTTTACAACATAAATATTTACTCTCTAATTTGAATATTTTTATATAATTCAATAAAATTGTTCGCCTTTTTTTAGTTATACTGACATTTTTTAGCTAACTCTCTTTATTCGATCACTACCAGTATTGTAAAAACAAAAATTGGTTTATTTGTTAGTTTGTTGCCTAATAATCTTATATAAACAAGCAATGAATCTCTATTAAAGTTGGTATACCGTATTACCAACTTTAATGAATCTCTGTTAAAATGTAGTCGCTGTAACTAAATAGAAGAGGCGGGATAAAGGAGATAATGACATTGGGTAGAGGGGAGGAGAGGGCATGATGAAATACGACCAACACCTTAGTAATGCTACGGTTGTTGTAATGACACGTCGATCACAAAGTAAGTGCTGTATATGCGAGCAATACAAGGCAGTATTCTGGTGCACCCATCCCAGAAGACTGAAAATGAGTTACACAGCAGCTTCACAGTACATGCGTAAATCAGAATCATTTATGACGAAGCAAACTAGTTGATACAAACATCCAGGACTCTCGATAATTTTTCAGACAGAGGCACAACTCAAGCCACTTTGACAACAGCTGACAAGGTAATTATAAATCTTTTCAAAAAGCAAAAACACTATACAAGCAAAAAAGTTACAGTCTATAAAAGTATGAAAACCATAAAGCGTTGCTTAGCTGATTCTGGCTAAAAGTGAAGAATCAAGACGTTCAACCCATTACTCCAAGAGTATAATGACCTTGGGGATCATTGGATTCAACTATGCAGTTGGGTAAAACAAAATATTATCTTCTATAATGAAGTGTCTTCTTCCCCATTGCCTCGGAAAAGGCACACTTAGGTGTAATTTGTTGCAATACACTCTAAAACATCCCATAAACATTTATGTTTGGGTCTGGCTCTGCAACAAGGGTTTTGGGTATTTGAATATATTTACTGGTAATCTTACTGAAGAAAGAATGATAACAATCATAAAGCATCACTAAGCTACAAAATAGTTTGGTCTTGATAATAAATCACATCTCAACAATCCAAGAGTATCACACTTGGTGATCATTGGATTTATCTGTGCAGTTGAATGGTACATGGAAAGTCAGTACACGGAAAGTCAACAGTACATGGAAAGTCAATAAAGACTGGACCTGATGGGAAAACTATAGAAAACGTCTGAGGAATCATGAAGATAAAGCTAAATGTCTGTCCTCTTTGAAGCAGCTCTTTCATCATCTTCATAACTGGATTGTATATTGGGTAAACACATTCTTATATACATGGAATACTTATGGTATAAATTTTATTTTTAAAAAATAAAATTATTTCTAGCAATTTTTACCTGTTACGTTTTTTGCAACTAACTCTACTTCACCTATATAATACTAATTCGATGAAAAATGTGTTTGGAGTTTTCACATGTTTCGAAAATCAAAAACCTGCATATGAACCATGTTATTTAAATGAAAAACCCACACGGACAAAGTAAGCAAAGTAGAGTATATTGCCAATAACAAAACATAGAAAATGACACACATGTGACAAAAAACAGGAGAAGTATATTGCATAACGTCTAAAACTGTTCCTATCGATTCCGGATTAAATAATTCATATTTTCCGTTTATTAAAGACCTAAGCAATAATTTTTAAATATTTTTTTTATTTTTCACACAGGACCAAATTTAATGTTTTTTTATCACACTCCTTTATTACTCACATCTCATGATTGCCATTAAATCACGTTTTGTATTTATTTTCATTAAGTGAACATTTTTTAATTAATTGATGAATAAATAAGAGGACACAAGATAGCCCTTTCCTGCAAAACTCATATTGTGAACGATTTTTTAAATATTGAATATATTTTGCGTTAATTTTTTAGGAATTCATTATTATTAACTTAAAGAAAGTAGAAATACTACATCACGTAGTTTAATTTAATTGTGAACAATTTTTTACTTCGAAAATAAACATCATGATGTTTTATCTGAAACTTGGTACACACGGAGAAGATGAGAAATTAAGAATTTTAGAAGCAGCAGCTGGTGGAGTTAGATTTAAAATAAATTCAACTACTTGTGAAATTAAATTTTGCTCTCGGAATGACCAAATACTTATCCATGTTAATATTTACAAACCACAATTCTTGTTGATACAAAATCAAAACACTCAATTCAATATTACTGATTACAACACCATTTTTACCCATTTCAAGGTTTTTATTTTGTTTTAAAAAATGTATTGTTATAATTTATAATATTATTTGTTGTATATTAAATTATTTTCTATTCAATTTCTCAATTAATAATTTAGTGGTTCTTGCAATAATTTGTCTTAATATGTTCATTCTTGAGTGTGAGAGTTCATTGTGACTTGTCCGAGAGAACAAAAATTACTCCGAAAAAATCAAATAAACATGACTGTAATGGCTATGATTAATGACTGTTCTAAAACTGAACATTGACGGAGAAATTCTTTGAGCATTACAATTTTTATTTGAAGCATGCTACAAGCACATTCCACTCTGGGACATTCCTGGGATGTCATAAGTTTAGATTAACTAAATGACAACTGTATTGCGTTGAGATACAAAGCCAATAAATTAATTAATTTATGCCGTTCTTATAAGTCAACAGGACATTGAATAATATATTATTTTCATTTATATTACGGAAATGGAATTACGGTTCTCATATCGAAACTAATTTAAGAAGTAATTATCATCGTATAACACAAAAAAGTTATAAGACAAGAATTACTATTGAATGAGAAATTACCAGTTATAAAATTTTTTATAACACATTTTGTGTAATCCATACTAAATATATAAAAATATGTATCGTTTGATGTAAAACAACTGTATTTATTGCGTTGAGATACAAAGTCAATACATTGATTAATTTATACCGTTCTTATAAGTCAACAGGACATTGAATAATATATTATTTTCATTTATATTACGGAAATGGAATTACGGTTCTCATATCGAAACTAATTTAAGAAGAAATTACCATACTATAACAAAAAAGTTATAAGACAAGAATTACTACTGAATGAGAAATTACCGGTTATAAAGTTGTTTATAACACATTTTGTGTAATCCATACTAAATATATAAAAATATGTATCGTTTGATGTAAAACAACTGTATTTATTGCGTTGAGATACAAAGTCAATACATTGATTAATTTATACCGTTCTTATAAGTCAACAGGACATTGAATAATATATTATTTTCATTTATATTACGGAAATGGAATTACGGCTCTCATATTGAAACTAATTTAGGAAGTAATTACCATCCTATAACACAAAAAAGTTATAAGACAAGAATTACTACTGAATGAGAAATTACCGGTTATAAAATTTTTTATAATACATTCTAATAAAATATTGTGCAATCCGTACTAAATCATATCTAGTAGTAATAATGTTAATACTAAAATTGTGCAGTCCGTACTAAATATATAAAAATATGTATCGTTTGATGTAAAACAACTGTATTTATTGCGTTGAGATACAAAGCCAATACATTAATTAATTTATGCCATTCTTATAAATCAACGGGACATTGAATAATATATTGTTTTCATTTATATTACGGAAATGGAATTACGGTTCTCATATCGAAACTAATTTAGGAAGTAATTACCGTCCTTTAACACAAAAAAGTTATAAGACAAGAATTACTACTGAATGAGTATGATATAAATGCTGTTGGAAGTTCCTAAGAGTTAATAGCCCACCTAAAAATGTTGTAATACAACGGAACCTACATCGGGGTAAAGAACTTAAAAAAGCAGAAATAATTCTACACCACGTAGTTTCATTTAATTGTGAATAATGAATTTCTACAAAATTAACCCCAAATAAATTGAAAATTACGCCTATTTCTTTCCAGGCATGGCGCTACAAATCAAAATAATAACAATGGCGACGCATGCTACAAGTGTTAGTGAAAGAAGTACCAAAAGCGAATGCAATTCAAATAACAAATCTCACAAGAAATGAACGACTTTAAAGATAATTATTATGCAAAATTAACAAAATTTACAATCACAAAAGAAACAGAGAAAAAGCGGTAAACAAAAAAATATTTTAAAGTTCTACGGTACATAAAGAATGCTACGGAATCCTTAGAAGTGAGCGTTCAATAAACTTCTGCGGAGCACCATAATGTTCACGGTATGATATTATGAATAAAGTTAGGGTGGACTATCTGATTTTAAAGAGTGTTGACATTGTCCCACTGTTTACATGACACCATTGCCTGAGTATTACAATGTAATTTCAGACATTTATAAAGGTGTTGACGTGCTAGTTGACAAATTGAGGTATTTTATAATTTGCCCTCGTCATATTGCCCCCACATATCAAGAATCAATTTTACAGGTTTATGAATAGTTGAGGCTTTCATAGCAATTCAACTTAAAGTTCTAGCTAAGACTCAGTTAGTTGGTCGACAGTATCACCCACAGGCTTATCCTGAATAAATAAATTACCTAAAGGATTTGAAATTTAATCACTAATCCTCACACACTATACCACAGAGTATATGGAGTACTGTGGAGTTTTGCCAATCTCCTTTAAAAGCATCTTGTTAGCATTAACCAGTCAAATAATACTGTTCATTACGTGTTAAGTTATAGGTGGCTCGAGGGAGCAATATTGGTTCCGATACAAGCCTACGTTATAGGCCCGAGGGGCTGATATAGATTTCAATATGTACGCAAAACACACCGACACACCTTTAGCATAAATTCGCAAATTGGCACCAGTTAAAATAAAAATGTATTGTTAATTTCTTAAGCAATTCCAGGAGTAGCAAAATTGCCTGATATACAGATATCCTCACCATCTTCTTTAAACTTGTACCATCCTAGGTATTGACTGAATGTTTATACTGATAAAAGACAGAAACAACATAACAACTATTTTAGCCTGCAACATTGTATGAATCTTAAAACCACTGACTCATTGGAATACCTGTGCGTTTAGTTTATTATTGTATTCAATTGTTATCTTTCTGTTAAATCTATCATACATCAATATTTCTTTATGAAATCAAAACTTACTTTTTATTGTTATATTTAAATAAATAAATATTTATAAATTCATTTTTATCTCATTGAATATGCGCTGCAGAATTCTTACCTTGACGACGCAATCTTCTGAGCCGGACGCTATAACATTATCATTGTGCGGACACCAAGCTATGTCCAACACGGGGCCCTTGTGTCCGCCGACAAGTGGATGGTCGGCCGGTATTCGCCCAACCTGCATAGACAAACAATGGCTTACTACTCATTCAGTTATTACTTTACTTAGAAGACGGAGGAATGCAATAGGTGAGTTCGCTTACAGGGTATCAATTATCATAGTAGTATAGTTGATGTTAATAATAGTAGCAATGATAGTTTAGAGGTAGATTGAATTCAAAGAAAATTCAAAAGATCTATGAACATCTGTGAGTTTGCCAATTTTCAGGTGAGCCGAAAATCGTTTGAAATTTGTAAACCGGGTAAATAAACAGCAAATGGAACTTTAAATTCATTTCATTTATCAAAATACGACCTTTCACTGATGCAAGTGACCTGATGATTTCCTTATGTCCATTCAAAACCCTTAAGATTTATATACAAGTGTGATCAAAAATACGGTGAATAATTTTCTAATAAACAAAGTCAATATTTTACAACAAACTTAATTTCCTTCAAAATACTCTCCTTGGCTAGCCATACACTTATCCTAAAGGTGGTTCCATGATTGGAAGCATTACAGGAATTCTTCTTTCGAAAGGACCTTCAGCTGTTCTGTCGTGGCATTTTAATCTCAGGAATGGAGTCAAAATGTTTTTCTTTCACAATTTTTGTGAACAGTCACACGTAGCACGGTACTAAATCCGGAGAGTAATGTGGATGTGGACAGACGGGAACATTTTTTTCGGCTAAAAACCCTCAGAAAATTGGTGTGGCACAGGGGCGTTGTCATGATGAATGAGGAAACCAATAACCTATTTTTCTAGTTCCTTTCTTTATACATCGTTTCACAAACATTGGAATAGGCCTTTATAATATTCGAAGTTTACCCTTTGAATGAACTCTGACCACACTATGCCTTCACTATAAAAAAACAGTAAGCATGACGTCCCGAATTTTGTTTGTCTTGAACCAACTCATTTTCACTTTTAAATCGCTCATACCACTTGTAAGCAGTCTTCAGATTCACCACATTATCGCTATATACCACTTTTAACATATCATGAGCTTTTGTGGCCGTCTTTCTCAACTTGAAACAAAATTTAATATTCACACGTTGTTCAAATCCCGTGAAGAGCGAGAGATATGGCAAACACATATGCATAAGCAGTTACTGCTATAAAAATTCATTCATCATATTTTCTGGTCACACTTCGTATTTGTTACATTCTCAACCTCAACAAATTTTATCACCTCTTTGAGTTCAGGTTGTGGCTTAAGTTGAAGATTCTATTTCACATTTTTTCACTGCTTGACAGTACCTTCACATCTCTCATAACTTATTACAAGACTTAGAGCTCTTTCTGTCAAATGCTTGAGTCTACGTTCTAAGAAGCTTCCCAAACTCTTTACCTCCAAGCATCTTCCTATCTTACAAGCAGTTCTATACTCTTCGTACTGCCTAGTTATGGAATAAGCTCAATTTTGATACCAGACTTGCACTAATCTTTCATCTAAATTAGATAATTTTTGTCTGTTTTTGTTTTTTCTCATAAATTCCTCATCATATCTTGTATCATAACTTTTTTATTACCTACCAGCCCTATTACTTGATAAATATACTACATTCTACTACTAAATATAATATATTCTAATTCTGAAAACTTTCACCGCCTGAAGAAAATTTTTGGAATTGATTCTAAACAGTTAGGTTACTGGTCTTCAAAGGTCTGAAAAACTTTCGACATGCCACTGATGCATTGAAACCAAGTTTGAACTCGTACAATCAACACGAATAAATAAATTCGCAGCTCAAAAAGTACCGGTTGCTATTCACCAATAGTTATTACGACAATTTCTACCTAATAACAAATGGCAAAAACTTTTTGGGGCACCTAATACATTACTTTTGATTTGGTGTTAAATTACAAATTTAAATAAGGCGTCTGGGGCAAATTGGCTTGGCGTATTATAACGCCCAGGAGACAAAGAATACATTTAAAGTAATTTGATTAGTTTAATACCTCACGCACATATCAAATGGGATAATACAATGTTTGCAAAGCAGCCATATGTCACTTGTGGTTTAATAATTAACATACAATAAAAAATATTGTAAAAATATATTTTGCAAAATAAACATTATGTACAACAATGTCTCAGGACTAATAAAACCTAGTAAAATTAGGCCTTAATAGAAGTCTTTGAAATCGAAATTTTTAAAATATAACTTTAAGAATTACGAAAATCCTTAAAAATGCTAAAAAGAAAAACCATAAAAAAAGGTTCCTAAAAAGCAAACAAAATAAGGGAATTATTAATAAAATCTTTTAATAATCTTAATTTAAGATAGAAGTGAACGCAGCGCTGCAGTTGATGTGAAATGGGTATTTGAATAAATGCTCGCTGTCCAGCATCCCTTGTGCCTTCACATATTATGCAAGAGGGGGAGAGTTCTTCACTCCAGACTTTCACCGATTTTCACAATTAGGCAAAAGATAATCTAAAGACTAACGTTTAAATTTTTCTTATTACTTGGTCAAATGTTTATTTACTAAACGTTATACATGATGATTTGTGAAAAAACTGGTTTTGAGGTAATAATATTTGTAATTTTATAACTTAACATTGAAAAAATAAAAACGTACTATCCTATATTTGGAAAATACTAAACACATTTTCAAAAATCACCAAGATCGGTGGTGAAGAATTTGGGGCGAGGGTCACCTTTTCGAAAAAAATTCAACATTTCATTATGACTAAGATTTTGTATTTTCATAATTAAAACAAAGTTTAAGTTTAACATAAATTTTCTAATTTCAAAATATTGATTGCCCAAAATGTTTGGCCTCAAAGTTAAGGGGGTCTTATTTAGAACAGGCCTTATTTACCTTATTACCAACTTATAATTTTGCTATAAACCCATTCCTTTCCCATCTTTGTATTATTTTTTTTAAATAAATTATAGAATTTTTAATTTAATATAGCATTTACAATTTAATAGCTAGATTGTGATATCAAGGAGAGAGATAGACAGACCAAAAAGCGAGAGTAGTAGAGTTTCATCTGGACACTTCGACCCAGGGCATAGAACCCTAAATATATTATGAAGAAAATTTAATAAAAATCCTGTCAAACACGAGTAAAACTCACTCTACGAAGATTCCGCACATATTTCAACATTTATTAATGTTTAAGAGTACATAGTATCTCTATTGAATTATAATTCATTTGCAAAATTTTTCTCAAGATAAAATATATTGCCTGCTATATGTTTCGCAGGCATAAACACAGTGCATATTTAAAAAACATTTAAGATCTAGGATAAACACTATAGTTTTCGTGTAATATTCTAGTCAGATTTTACCAATCCTATCTTCCTCATGATTTCGGTTCAGAACTTACGGAAATAAGGAGGACGCTCTATTTTTGCATATTTTTTAGAATATCTCTTCAAATATGCCATTCAAAATTATGAAAAAAATATTATTGTATTCTTCACACCAAGCCCTTTCATATTTACGTTATACCCCACATTATATATAAAATTGAAAAAACAAATATTGTTTGAATATTTAATTTAATTTCATTTTAATTCTTTTAAAAATATTTTAAAATAGCTAGAGGAAAATATGTGTCAATTTCTAGTTTCTACGTCAAGTTGTTTGAGAAAAACGGTGGGGACAAACAATCCAGCCGTGAACTATTTTAAATTATTCCATATTATAATCGAACAACATTCAATTCTAACTTTCTGAACGATAAAATTAATTAATAACAATAATCCATTTGGATCTCTTAAATCTAGTGTATGTATTTCCACTTATGTCTTCGCACTAACTAAAATACAAACATTTCCTCTGAGTATATAAATATAAGCTAGCGGGTAACACTAACATAAGAGCAAGCAGGTAACACTAATATAAAAGCAAACAGCACCCGGAGCGCAAACTCTCTCGGAAATAGAACGAAACCGGGACAAAATATAAGTCATTCTATTTAAGGACCGCTTAAACCAGAATTCCATCAAACAACTGGAATCTTGTTACATTACTCCATGCATGGATATAATCAAATGTCCCGCACCGACACACACGCTGGCGATGAAATCCATACACTGACCGACTATATGTCGGAGTTGTTAAGAAAATATGGACTGTTCTAATATCTGACGCTTTTGGTATTAAACTTATTATTTTTGACTTATTGAAGTCTATTTAGATCTAGCTGGATAGACTACCATGCCAAAGAGGTAAATTGCATTTATGTGCCAACATGGCGTTGTATCATCTTATCAGAGCTTTGTACTAGATGCATCTGTCTTGTAAAATTATGCATTTTCAACTACAGTCGGATAAAACTATTGTTCATTATTACATTTTTTATAACAAATAATATCACTTCTGTATTACAAAAAAATTTATCACTAGAAAATATGATCTGAACAAAGTTCAAGTTTTTTATTATTATTTGTGGAAGCTAAGTTTTATTGTTTACAAATATGACACGTTCCAACTATACAATATTTATCTCTTAATGGTTCCTTATTTCAATACATGTCTGTCTGTCTGTCACAGCTGATTTTTTCAGGAAGCATGTGACATAGAAATTTCTCCTAGTTAATACATCTTATTAACACCCAGAATTGGCACTAGCTAACGTTTTTAAAATATTCATATAAAAATTTAAGAACAGAATAAATAATAAAACTTTATTTTAAACTTTTAATGTATCATGTGTGGTATCATTTGAAAGGGCTCGTTATAAGGAGCAAAAAAATATTTTTTCATAATTTTAAATTGGATATTTAAAAAGTTATTGTAAAAATATATGAGAAATAAAACATTGGGCAACACAGGGCAAGGCAGCCCTAAAATCTAACTAGAAGTTTATAGGAAAACTATGGCTTTTATCTTATAATTTTTTAAAGATGCACCATGTTTTCATGTCTGTGATAAATATATTTTAATAGAAATTCTAAATACCCTTCAATGTTGAAAAACATCTAAACCCTTGGAATGCAGTTCTACTAGTTTATGACAAGTTTTATCACAGTTATATACTTTATCTTAACACCTCTACTAAAATTATAAATCTGAAAGTGGGTCAGTTTGTTACGTAATATTTCAAAACCCAAAAGCTACTACACACGGTGTCCGGGAATAAGGGTTAGACAAAGAAAGATGTTATTCGTTGACTGAAAAATAGTTGATTGTCATTAAAATAAAATTTAAGACGACTTTTTTTCAGAAAATTGAAAATAATATAAATAATTATTTGTCATCTTTTTCGTACACACATTCAGTGCCGCTCAGTTTAATAACCCGCGAACAGCTGCGAAGACATCTAGTTGCCCGGGTAAAAACCGGGCTCCAGGTAAGCATTGGGTGTGTTAAAAAGAGTTGTGTAATAATTTTTTTTGCACTCAATTAGAAAAAGGGTGTGTTTTACGTTTTATGACGTTTTACAACAATTTATTCCTTCATAGACAACGGATAGTCTTTCTTGGTCCGACCCATATTCCCAGACACTGTGTATAATCGCTAGCTACCAAATTATATATATATATATATATATATATATATATATAGTTCATAAAAATTCATCACAATTCTACTAGGAGTAACATGTAGGCTGTGGCTCCATTTGTTGTCTACCGTATATTGCTAATGCTATGAAATCATGCTATTGTTATTCAATCATGTCTAAATGGTTGGATAGATTTTCATGAAACTCTGTACAGACATAGTTCACGATTACTGTTATACATAGGCTACTTTTAAATCCAAGATATAGGATAATTCCTCAATGTTTTTTATTTAATTATATAAATTTTGTACAATAACCCATCAATAGAAGGCACAATGTGTATATTAAAGCTAGTGCTCATATGTCTCAAGACCGCAAAACTGGCGTAAATCCAATCGCCTCAGTCAGAAATTCACACAGTTGCAGACAAAAACTAAAACTAGTTAACAATAAATCTTCTATTACTGTAATTACAGATTTATTCTCATTTTAATAACTTAAAATGTACTATGTCTTACCACAAAACATTATAATCACAGACAAAAGCATGTTTCAAATGACTTTTTAGTTAATCAAATAAAACGTGCGGAGTTATATCAGTCCAATTCAAAGCTTATTTTTTGAGTTATACAATATAACATTTAATGGAACTAAAGAAAATTATTTTCTATCAGTTTCAAGAAAATTTAATTGATAATAAATAATACAGGAATTTGCAAATACAAATATGTAGAGAAATAAAAACGCTTAAAAATGTATACTATCTAGTTTTAATTATAAACATTCTATTAAAGAAAGAATAAGCAGAGTGCAATAGTACGATATCCTTTATTTTACCAACTATCTTCAAAAATAACCAATGATATCTAATTATAAATCCAATCACATCAAATTATAATATTCAGAACTACCACATCCATTCTGATTTAACGACTCGCACCTAAGCACCGACACACCCACACAATCGTATTACTCACTCTCAATCCGCACACAGCCGCACACTTACGCACACACCCGATGGCTGTGAGCCAAGTTTTCGCTATAATTCCTCGCACATGAGTATTCATAACATAAAGAATTGGCTCGAACGGTGCTCGTATTTAGAGCCCGCGTGGGCGTCTTCTCTCGAGCATTACACCTTCCTTCTAAAACTGTTATCGGCTTTATTCATACGGTGGGTCGAGGCGCAGGTGAGTAAGGTGATTAAATGGAATGAATGGGTATCATGAGGAGGTAATTTGTTTATTGGTGTGTCAGAAGATTAAGCATCTAATACAATGACTGCCACATTTAGCTAACCATATAATGATAAGTAATTTTACAATAATGAGAATACAAAAAGACAGACATGGTTTGGCATCTTACATCGATAAAGCTTAGCAATATCTGTAAATGTGCACATTTTAAAAAAATTTAAGGAGAAACAACAGAAAATTTGGTCAAACAAAGTTTACTTATTAATGAAGAATATACATATCTGCCCGAAATGGCTTTACTGGGTAAAAAATTTATAGTTTACTTATTAATGAAAAATATACATACATCTGCCCAAAACGGCTTTGCTTGGTAAAAAACTTATAAATTTTACTTATTAATAAAGAATATACATATCCCCGAAACGACTTTGCTGGGTAAAAAACTTATAAAGTTTACTTATTAATAAAAAATATACTTATATCTGCCCGAAACAGCATTGCTGGGTAAAAAACTTATATAGTTTACTTATTAATGAAGAATATACATATATCTGCCCAAAACAGCTTTGCTGGGTAACATATTTATAAAGTTTACTTATTAATGAAGAATATACATATATCTGCCCGAAACAGCTTTGCTGGGTAAAAAACTTATAAAGTTTACTTATTAATGAAGAATATACATATATCTGCCCGAAACAGCTTTGCTGGGTAAAAAACTTATAAAGTTTACTTATTAATGAAGAATATACATATATCTGCTCGAAACAGCTTTGCTGGGTAAAAACTTATAAATTTTACTTATTAATGAAGAATATACATATATCTGCCAAAAACGGCTTTGCTTGATAAAAACCTTATAAATTTTACTTATTAATGAAGAATATACACATCCCCGAAACGGCTTTGCTGGGTAAAAAACTCATAAAGTTTACTTATTAATGAAAAATATACATACATCTGCCCGAAACAGCTTTGCTGGGTAAAAAACTTATATAGTTTACTTATTAATGAAGAATATACATATATCTGCCCAAAACAGCTTTGCTGGGTAACATATTTATAAAGTTTACTTATTAATGAAGAATATACATATATCTGCCCAAAACAGCTTTGCTGGGTAACATATTTATAAAGTTTACTTATTAATGAAAAATATACATACATCTGCCCAAAACAGCTTTGCTGGGTAAAAAACTTATATAGTTTACTTATTAATGAAGAATATACATATATCTGCCCAAAACAGCTTTGCTGGGTAACATATTTATAAAGTTTACTTATTAATGAAGAATATACATATATCTGCCCGAAACAGCTTTGCTGGGTAAAAAACTTATAAAGTTTACTTATTAATGAAGAATATACATATATCTGCCCGAAACAGCTTTGCTGGGTAAAAACCTTATAAAGTTTACTTATTAATGAAGAATACACATATATCTGTCCGAAAGAGCTTTGTTGGGTAAAAAACTTATAAAGTTTACTTATCAATGAAGAATATACATATATTTGCCTGAAACGGCTTTGCTGGATAAAAACTTATAGTTTACTTATTAATTAAGAATATACATCCTCCTCAAACAGCTTTGCTAGGTAAGAAACTTGTTAATTTCAAATATAACTCATACTAAGAGGATTCCTCACACACTCAGGGGCACATAAACATTTAAGTGTACATAGTATATCTATTAATGTATTTATAAATATCAATATTATTTCTCACCATGTAAGTATGTCAATATATTGCAATAAATGTCAATATATTGCAATAATAATATATTGCTGTACATCTTTCACAGACATAATAAATATATATTTTAAAATACAAAGTCATTTTGCAGTTGATTTGAGTCACTTTTATAGTTTCTATGAAGTTTTATGTCATAAGTCGACCAGATTATTGCTTGTAAACTAATAGAGCCTACATAGTCGTGATTGCCCTGGTGAAAGATATAAATCTTTCATAATTTATACATTTTAAAATACAAAGTTATTTTGTGGTTGATTCGAGTCACTTTTATAGTCTCTATGAACTTTTATGTCATAAGTCGGTCGATTATTGCTCGTAAACTAATAGAGCTTACATAGTTGTGATAATTTTCCTTTTAATTTCCTTGTATATAGATACGTATGCTACTATCGTGAATACTTTTTTATAATAATAGCAGTTTAGCTCCTAGGGTATAGAAACACTTAACTCTAACAAAAATACCCCCTTTATCTTAATATTTCATAAACGGATTTCTCATCGAAAAAGTATTCATAACATACCCCAAATATTTTTTAAAGACTTGTTCAATGATACACTACATAATGGGACATATATATATAGAAAAGGTTCACAAAAAGATTAGTTTCATAAATTTGTAGGCGTTATAAATATGTGTAACTGAGCCAAATTTCAACTTTATAGCACTAATAGTTTGTGAGTAAAACAGCTGTGATCACAGACAAGGCGACATACAGATGATAGACCACAGACACGAAATTATAAGCGTTTTTACTTTGGCTACCATACCCTCAAAATGGACCATAAATGCATTTAATTTTAATTCTTTTTTTAAATACAATATTTATTAATTTATCACTAATATTATCAACGGTTCATTTACCTGTTCTATGTTTGTGTAGAAAAAACCCAATAACATGAAAATGCCTATACATAACCAACAAACTATAATAATTAAAAGCGTAAATAACAAAATCTCTATGAAATTAATTTGATAAACATATTCAAATTTTGTTCAACAACATTTACATAATGAATTACAATAATTGCATCATTATAGCTCATTTTGCAAATATTAAAAAGTCCATATAAATTTAGCATCAAGTTACTTATAATAACGTCTAATCTTAGAGTTATATATTTTCTGATATTATAAATATCCTTCTTTTATGCGCTCTTCACCTGTGATGGCTGTGTGTGACTAAAAACACAACAATTACAGGTGAAGGACGCATAAAAGTAAGGTATCAATAATTTTTAAGGTCTATTACAGTATAACTCATTTGTAAATCTTAAAGAGTCCATATAAATTTAGCATCAAGTTAATTATAATAATATTTATTCTCAGAGTTATATATTTTCTGATATTATTGATATCCTTCTTTTATGCGCTCTTCCCCTGTGATGACTGTGTGTGACTAAAAACACAACAATTACAGGTGAAGGACGCATAAAAGTAAGGTATCGATAATTTTTAAGGTCTATTACAGTATAGCTCATTTGCAAATCTTAAAGAGTCCATATAAATTTAGCATCAAGTTAATTATAATAACGTCTATTCTCAGAGTAACACAACAATTACAGGTGAAGGATGCATAAAAGTAAGGTATCAATAATTTATTGTCTCTTCACAGCTATGTATTTTCTGAATTATTGATATCCTAATTTTATGCACTTTTCACTGTGAGGGCTGTGTGTGACTAAAAATACAACAATTACAGGTGAAGGACGCTTAAGAGTAAGATACCAATAATTTATTGTCTCTTCAGAGCTATGTATTTTCTGAAATTATTGATATCCTACTTTTATGCACTTTTCACTGTGAGGGCTGTGTGTGACTAAAAACACAACAATTACAGGTGAAGGACGCATAAGAGTAAGATACCAATAATTTATTGTCTCTTCAGAGCTATGTATTTTCTGAAATTATTGATATCCTACTTTTATGCACTTTTCACTGTGAGGGCTGTGTGTGACTAAAAACACAACAATTACAGGTGAAGGACGCTTAAGAGTAAGATACCAATAATTTATTGTCTCTTCAGAGCTATGTATTTTCTGAAATTATTGATATCCTACTTTTATGCACTTTTCACTGTGAGGGCTGTGTGTGACTAAAAACACAACAATTACAGGTGAAGGACGCATAAGAGTAAGATACCAATAATTTATTGTCTCTTCAGAGCTATGTATTTTCTGAAATTATTGATATCCTACTTTTATGCACTTTTCACTGTGAGGGCTGTGTGTGACTAAAAACACAACAATTACAGGTGAAGAATGCATAAGAGTAGGACATGAATAATTTATAATGTCTATCACAGAGCTGCATATTTTCTAAAATTATTGATATCCTATTTTTATGCGCTCTTCACCTGTGATTGCTATGTATGAC
This sequence comes from Druceiella hillmani, assembly GCA_039881145.1. Lineage (NCBI taxonomy): Eukaryota > Metazoa > Arthropoda > Insecta > Lepidoptera > Hepialidae > Druceiella > Druceiella hillmani. The sequence continues at coordinate 1,754,255 of JAYKKI010000078.1, read as the reverse complement.
TAAGCAAAATAATCGGAATTGGTCACCAATATTTTGACATACACAACATGATGCAATGTTTTGACATATAAAACATGATGCAGTGCTCAGTCATATTAGTTATTCATAATTTCATTCCTGTTTTTTTGTGAAAGAATTATTGTTTTTCACAAATAAATCTTAAAATGTTACATGTACTCCAGGTCTATCTGTGTTAATCTTGTGAGTCGAAAAATAACTTTTTGAAAAAGTTTCTTAAGAAAATGTAGCGAGAGACCATTTGCAAGTTGTAGATAGTTCGCTATATAATTTCTAATATCATGAATGTATCTATGTTTTGCTAATATAATATGTTCAGAAACATGACGACTTTTAGAAATTTTTTGTTACATTAGTCATGATGGTTCAAACCGTAGTGTTGGTTTAGCAAGAAAATTATGCTATATAAGTATGAAAGTTCTATTAAAGCTTAGATGATGTCAAAGTTAAAATATGTTAATATAAAGTTCAAAATTTACTGGAGGAAATGAATTGTGTTAAACAATTAATATTATTTTCACATAAAATTGTTTCTATATAATTGCAGGCTTATAGCAGCCTATATAATTCTTTTTAGAATTCCATAGTGCTACAGGGAACTCTCATCATCCGTAATATCCATCTGTCACAGCGTCACAGTTTCTCACAATTTCACACTTATTTTGAAAGCATATGCTTAATATAGAGATCTCAATTAAAATGATGGAAAATAATAAAAAAATTTCACATCTCAGAACGGAAAACAATACCCTTACAAGGTCATTTACATGCGCATAGGTCATAGCCATTTATCTCAGAAACCGAATTCGACCTTTGATGTCGAAACTTTAAATTTGGCAGAATAATAAAACATATACATATATATATATATACATATATATATACACACATATATATATATATATATATATATATATATATATATATATATATATATATATATTATATATATATATATATGCACATACACATAATTAAAAAAAAATTTGAAATTCCAATATAACGTTTCAAAGGGTTTAAAAATATTTCTTTCATAATTTCAGATATTATATCATAAGAAGTATACTAAAAAATATAAAACAGATATGTCCATTACTCCCCCCCCACTTCAATTCCGAGATGACTGAACCAAAAATTATGAAAAAAAAAGGTTTTATAAACCTAAGCAACGACTGTACGAAAGCTGTAGCGATGATTTTAAATGTCATCACTATTTAAATATAAAATGTCGTCACCATGGTGTGTTGCATTGATCGCAAGGCATACGGTTAATGATACGGCGCACCGTGGGGAGATCCAGGTTCGATTCCCGGACTGGTGTTTGTTCTGGTTGATTGTAGGAGATTGCTCTCGTAGCAATAAGTATGTCATATGTATCAATTAGATACATTAAAGTACATAAATAAATTAATTAATTATTAAATATAAATCACGTAATTACTACAGTATAGTAGACAATACCATTATACGATTACAATTATTTGCGTTATGAAAAGTTTATATTTGTAAAGAGTTTAATAGTAATATTATGTATTCTTAAAGGTTTACAAGTACATGGAGTAGTGCAAGTACTACTCATACTTGACAGGTTTTCTAAGATTTATTTATGAAAATTTAAACTTCAAAACAACATGCAATAAAAAAAATAATATTTCGCATCAACAATTTCAGGGGACAACTCTTTTATGCGTGTTCTCTATTTTATACATGTCTCGACAAGCACTTGGCCGGTTTATTATTAAACATCACTTACAGTTATTATCATAACACGATATGAAGTCTAGTAAAATGTTGCATACTGTCACTCAACACAGCCCCGTACCGGCGTCTCATACAAAGCGAACCTTATTAAAAATATACGTGTTAATTATAGACGAACCGAGTCCCACATTAGTATTTAGATCGTCTATAAATACACCGCGCCACATTTAATTCACACTCTCCACACAAATTTTGCCAACACTTATTTTTATTGACCAATGCGCTCCGATCGACATAACGAGCAACAAATTGCCTCTTACTCATAACCTTACTTTCTTTTTCATAATTTGACTAGTCATGCTTCATTGTTACAGTGAGAAAAAACTTAACAAACGAGATAGATCCTGAGACAAAAGGTACCTTGACAGATAAATAGATATCAATGTGATTCTATAAGGGTTTTTTTTGTTCTGGGGTACAGAAACACTTATCGACATTTTTATCTACACAATCTTCCTTAAACTGAAAGATATTGGATGCAGTTATGGACAGTCCTCAAGAAATTATAAGTGTTCCCTTTTCAACATTACCTGATGGAATTCTAAAAAAAATGATTATTAAATTTCAATGATAAGTTAATGTGTAGAAACTATTCTAAAAATAATAAATATATACAAGAAAGAAGTATATATGTTTAAAAAGGTAGACACCCGAACTGATGACAATTTTCAAGTATCAATTTCAGATATACAAGACACTTAAGTGAAAGGATACTTACAGACCTAATACAATGCCTATGCGCAACCAAGTTTGAAAATTTGAATCCGGACTGTGAGAATGATTTAACATATTAGAAAAAACCGGCCAAGTGCGAGTTGGCCTCGCGCACGAACGATTCTATAGCACCAAACAATATTAAACTTATAAGTTCGTACTTCTCAATGACACCGTGAAAAACAAAGTTATTGCTGCAATCGGTACCAAAAATATCCCATATCTAAATAATTACACAATTTACCTTATATTTTTTATTAATATACCTTATATTTTTTATTAATATACCTTATATTTTTTATTAATATACCTTATGTTTTTCATAGATTCAAACTAATTTTCATTAAAGATTTTCACACATTAATTGAAAAGTTAGAGGGAGCACTCTTTTAGAAACTTCAAAAGCACATATCTCTCCAATTATTGACTTAAATAAAAAAGTTATTTTGGAACCTCTGTATCATTTTTTAAGACTCATCTAACCATAAGCCACATGCCTATGTGCACTGGATAGTCATCCCTCAGCTACACGTATGGAGTGCCACCCCTAATATTACTTTTATCATAATTCTACTATTTCGTTGTATAGAAGATACTTACTATCTAAATGTAATCTATATAGTGCCAATAGTCACAGAGTAAATTGGCTGTGATATACGAACAGATAAAGACAGATGGACAAGATGAAATTATAAGGGTTCCGTCTTTCCCCTTTGGCTATGGAACTGTAAAAAGACAGACATCTATATTGCACTAATCAAATATCTGTAACCAGTTAAATTGTAATGTACATAGACGTTGAAGACCTAATTTACCAAAATAAGCTTCTAACGATCTAGATAGCATACCTATAAGTTTAGTAATTTTTAGTTGAAGTTTTTAGATTTTCGAACATAAAATCAGATATAACATTTTTTATATTTATTGTTTTTTGAAATAATCTTATCCACCCAAAAATTGAGTAAAGCCCTGGCTCCACTCTTCTTTAGGTGTTCCTGCACAATTATTTAGAGAGTAGCCTCAGTCTCATTTGAAATTATAAAAAAAATACTTTGAAGTTAAAAAATCTGCAAGTAGGGGCAGGGGGCTGAGAGTTCAAGAAGAATCTTTACAACATTATCTTAAGAAAGACCCGTTCCAAATTGCTGAATTGAATGTCGCTTATATCGATCAGTCTTCAGTACCTTTTTTTATTTTTATTTGTAGTGTTTATTTATAGGCTTAAAAATAAATTACACTGCTGCAAGATTTTTTGATTAAAACTATAAAACCGGGACCAACTCATATATATATATACATACATATATATATATATATATATACATATACATACATACATATATATATATATATATATACATACATATATATATATATATATATATATATATATACACACTTTATAAGTGATATGATGAGTACATTTAGGATATTTTTAAAATCATCTCTTTGGCAGAATGCACTGAAATATTGTCACAATGAAGGATATTTCTATTACACGCCTGAGTCACACATCCTCCAAAACTCATTTATCTCCTCCAAAAGTCTCATTTATTATCGTCTTTAATAGCCCTTTTACTACACTGAAAAATTACCAGCAGAATGACACAATCTTTTAGAGAAAGACCTCCAAAGAGACAAGCACCAGTCTGCAGATTGTCTCTTCACTCAAGGTTCACAAGAGTAGGCCAGTCGTTATAAAGTAAAATACAACATTTGGCTGTCATATGTAAAACAGTTGTTCTACTTGGCAATACCAGCCAGCATGATGATTTTTAGTTTACTTTAAATTGCGTCTATCTAGCACAATCCTTCTTAACAAATATAAATTGTTAAATTGTTTGCAGTTCACTCTAACCAATATTTAAAGTAATAAGTGCACGGCATTAACATTATCTACTATCACAGATGCCTCCAGACGTATTTCTCTATTACAGACAATGATGTCAATACGACCACAAATTCATTAAACCAGTAACTATGAAAAAAATTCTCCTTTTTAGCGTTCCGTGGAAGTCCATATAATTATGCCGTGTCCTTTGATCTGCTGATATGTAAACTTATCTCTGTCCACTTTTTTAAATTTAGAACCAAAACAGGTAATACTACATCAAAATAACTTTTAACAGAATTGTAAAAAGTTATTTTGATATAGTATTAACTTTTAACAGAATTGTAAAAAGTTATTTTGATGTAGAATGATAATAAAATTTACAAAAAAATTCTAGGATGTATATAGTTAATAATTATTATAGCTTGTTCGTTATGAATGTTTTTATGGTACAAGATTGGGTTGTGCAGTTCTGTATTGGAATGAAGCAAACGATGAAATAATTAAACTGTTGAAAAAATAGTTAAAAATTTAACTGGAAATCATTATGTATGAAAAAAACGAGTAAAACAAAATTCAGTAATGATCTCTATTTATTCGAAGAAAATGTAGAGGAAACTATTTTTCATACATGGAAAATATAAATAAAAAAAAATAGATTCGATAAAAACCTCACTGGCCGCTACAATCATTTAACTTTTATCGCTACTATATTGCATGGTGTAAAGTTGAATCTTTATTGCCGATGTGTACTTATTCCTTCTAGTTCTGTAATCTCTTGGTTTAGAAACCTAAATTGGACCGGCGAAAATGGGCCTGGTGTTTAAAATAATTTAAAAAACCTAATATTTGTTAAAATATAAAAAACCAAACAATTCAGCCATTAACAACGAAGAAAGTGCAAAAAATAAAATAAAATTTGTGGTGAAGAGCAAAAAATAAAATAATCTAAAACAAAAACTACCCGTACCTGCACATATATTATGTTTTTAATATTTCAAGGACTGTCAATAAAGACTTGAAAATAATCTATATTGATCACTTTTTAAATATATAGGCATTGTGTAAAGGAATCAAAAATAAACTATTAACTGACATTCGTTTTGTATTGTTCTTAAAATTAATGTCTTTTTTTATTCTTCACGAATTTTCCGTGGCTTTTTTCAACAACCCTGTCGGGTATCTATGTATAGATATCTATGTATAGATTATATTATATTACACGCTCTGTGTTTAATAAATTTTGCTGGTTTAAACATTTCCATAGGAATAGCATTTACAATGTATTATAAAAAATGACCTGACTTCGTAAAAAAATAGATACAAGATTTTTTAATTATCTTATTGACGATTTAAGTAAAACTTATAAGGGGCTTATTTTTTCATTACCCCTATGCAAGACTGTCATTTTCATTCTCGTGACAGCTCGGTCCAACATTATATAGACTTTTGTTGGTTACTTTAAAATCATGAAAAAACTTTTTAACGAGTACTTTACATAAAATATTACAGAAACAAATGTGAAATAATTGTTCTCTGTAACAAAATAACAGGCAATTTTTAATTTAGCTCTCACCTTGAAAATGAATCACTGTAAAATCAAAAAAGTTGGAAACAAATATAAATATACAAGAGACAATACGAGCTTAACTAATTTTTATATATGTATATTAATAAAAAAAAACTGCTGTGAAATGAAGACTAACATAATCAATACAGAGACGGCATTGATAGATTTGGCACTATAATGGGAGTTATAAATAGAACTGGGTCGTATCACTACCTCTATATAAACTATATATAAAAGCACTAATTGAATAACACAAACAAACTTCAGGTGAGGTAAACGGTCACTAACAAATACAATATTGTTTTTTCAATGTAAAAAAATTTACATAATATATCTTATGAAGCTATCAAAACAAACAGAAACAGATGAAACTTTTCAAGTGATTCTGTAACATTTTCCAATCAACTTAATATCAAAAATCACAGGTGTGAATTTCAGAAATGTTAAATATGTTATGAATTTTAGACACTATATAAATTACTTCTTTAAAACATACCGCGTGTTTCAATTTAAAATTTACTGAAATATATGAAAAAATTATTGAAATATATGAAATTTAAAACTATTTATAACACACTAGCTGTGTCCCATGGCTTCGCTCGCATGGAATTAGCATTGCTTAAAATAAAAGGTATTTTTATGAAACACATCATTTATCTCTACGAAACATGTAATTTGAAGACAAATTTTATGAAAATTAATTTAATAGTTAAGTCATAAATGTGGAATAAAGAAAGATATTTACACATTTATTACATTAGTTAAGAGAAGTTAGATAGCTGTTATATAAAATATATATATATATATATATATATATATATATATATATATACATACATACAGACACACACACACATATATAGGTGTGTGTGTATGTGTGTGTGTGAGTCTGTGTGCATGCGTGCGTATGTATGTATGTATGTATGTATGTATGTATGTATGTGTGTGTGTGTGTGTGTGTGTGTGTGTGTGTGTGTGTGTGTGTGTGTGTGTGTGCGCGTGCGTGCGTGCGTGTATATATATATATATATATATATATATATATATATATATACATACACATATATATATATAACATGCACAGCGGACATTGACCTCCAGTTACTGATGAATTTTGATTCCTAAAATATTTTTTTCCTCAAATATAATATGGCAGAAGGCATGTTAATTCATACTAAAGAGTTTCAATATGACTCCTTACTTTTAATATTTCTCTTAGTAACAAAATACTTCAAAGTATTATATTTAAAATATATACTTTAAATAAGTAGTAAGTTATACTTAAATAAAATAATTTAAATAATAAATAATAAATAAGTAAATTATATGAACTTCCATACAAACTTTCATCACCATTAGTGGTTGATTAATTTTTTTTAAGTAGCCTATGTACTATTCCAAGTCATTATCCGTGTGCGAAATTTCATACATAGTATTTTTTGTGCGATTGACAATCAAATATCTAAACCAACAAATATACAAACTTTCACATTTATAATATTAGAAATTTTAATTACATAACATGTATAATGTAGAAACAGAGTGTTGTACTTAACATAAAATTACCACCATAGACATTGCCATAACATTTTGTATAGAAACAAAAAAGTGAAATATATAAAATGGAGAATTATGTTATAACACATATAATTTCTTAATATTTAACATCTGTTACAACTAGCCTCACACTCCCCTACTTTTATTTGACAAAAACAACATCAGATCTATGACCTGTCAAATAACAGTAACTCAAAAAATTAATGAGAACTGGCAACAATGCACAGAATCCTTTGACCTTGAAACAAGTTCGTTTACACAAACTTTTTTATACAGTTTACCCATTATATTAAATAATTAACATATTTGGAACAAAAAGCCCATCCGATCTCTACCAAAACGAAGAAGCAGATATTAAAAAATGTAACTGTCACACACAGAGTAGATACCTTTTAAAAGCAAATTATTTGTTATTTTTACTTTTTAAAGGTCGCATAAAACTAATCGAACATTACACCGAGCACTATTTTTTTACGTTACTGCAAAAAAATTTGGTTTCTTTTGAACCTGAAAATAGTAACTAGTCATTTGAAATTTCAAAATAATACCTTCACTTGCGTCAATTTTCAACTAAGGGACTTTTTATTAAGGTAATAATATTTCCGCCTCAAAGTATCTTCAACCATGTTAAAACTATATAAAATAAAGAACTTTGGGCCTATTTTTCCATCCTGAGATAAACAACCAGATAGGAGTTATTCGACGGATGGCATAATTTTCCATTTTTCAATGGTCAGATAAAATTTAACTCTCGAATAAAGCCCCTAACTAAGCAATATAGTTTTCTGCTACTTCGAGGTCCTGATAAGTGGTTATTTGGCCTGTTAAAATGACTTTTTAGGTTATGTTTGGCAATAATTGTTTGGCATTTCTTCTTGGACCCCTTTTTAATACCCTAGAGTATTTTAATTTTAAAGTGTTTGTCGTGTACGGTATTTCCATTTGTTGCAGCATTAAATTTGGTGGCAATGGATATCCAACTGGCATATTTCTGTCTCTTTGAGGCTGCATTAGTTTTCTTGTTTTCTACTACATTACAATAACAGTGACTAAATCAGTCAATAAGCGGGCTTCAAAGTTTTTGAAATTAGAAGTACGTTTGTGTTTCTTCATCTCATATATTTTCAGATTTTTCACAACACAGTTTAAAAATAACAATACGCCATGAGCAACCAAAATGAAGCAAATAAATAAATTATAGGTTAGTTTTGTGTGTAAAAGTCAAATGTCAAATTAATGCTTCGTTCCTGTCACTGTCAAATATGTTGAATTCTATATATGTCTATCTCACTTGTTTAGTGTGAAGTTAGTTGGACTAAACCACAGTTAAGTATTCTTTGAATAATGTGTCATAGATAAATGCAAAAAGGTTACCTGGCAGAAAAAGAGCCCAGTTATTTGTAACCTAGTTGTTAGACGTTTTATTTGATGAATGTAAAATCGGGCCTTACATGTAAGTTTAATCGCTGTGACAGTCACGAAATTTGTATTTTTTAGTTATTAAGCCTATGGTACTGATCTCTTACACACTTAAGTCATACTATGAGGATTCCGTATTAAACTGTTTGCAAATTAATATTATATTTCATCATGTATATCTTTAAGGAGCATAGTATTATTTCAGACGCAAAAATACCATAAATATCTTAAAAACTTTGAAATTTAGAATTATCACTATAGTTTTCCGGAAAATTATTAGTAACACTGCATTTTTCATAATTTTAACTTTATCAGCTCTGGAGATGGTGGGGGGCAACACAGAAATGTGTTACAAAAATAATTATTTTAAATCATTATTAATTAGCTTTTTCAATTAAAAAGTTTCGAATACATTTCTCCCCAAATTTTTCCAAATTAATATTTTAGAGTGGGAACTATGTGGATATACGTGAGTTAATATACTTTTTCACAATGCAAAGTTTCAAGCTCCCACATCAAATAGTTTCCGAGGAAAATTTTGCAAAATTTTTTTCACTTTCAATTGATACTTCCACATAATACATGAATTGAAAAAAAAATGTTTAATACATCGGAATACGAGTATATCTGAATTGGAACTATAAAGTTACATGCGGTTTAATACGCTTTATCACTATCACAAATTTCAAGATTCCACATCAAATGCTTTCCAAGATTCCACATCAAATGGTTCAAATTGTGAAAAATGGATAGAACTTACAAAGTTTCCTGTTTTTCGTCTGAGATATGGAACCGTAAAAAAGGTGTTTTGGTATCTACTCAATCCTAGACTTGACTAATATGAAATTTTTCAAACATATCCCATGTATATAAATTCCCTTTTAATTAATTTATATAATAGTATTGATTGTTTACATAAATATACATATTAAAATAAGTAAATATAAAAAACAAAAGAAAATCTGCAAATTTTGTGTTTAGTATTCTACATAACCAAACCATCACAAATACAGTATACTAAATGAACGAAAGCAGAATGTTAAATTTCAATCATAATGTAAAAAAAAAACAAAATTTTTTTGACGCCCTGTCCCATTACAGCACCAATACAAAACGAGAGTATTGATTTTGGCAACCGTTCAAAACTCACGCTCGCTAACGAGAGCCCCACTATAAACTTATTCGCGGATACATTCTCCGATAATTACAGGTGCAAATTAGCCACTGCGACTCTATTTATATTATCAAGATACGAGCGACTAAATGGTTAATATATACAATTACGACAATCTTTAACATTAACTGGCTCTTGCTATTTTGAGACTATTTCCGTTTCTATCCAACTTTACTTATGCCATATTGAGAGTAGGCCACGGAAGCTAATTGGAATAGTGGCTCACGACAGATTTATGTACCACGGCTGACCTTCTTCAGTTTATTCTAAGCTATTCTAGCATGCATCGAACTGAGTGGGATGTCTAATTTTGAGATTATATATGAATAAAATATATTATTTATATAGCATTGACTTCACCGATGCAAAAAGTGCTTTATCTTTTTGATTTGAACGAAGTATAAGATACATATGGCAAATAAGGCTCGGCAATTGGCATGTAATAAGGCCTAGGAGGCAGAAATTATATTTAAAATAATGTAACTATTAAATGGTAGTCATGCTCATTTAGAATACGACGATAAATTGATAGCAACGCGAACGCATGTCACTCGTGTTACCAACTTGTCGGTGATGTAACAATCATCATTTACCATTTTTACCAACTTTTATAGAAATATAGTGTTTTTTTTATTTATTGGTTACAATTATAGACATAGCACAATATCGCATTGTTAATTTTAAAAAAATAAATCTTTACACTAAAATGTACGTTGATTATTGAATAATTTAAAAAAAGTAAATAGCCCGAAAAAGGGAACACATTAAATAAGGGGGGGGGGTGTCCATAGAATTTGAAAATGGTCCAATAACATTTATTTTACAAAATAACTCAATTGTACCATATGCGTACTGGCCTATATAAACACAGGTCATAAAAATTTAAATTAAACTTGAAGAGGGACTGGGAAATGAGACCATTTTCAAATGGACACTCCTCCCCCTCCCCCCCCCCTTACTTAATATGTTCTCTTTTCCAGGCTATTTATTTTTTTCAAATAAACAATGCAATATTTGATAATGTCTTAGGGCTAATAAGGTCCACTGAATTTGAGGTTGGCTTTACCAGATTCCCAAAATTGTTAATAGTTTCAATTTTTACTGTATTCAAATTTCGTAAATCAACAAATAAAAAAAAACAACAAACATTAATGGAAGGATTAAGGAAATACCTATTTACAAAACTAATAAGGCCCAGTGAATTTGAGGTTGGCTTTACCAGATTCCCAAAATTGTTAATAGTTTCAATTTTTACTGTATTCAAATTTCGTAAATCGACAAATAAAAAAAACAACAAAAATTAATGGAAGGATCAAGGAAATACCTACTTCCAAAACTAATAAGGCCCAGTGAATTTGAGATTGGCTTTACCAGATTCCCAAAATTGTTAATAGTTTATATTTTTATTGTATTCAAATTTCATAAATCGACAAATTAAGAAATAAACAAAAGTTAATGGTAGTATTCAAAACTTGTATTTTTATTGTATTTAAATTTCATAAATCAACAAATTTATAAATCAACAAAATGGAAGAATTAAGGAAATGCCTACTTATAATGCTAATAACGCATAGCGAATATGAGATTGGTCTTATCAAATTCTCGTAATTATTGAGTTTAAACTTTTTTTTATTCAAATTGCGTAAACTGACAAATTTGTAAATCAAGAAAAATAAATGGAAGAATTAAGGAAATGCCATCCTATAGGTCTATTAAAGCCCCGTTAATTTGAAATTGGTCTTATTAAATTCCCAAAAATTTTAATTATCATATTATTAAAATTTCGTAAATGTATGTGTATATCGCATAGGCTTTATTCTAATCTTTATTGTCCGTTAAAGATACGTTATATTTCACTGGTTTGAGAGAAAAGAACAGCATCATATAATTTTAACTATTTCGTCGACGATGAGTTATCTATAGATGACAGGAGCCTGATTTTTATGTTATTTTTTTTGTTGTGTGTCAAGTAATGTTTATTCATCATGTCACTTTCGAGGTCAATCTCAAATTGTCTGTTATACATTATATTATTTCTTTAGATAGTCGGAAGTATTTTATAAAATTATGATTTAGGTAACCTACATGGATCCGAGACATTCTCAGATGGTAAGGACTTTATTAGCGTTTCTGCAAATGCAATATAATTTTTAGGAGATAAATATATAACGATGTTTGTTGATATCTAATTTAATAAATGACTAATCTCTCTATCGATAATCTAATCATTTTTATAAGATAACTATAAAAATTAGTCGTTTTACTTCTCAGTTCGCCGAATTAGTTTTATTAGTCAGACTAAATTTACTAAATTATCAAAAGAAATATTTAAATAACTTGTAGTCAGCAGTAACATCCACTGTTTTAACTATCTTTACTTTATCCAAAGTGAGATAAAGCACTATTTTAACGTACATAGCTATCAAAATATAAGTTTTACGATGATACAACTACGTCCGGTTAAAAAATAATTAACTGCGTAACATTTACGTAATTAACAAAATTATATGGTACAATATAGGACTGAATAGTGTTTTTTCCACCATTTAAATATATTGTTTAACATATTTTTCACAAGCATGAAAATATTGTGAATTTCTCTACACTATATGACTTGACATGATTGTTTTTCTATAAACTTTAAGTAAAGTTATGGAAACCCTGTAATTTTCATAATTTTAGGTTCAAATAATTTTGATCATGGAGGCTGTATATATTTTTGGATAGCATGTCACTGAAGATGTGTACTACTTAACACATTAAGCACGCATGTTAATCACGCTGTTTAAATGTATATATTTCTGTTAAAATGAAAAAACACAGACAATTATATATCATAAGAAAATGAAATAATGAATTGAATGGCGACATATTTGTCTATAGCCTACAGTTACAATTTTTGTTCCATGTGAGGTAGTTTAATTATTGTTTATACTTTTTTTGCCAATAATAAAAATTACATTTTACAAAGACTTTTCGTTTTATAAAGCCTTTTTTCCAATTCAACTACATTGTAAGAACATTTCTTCCCTATTTATATAAAAAAATTTCATAACAATATAATGGTATAAAAAATTTCATAACAATAACTGGCACAAGCGCCGATGTTACATAGAAATGCCTGCGCACTTAAAGGGTTAAAAAGATTTTAAAAAATTTGAGATCATTATTACTAACCTTTTCTTAAAATTCTCCACATGGTAAATGCAATTTAAAAAAAAAATTAAACTCCTAAAACTTTATATTTATTCTTTTCAGTGCTACTGAGCTATAAGCAGGGCAGTTTCCAGGAAAAAAGATTGTAACAGACAGACACAAAGCACTAGACTTTGAAAACCATATTAAAGACCTGGAATATCCAATTCTGTCCTGAACATCTGGAAAACCTGATAAATTACATAACTATGATGCGTACCGACTTTCTAAATGCAATTACTATGAAATCTCATGCGGTATTTATATGATGTAGTTATGCTTAAGGAATAGGTCAGGAATGTCGTTCAACATATTTAACAACATCAGTTGGGAGATGTGCCAATTATTTGTTAGAACACGTTCCAAATTGCAGGTGCCATCTGGAGTACAGATTCAGATTTCGGTGACATTTCCTTTATAAATGTATTGTAGCTTTGCCAAGTCAATTAAATTTTTGCCATTAAAATTTATTCGGGGAATCTTATGAAACATGATACGAGATCAGAATAGGAAGAAATACAGGTATAGCCTTTCTTGCAGCATAGATGAAGAAAGAAAAGCCCTCTATCGTTCAGATGACCCAAAATTGTTCATGTTGTGCAAGCATTGCACCTAAGAATTCAGTTTAGCCGTAACTGTGAACTTCTTGGTCTCTAAAAAACTCTTATTAACAAAAAGACAATAGATCAATTGCAAACGTCCCATAGATTTCGTGCTGCTTATTTCATTAATTTTTTTGAATTATCAAAAATAAAATAAATATAATTACAAAAACAAACACTATCTAAAACTCTCCCTACATTTTAAGAGTTCTGTACCCAAAAAATTAAAATGAGACTCTTGGTCTGACAATCTTGTCGGTCCATTCCACGTACAAGAGACAACTAATTCCTAAACAGAATAATTTATAGCCCTAAATTTTCTCATGTTTTAAATTGAGATATCTCAAGAAACAATAATTTGTTTTTATTTTTGTAACAATTTAAAAAATAAAAACAAATACAAAACAAACACCACAAAAATAAAGACAAATCATTTAGTCTTAAGATATCTCAATTCAAAGTATCAAATGTAATTTATAAATGAAAGTGACCCTATGATTTTTTATCCATATAGGTAGTCAAATAAGAAATAAAATTAAGTCTATAACTCACTCTTACACACAGTTTGTATGTTATGTTTGCTGTTCCCATACTTTGAATTGAGATATCCCAAAACCAATGATTTGTTTTAATGTTTTCAATGATTTAAAAAATAAAAACATTTATACAAAAAATTTTAAAAAACTCATTAGTTCTTAAGATATCTCTATTCAAAGTATTAGGAGAGCAAATATAACTTATAAACGAAAATGATCCATATAATTTTTTGACCCATATAATCAATTACTTCTTAAGGATCAAAACTAAGTCTGTCACCCACACTTATATTCAATCATCGGTTTGTCAATTACATTTGCTGCTCTCATATTTTGAACTGAGCTATCTCGAGATACAGTGATTTATTTTTAATTTTTCAATAATTTCAAAAATAAAAACATACAAAAAACGAATGTTAGAAAACTAAAAATAAATCATCGGTTCTTAAGATATCTCAATTCAAAGTATCAATGTAACTTATGAATGAAATTTATCCACATAATTCCTTGATCTCAGATATCAAGTGTTCCTCAAGGTTGAAAACTAAATTTCTGACCTACTGTTTTATATAATCGTCCGCCAGCTCTTTATTACATACTGTTATTCATTATCATTCAATGTATATATACATTTTCTTCCATCTTTCTGTTTGTCTTGAAAAAACTACCCAAATACATAGATTAATTTGTTTGTTCTGTAATTATATTTCCAAACTTCTTTCCGAACTCTATCTTAGTATAATAATTTAAGAAAATCGTAGGCTTGTGTGTATTAACATTGACTTTGAAACATTATTATTATCTTGTCCGCTTCCTAACCCACAACTTTGCCCAGCGACTCATAGAAAACATTCACACAAATCAACCACAAAACAAATTTCCACGGACACCGCAGAACAAATTTCTACGGACATAAATATAAAGATAATTACAGCTGACACTTATAAACATTATGTCTCCAATCGATAATTGTAAGTCGGAGCACACATTAACAATAACTGCGTGACTAATGCGGCTCATTGTATTATTGTTCAATCACTAATACATTACATTATTACATTATGCTCGTGAGTAATGTTTTGTGAACGATTATGCACGTGGGTGACACACAGCTCGCTGCTGTATGCTAAGCTGGGAATTGCAAATAATTCTATATTGCCGATAACAATTATCAATTTTTAACGAAGCAAAGAATAATGATTTTATGATAAAAAACCTCTATTTGAAAATTCTTTTGAAAAGATTATTTTAAACAAATCATTACTAACAAGTTGACGAACAAGTTGTCAACTTTGAAGTTTTCTGGGGCCCGTTTTTTCATATCACTCTTTTTCACCATTCGAAACATTTCTGCAAAACTTCCTTATTAAACCAATCTACTCTAAACATCAGTGTTTCGATACTAAGAATTAAAACAGTATTGGCTCTGTGTCTTGCCAAAAATTATTTACAAATTATGAAATGTCGCATTGATAGATTTCTTTTGACATGGTTATTCTTTCCAAAACCATTTAATTATCTTCATATGCTTATGTCAGAAAAATGTCAAAATTAAAAATTTCTCAGCAATTTTCCGATTTCATAAAACCCTAAAATTTTCTCAATGACAAGACAAATTATAAAAAATTAATACACAATACAAATTATTACAAACAGACCTAAATTTTTTTAACTTTATATTTGGGTACAACGTAGAAAACGTAGGGTTATTCTAATGTTATCAATACATACACTCATTGGTATGCGTTAAAAAAATATACAAGAGGAACCCAGATATCATAGTAACTGGAAAAAACTTGAAGAACACATCAAATATAACAAACATATGAAAATTATATTCTATTAATAATGATCGCTAAAAATGTATTCAAAATTTCCTAATTATTATATAATTAAATATAACGGATTGTATTTTTTTTACAAACAAACTTGGAAACCGTTTTTTACATAAACAATCAATTTTTTTTTACATAAATCCTAATTACAGAAACAATTGTGCAAATTTCAATGAAACTTGCTACTTCAATGGCAAAAGTGGCTATTCATTATCACAGTATACAAAGAGGGAGCTTACGGTGAACGCTAATGCGAAGATGAGCATAATACGAATGCACCGTTTGTATTTAGCTAGGTATTTATTGCTTAAACTAAAAATAATACAAAAATATAATCTACGAGGCTCAACGCTCTCAGATGGTTACACGAACATTTTCAAATAATATCGTAGAGAGATATTATACAAATAAACAAATAATACGATTAACCAGATGTTTTAAAGTAACATTTTCGATATTAAATATTAATAAATCCCAAAGTTGCTTTGTTTGTTACAACTTTGCAACTACGCTAAAAAACGTTACCAAATTTCACATACATACGTTCAATGTCAGAATAACACGTAGGCTCCGTTACTTGTGGCTTTTGCATGATATACTACGAGAAGTATATTTGTTACTTAGTTGCATCTTATTGAATGGAATTCCATAAGATTTGGTTTAGACTAGTATGGCCAGCTGTCCTAATTTTCGTGGGACATTCCAATTTTTAAGGATATTGAGAATAATTTCGTGTAAGCATTATGTAAGCCAAATATTAAATTGACACTACTGACAGCTAAAACCTACATATGTGACATAAAATATGAAAAATACAAATTAATATAAAATTAAATACAATAAAAGCAAAATACCGACACATTAAGGATTGGGAAGGGGTAGTGATGGATTACAGAAGGGATTTCGGAATATAATAGACAATTAAATTTCAGGAACATTTAAGCACAAAATAATATAGGCCGCATTTACTTATATTTACGTTCCGCTGATTCCGTAATCTAGTAGCATACACAAAAGGATGAAGAGGGTATACATGTTTTTAGAAAATCATTCAAAGTCACAGGTATTGGAAACTAGATTGGAGGTATGAAGGTGTAACGGTAGTGTTGTTAAAGATATTGTACAAAAAACATAGAAGCTGGAGGTTGCATCAAAAAAGCAACTTCAACGTTTAAAAAAGTGACTAATGCTTAGATATATGGGTTACATTTTTTAAGGCGAAAAATATATTGAATACACATTTTTCAAAGTCAAATAAAACAATATATGGTAGATTTAATGCTCAAAAGGCTCCGAACCTACAGGACTGTAGCAGTAACCCAATGTTTTTAGTGGAAGACTTAAGATAAACATAAAATTAAATAAAACAGGTAGCACAGGAACACGTTACGAAAGAGATAAAGATTATTTATTGACACATTTTGTAGATTAATGATTAAGTATGTTGCAGTTTAAACACTGGTTCAGTTGCAGTTCAACACCTACCTGATTGGTGAGTATATAAATAAATACTCATCAATCAGGTATGTACTAGTGTTTAAACTGCAACATACTTAATCATTAATATTCAAAATGTGTCAATAAATTATAATTTATGGTTGACTGGAAGAGAATGCTCATGTAGCAATAAGTCCGCCATATGTACTATACATAAAAGTTAATAAATAAAAATAAATAAATAATATCAAGTACGATTGCATAAGGCACGATCACACTTTAACCGTAAAATACAATTGAATATTTTCAAGCAATGATCGAGAATCCTGCTGTTTCCTCTCCAGATTTTTAATTCTTTGTACTGATTTTTTAGCCATCAACGAAAATAACTCAATAATAAAGATTTAATACTACAATATTTCAATAGATCAATATAGCACTTAGAGCTACAACAGAGTGGCTCACATGGAGACAATTTAAAAGTATCATGTGCAATAGAAAAATGTGACTTAAAGGCAAAGGGAAAATATACAAACAGGTATTAAATAAGCAGTTTTGTATGGCTGGGAATGTTGGGCGACCAATAAACGAAACGTAAACAAGCAGAGCGTAACAAAAATGTGTATGTTACGCTGGTCAAAGGGTATAACTCCACTTGTTATAATTTGAAATCTATCCTTTTTTAGAAACCAATCCTTTGAAGTCGCGCCGATAATAGACAAAGTGAAAGAATAATGCTCCAATGAACATATCTAGAGCCATCTGAATGATCACATGTTGAAGCTTGCCCTAAATTTGCCAACAATGAAGCGAGGATGTGGAAAGTCACCCTCCGTTTGGTTGCTGATGACCAAACAAGACCTGAAAGAAGCCCAACTTGATGCCAACACAGCGCAAAACCATCCAAGTGGAAGAGATGGACAAGGAAGGCGATCCCAGTAAATGGAACAAATGATCCAGGCCAGTAAAAATGTGTCAATAGATGATGGATGTAACATGTATATTATACCTACCTACTGGTCGCATCTCGGGAACCCAAAATCTGCATTTTTTTACTGAAAATGGCAATATTTTTAATAATATGTTTAGAAAGGTGTAGCAATAGCCTCATTCAGTCAGAGAAAACTCATCGCCTTAATCGAAGATAGGCACACACAAAACTCTGGGCATGAAGCTCATATGTTATATTTATTAACACCTATTTCTCACAATATAAATTATCTATTTAAATTTGGATACCTGATTGGTGAGTATTTAAATAATATAAGGCACGATCATACTTTAACGTTAAAAAATATATCCCCACGGCATCGACATATGGCCATCGACAACCAATAAAAGATACACGGTTTAATAGGTTAATACTTAATTTACAAGACGCGTTTAATTTTACCTGTACCTTTCTGAATTTGTTTTTTTTTATTGATGAAATAGCATAATTTTTTTAAATATTTAGCAAAATAAATATTACGATAATTAATATGAAAACAATAAGCAATGCGTTTAACTTTATCCGTTAAAACTTCTGAATCAATTTCATCTAATAAATCTTAAATGTTTTGCCATCGTATTGCTGTTCTTAGTTCCTTCACCGTTATGTCTTTATAATTGCATTAAAAAACAACAAAAAAAATACATTGAAACTAATTACTGGCCAAATTTAAATCCGAATAAAGAAAGACGAAACGAATGAATAAAGTTAAGTGGCGAGTGCAACGACCCCTCTGCAACAGTAATTATACTAAGTAAAAAAACAGCTACTTATACAGCTGACCGCTAAAAACTTGTCGAGATAATTAATAACGTTGAGCTTTTCGGGTAACAACAGATGCTTTTTTAATATAGAGAATACATATCTATATATACAAACCTTTGCAAACAATCAGTACCAACACTTACAGACAAATGCTTGAACCGGGATTAAGATGTACCCAGAGAAAATTAAATGGAGCAATGAATCCGTTTATTTTAGTCAGATAGTTGACCTAACCTAACTTAACTTCAAAAGTAGAGGTAGGGTTCACGGTATAATTGTTTATAATTAATAAAATCAATTGGGTATGCATAAACATATATAGTCATATTAAATTTTGCAAAACTTTTGGTAGCTACACTGATAGACAACTGCGCAAAGTGCGATTAAGATAGGTTAATAATTAAACAAAGAAAAGTAAATTGGGCATAGTACCCGCTTAATTTAGCCCGATCTAACCTAATCTAATTTTGAATGTTATAGTTATTTTGCCAGCTCTTATATTTTATATTGTAAATTATCAATAAATGACACATATATGAAAACTTGCCAAAGATTTTTTTTTTCTATATTTCCTTGTCCTGACGAAATATTGGGACGGATAGTCTATTTATATATATATATATATTCTCCCAGTTTTCAATCAATATTTTCTGTATATAGATAATGGTATCATTTTATGTTCAATCCCGACAACATTAACGGTTTTCTGGTTTTTTCATTTACTTATATTCAATGACCTAACTTCAAGCAAAATTTTAATTGGAAGTAGTCTAGATTTTTGATTAGTGAGACAGCAACTAGAGTCAGCGTTAAAAATAATGGTTTTAGGATATCAATAATTTTGTCTATATTTATAAAATTTGAGACTCTAAAGAATTTAAGGGACCTTAACAGACAAAAACTATGTCTATGGTTTGTCTGTTAAGGTCCCTTCAATTCATAGTATTGTCCCTGACCCAATGAGACTATTGCAATAAATATATATATATATATATATATATATATATATATATATATATATATATATATATATATATATATATATATATATATATATATATATATCCTTAAAATCATAGTTATCTTAACAGATAACTATGTCTATATAAAGTCTACGGGTCATATATATTTTGAGTTTTAGAGGAATCGAAAGTAACTCGTAATGGTTTATATAAATATACACACAATCTGTATATGCTCTTATTTTTTTTCTGAACATTGCTGACACACGCTGTGTGTCTATATTTAATTCTAGGAACAAAATGTTATCTATAATCTATGCTATGACCTTACAGGAATGTCTGATTAGTGATACTGATACTTTTAATCGCGAGCTGCAGGAAATTGGTCACTTACACTTTAGATAAGGCGCATATAAGTAAATGACACACCGACCGAAAAAATGAGTGAAGTTTGCAATGCGTTCTAATCATTATTTGATATATTTTTGCAAACAATAGATTTTCTATAATGCTGCGTGCACGCTATATATTTGAAAGACAGTTTGGAAATTGTAACCGAATTAAATAACATGCTTCTTTCAGATTAACTTGAATTTTTAGCTTCACCTATGTCAATTTTCAAGCTATCATTATCATCAACAACCTGTCTCAATCCACCGCTAGGCGAAGACATTATTTAATGTGCGTATCAGCCTATAATGGGTTTTTGCTTTAGTCAATTGCAGTGCATAGCTTCTTGCACCAGTAGTGTTGCTGCCCCTCACTGGGCTGTAGCATTTTAGTTAAATGATTACAAATAAAACTCCTCCTAAGCGAGCGGCTGGGAATCTGATACCTTGCAGTTGACTCCCAGGTTCAATAATCACATACCTTACGCATTTGACTATGCAACATAGCACGGCAGCAAGAATAACTTTCTAGGAAGGTGACTTGATTTGTCCCTCACACAATGAAACTATTGCGACATATGTAAATTGTCTTTAACTTGTCACCAATTTAATACACACATTGCGACATATATTGATGAATTGTAATAGCAAATATTATAAAAAGCATAAGTAAGTTTCTACTGGAATTATAGTATTTCACAGGACAAAAAATAGGCTATAAATTAATTCAAATCATAAACTATGTGTAGACCAAGTCTCATGAAAACCTACGAATTCAACTATTTAAAATGAAACAACATAGCACAATTTTCGTGGTAATTAGTATACAAGGGGAACAAAGTCACGGGTGACAATCTATGTATTCCTCTCACACGAACTACAACAACCATTCCAAATTTAGTAACAACTCATTTCTTCATCTAATGGCATGTCAGGATGGGACTTAAATTGTTCTGATAGCAAGATGTGCCTTTTATTCGGCCAGGCTCGTGTCTTGTTTGCTATTGGGCCAGCTTCACATTTTGTTGGCTCTTTATCTTTTCTCTATACTGACTGCATGATTCAAATCTATGTTTGTGATACGGTTTATAAGATATGTCACATCTGCCAGGCGTCCCCTGTCCCCTAGATTTGTTGTTTTGAATTAAAATCTAGAACATAGGGATAACCATTTTTTTAAAATAGAACACATTGAGTGCGGCAAACTTTTTAGATTATTGAAAATCTCTCAAATATGTTTCTATTTCCTTATTATAAGATATCATATATTATAACAAAATTAAATAAAAACGTTATTCAGAATATAAATAAAAATACATGCTCTTATGAAATGCACCATGATTGCTAGCAGCTAATTCATCCTATTATTACACCATGATGGAACTTGGCAAATTAGAAGGCCAACAACAAAACATCATATTAAATGTTCCTCGCCTCAAAGATCGTCCATATCATGCGTCATGTTATTTACTGATTACCATAAGACATGTGCATGCATATTAAGATATATGATAGTAGGTATATAGCTATGTGGCTGTAGCTATATAGCTACAAAACTAATTTTCAGCTAAACCCAGAGTTACTGAATCAAACCCGAAGAACCTCGTCCCAATGCATTTTCATTCCGAGTAGTCATACATCAAATAATATGATGAGATTAGGGTACAATATAGAATGCTTGATATGTTTCTGGGATACATGATGTGCCGCCATGATGCCAAGATGAGGTATCAAACGCTTCTATACTCTGCGTGTCTAATTTATTACCCTATTATTCTATTTTAAACACTAGTGTCTGTACCTCAAATTGAAGAATGGCACCCATATAAGATCCCTCACTCGTCTACCTGCCTGTCTGTTTTTTCAGAAAGCATCTGACGTAAAATACTTGAAATTTGGCACGATACACCTTATTAATCAACATATTTTACACTAGCCTACTTTTTTAAAATAATCCTATAGGAATTAAAAAGTGGTCTAATAATTTTTTTTTTAAATTGGCAAACATTTTTTTTTAATTTCATATTTCATGTGGGATATCATTTCAAAGGTCTTGTTATGAAGAATATGTAAATATTTTTTTCATTATTTTAAATTCCATTTTTAAAACTATATTCTAAAAAAATATGCAAAAATAGGACATTGCAAATAACGCAAGGCTAATAATCCCCTTTATTTCCGAAACTAGTAAACCTAAAATCATGAAAAAAAAATTGGTAAAATCTGATTAGGAGATTACAGGAAAACTGTAGTGATTACATCAGATCTTACAATTTTTTAAATATGCAACACCTCTGAAAGGTGATAATAGGCAAGACATTTACGTTGTAATCAATGTTGTTTATAACAGAAATACCATGTATCTGTAAATGTTTGTGTCTAAATGTGTACAGAACCCTCGTAGTGCGAGTTCTAACAGGTTATTTTTTAATATATTCCCATAGGAGTATTAAATTTTACATTAAACATTAACGAATTTCAAATGAACTAAAATAAGACAAAATTCTCTATATCTGAGACAAAAAATCTCACTATTCAAAAGCAGAAAACAATTCCACAATACAAGGAAACACAGTAACACTACAGTAAAACTCGTCGAGCGATTATACGGCAATTTTGTAAATCACTATAAAACAGTGCCAACAACAGATAAACAAACTGTCAAGACCTGTCGCAAAATCAATTACTTTTTATTTGGTAGTGACGCAATCTACAGTAAGCAATGCTCCGTTATCTTTTCTTATAATTGCATCTAATACCGAGCATTGCGGAGTAATGCCAATTGAGGTCATTCCGCTTTACAATCACTGATAAAATTAATCATACAAAGATATTGGTTCATTACCCTACCAGGTTCTGACAAAGAGTACCTAGAATTCGCAATACTAATTGAGTCCCCATTATGAGGTCTTCATACACATTATTGGTACATAGCATTTATATTAAACTGTTTAAAAAAATATTAATATTTTTTTTTACACTATATAAATATACTATCTAGCACCTCTTTCACTTTGTATTGTTTATTACGTATAAAATATTTTATATGAAACAATTTGTAGTTTGTAATTCAAGTAATGAGCGTGTTGAGTACAAGAAACAAGTTACAGATTAGCATTTTTAATATAAGAACTCGTAAAAAAGTTTTTAAAGAAACCTCGTTGATGGCCAGCCACACTTGCTTCAGATTTAAGAAAAAATTAAAAGCACATTTAACCTCTATTGAAAAAGTTTGTTTCATCAATACCCCCTCCCCGTCAAAGAAAAAAATTGTTTATATCCCTAAAATCAAATTATACAAAATTTGAAACATAATCTTTCGTTTTGGGCCTTATTAACTAACCTACCAATAATGACTAACCTACTAAAATGTATATAAAGAGGTTATATTACATTTAATAAACACCATAACATGTGTACCTATACATAGGGTTTTCAATTATATGCGTTAATTTTGCTTCCTAACTCTTATAATGATTACTTTTCGAATTTCGTATTTTAATGTTCTATATGTTATATTAATTTATATATAGTATATTATAGCTATGATATAATTATGGTAACAATATATTACAAAATAAAAAATGTAACTATTGTCGTTGTACTCATATCATTTATAATCCCTGCAATCCAACGTGCTTGTACTTCTAACTAAATAGCCTTAAGAATCTCTATAAATGGCTGCATTATGAATTAGCTTAAAGTTAAATATTGCTTATTTTTGACATTAATCGGAAGATGGCCATTAGTCTTGTTAAGGGGGATTCGGTAATTTTATGTTTAAAAAAGAAATCATACAATACATGTGTTAATAATTGCCCGTCAGAAATTAATTGAATATTTTTATAAAGACAAATCAAAGTGCTTTAGTGCTGTGCTGATTCTATGGAAACAGGACACAGGTAAATTTACTCGTAACAATAAATCAAGAGTACATTTGATATCTGGAGGACGGATGGACAGCATCATCAAAATAGTGTTTCATTCAATTCCTTTGGATACAGAACCCTAAAAAAGTGAACTGTGACATATACTGCATGCTGTTATTTAACGAGATACTGTAAAAGATTATTAACAATTAAAAAGTGTGATAATTTAATTGATACAAGTTTTTACAATAAAAATTTAATTAATATTTTAAAATTCTCAATTTCATTACCCTCCATTTAAAATACAACATTGCGTATCTATTATATTCTAAGAAGTATCCCATAGTGAAATACTGAGTAAATATTTTTGTAACATCTGTGTACCAAATACAGATATTTTGACTATATTTTTACCAAATAACAGACGATTACAACAAACGATATCCGAGAAAAATAATGTGACGAGCAGACAATTGGACAGGTACAAAGACAATTCTTTAAATTATGCGTTTATCCGATTTTGGCACAGAACAATAAAAAAATCAACTCTGCATCTCGTCTTCCATCTCAAGTAGTCCGACAAGCTTTGAGCCAAGTTTATATACGCCAGATATAGACTATACAAATGTTGATATCATTATAAGATCTAAAAATAAAACGAGCAAAAAACTTAATACTTTTTGCCAAAATGAAAAACATTCTAATGGAAAAAAGTTATTACTGTTGACAGAGTATTAGTTGACAAACAGTCGTTCAAGGTTTATAAATAACCAATATTTATTATTAGTATTTTTATTCTCACATAGTCGCGAATCACAACATTTGATGAGTGACTAACTTTCCTGTCTAGCGAGTCTTATGTTTTTATGTTGTACACATTCTTCTATTGGCACTTTATTGTGAATAATATAAAAACTCTTTCTCATTACCATTTTGTTTTTATGTTTATGTTTGCATTTGTTGTTTATCTACTTTTATTGTTACTATTGGAAATACCTAGTGTCGACTAAATGAAAAGTGCTCTTTATATAGATTTGAGTATACAAATCAGGGAACCATTTGCACCCCACATCATGTCACTGAAACATTCAACCAATTTGACAATCCGCACCATTATACACAATCATAATGTAAAAAAATTGTATATATATTTATATATGTCAGGCACGAGTAGAACTCGCACCACGAGGGTTCTGCGCACATAGCACTTCATGTGAAGAAGCCGATCGAGCTTCGTTGCATGCGGTTTGGGTGATGACGATTTAACCGAAACGTGTTCGCTCTTTATCATATAGATACTTGTACGTTTGTAGAAAAATCAATAACGTCATATAAGTTACTTAATATACAATTTTCCAAGATCTGTGAACGAGAAATATATTCATTTACCTAATCTCTAACTTAGTTTGTACGCTATTTAATCCATCTCTAAATCTTTGCCTCCAGTACCTATTTCGTTGTGATTTTTGACGTTACATTATAGGTTTTAGCAGCTTCACTTTCTCTCGCATGATCTACGAAATGCGATTTGTAATATCTATTATCTCTTTCACACATCTGTGCAAATTTAAGAAAATTTGCAAGTCATTTTTTATTACATTTTGTTCTTTTTTTTAAGGTTACTAAACTGCACTGTGTACTGATGAACTGTGTACTAATGCACAGGTGATTTATCTTCATGTGATTCTCCTCCAGAAGAAAAATTTTTAGACCACCTCTGTGCAGTCCATTCTTTTAGCACACCTCCAACATATATTTTACCCATTTTGTACCACATTTCTATAACTTTCGAGCCGACTTTCATTTTAATGTAAAAACACGTCAATTATACTCAATTTAATAGATATTTTTAAAAGAATTTAATAATTGTAAACAAAGATGTCTTGCTGCTCTGAAGTTCACTATTTAACTGGCACGTTTGGAAATTATTTAATATACATGAAGATGTTGCAATGCATTGCACAGAACTCAAATAAATAGTATGCATTTTTTTTTATTACATGCTATATTCACCCTTCATTGTTTTGTATCTGCCTGTACTAATAGTGACCGATATATTATGGTAACCAAAAAATGATTTGATCCATAAATAAATTATTAGATATTGGCTATAGAAGATAGAAAATTCAAGTTTTTTATCAAAATCAGCTACGTACAGGTCTATAACAAACATTCTGTCAGGTAAGAGACAAATTCAAGAGGACACAGGTATTTTACAACTCTCTATTATAAATCTTTTATTATATTTAATAATCTCTATTATAAATATTTGGTTATATTTAATATCTTGCTTTTAGAAATTAGGACTTTAAATAGCTATGTTTTGAGTTCCTTTATGCAATAAAAAAATGATTATTGTCCTTCCGTTCCTTGTGCTCAAGCCATAGCAACTTTTTAGGGTTGTGTATCTCAAGCTAAAAAATTAAACTCTTACATGATCACTCACATCTGTCAGTCAATTTCCTTAAAAAGTATGCTACGTTGAAATGTGAAATTTGACACATACTTTGCACTAGCTAACTTTTTCAAATATGAGGTCTTTAAATAGCTACGTTTTGAATTCCTTTATGCGGTAAAAAATTATTATAGTCCTTCCATTCCTTGTGCTCAAGCCATAGCAACTTTTTAGGGTTGTATATATCAAGCTAAAAAATTAAACCCTTACATGATCACTCACATCTGTCAGTCAATTTCCTTAAAAAGTATGCTACGTTGAAATGTGAAATTTGACACATACTTTGCACTAGCTAACTTTTTCAAATATGAGGTCTTTAAATAGCTACGTTTTGAATTCCTTTATGCGGTAAAAAATTATTATTGTCCTTCTATTCCTTGTGCTCAAGCCATAGCAACTTTTTAGGGTTGTGTATATCAAGCTAAAAAATTAAACCCTTACATGATCACTCACATCCGTCAATCAATTTCCTCAAAAAGTACGCAACGTTGAAACGTGAAATTTGACACATACTGTGCACCAGCTACCTTTCCAAATATTCATACTGGTAATTAAGAGGGGATAATGAAAATATTAAAAAAAATTGTTTGTTCTTCGTTTTATATACCATGTGGGGTATCCATTTGAAAGCACTTGTTAGGAGGAATAAAAGCATATTTTTTCATAATTTTGAATTGAATTTTTTGGTATTTAAAAAAATATGTGAAAATAAAGTATTCCTCCTCCCTTATTTCTGAAACAACTGAACCAAAACTGATGGAAAAAAAAACAGGTTTGATAAAATCTGATTTTATAATTTTTTTAAAAATACACCTTATTTTTACGCTTATAAAAGATTTACTATATAAATTTACATTATTAAAAAATTAATATTTATAAACAGTTTAATAGAAATACTATTTACGCTTAAATGTCTATATGTGGCTAAAATATATATGGAAATTTCACAGTGCGAGTTCTACTCGAAATTGCAGTTTTCCAAACTCAATAACTAGCTTTCCTTTTGTCCAACATCTGGATTTCGTACTAAATTAGTAAAAATGGTCCTATTGGTTCATTGTCTGAAGTTAATTTAAGATGTATAAACTTTGTACCAAAATTTTTAGCGAATGTTGAAATTGTCCAATCCCTGATACGCCAATAGGCTAACAACTCATCACTATGTTGATATACAATCTTATCTAATGACATATAATGTCTACACATGTAGTTAGGAGCGAGATTCTAAACTCTAATACAAGTAGTCAATAGCTATAGATGGAGATACCAAGATAAAGAAAACCACATGTCGCTAAACTACACTGGGCGTATGCGAGAATAAGTTAATAGTTAAACAACTATTATGCCTCAATTACACTTGCGACTCGTCTTGCGGCTTGTCTCGTGTCTTGAGACGAGTCTCTGATGAGGCGAGACACGAGCCTACCGTTTACACACACGTCTCCAACTTTTACACACGCATCTCTTGACTCACGCACGAGTGTAAATGAGACATTACAGATGTTAAAATTCAGTTGGATCATTTTGTTACCTAAATTATTATATTATATTTTAAGCCCTTATGACGTCATAATTCTAATGATTTAGGTCACAAATGTGAGCAATGAATATGAAGGCACTCCGTTGATTATTCCAAATACCGTCAGTGGTTGAACGTATTCATGCCGGTTTCAGTTTTGTCTACTTTCTTCTGGTTATGAACACATTCGTTACTATTCTTGACATAACTTACAAAATACATGTCACTCATGCGACTTTTTTGATAATCCCTACCAATACAATAGAAGTGAAACATTTGTCTTTTTACCTGTTTGCGTTTTATTAACACTTAAAGTCTCAATGGATTTCAATGAAATTTCGCATGTATTTATTATACATCCTAAATATAAAAATAGGTTCTATATATAGTTACATTCATTAATATCACAAAAGTGAAATATTTGTCTTTTTGTTGGTTTGTCTGTCTTTCTTTCACACTTCAACAGCCCAACGGATTTCAATAAAATTTTGTATATACGTAATATAAATCCTTGATTAAAAGATAGGCTATATATAATTACGCTACCATTTATGGAAGCAGAGCAATGAAAGTAAAAACATTAAACAAAATGTTTCCCGTGTGAATAACTGTTGGAAACCAAAGTATTGGAAAGCTATGCGATATACACTTATCGACAACAGATAACACACAATAAGCATTTTACCGATAAATAAAAGTATTATTACTAAACGTTATATTCAATAATGTTTATTGTGAAAACTATGTTATGAATATTTAATAAATGTCAGTATTGGCAAGTTATAAATAAGGTTTAGCTACAAAATTTACTTAGGCTCTATATACTTATAATTTATCCTTGTGTATATTTATGCGGTACTTATGTATTTTGACTGTATGGAAAATTTTGGCAGAATGAGCATTTACGCTTGTATATGAGGTGAAGAGAGAGGGGAGGGGAAAATAAAGCACCATGATGGGCTGGCACTGCCAAGCTACGGTCTATATTTTCATAATGTCAACTGGGAGAAACCGCAGGCAAAAGCTAATTTCTTAAATTCCAATTTCATTCTAACCATCTGATTCTACCTCTTGACGTATATTTATTCATTCGACGCATACAACGTGCAATAAATTTTACTTCTGCCGTATGTCCTCTGACACAAACCTTTTTTTTATTGAAAGCCATAGATAAGAATGTAAGACCGTAACCTTGTTATAGATCTAAGTGACAGTATCTAATCAATACGAAATATTTCTGCATGGTAATCCCGACTATAATGTTAAGAATAAATTTTAGAATCATGCTGTAAATGTTTATGGACCTAGCTACTTGTAAATAAAAATTTACTGCATAATTTACAAATATAAACATTGCTGTTTGTTTGTTACTTAATAACTCTGTAGCCAAGCAACAAATCGTTATCAAATTTGACATATAGTTTGAGAGATGGAGTAACATGTATTTGAATGTTTGTTACCCAACTGCTCCTAAAAGGAGAGACAGAAATTTAAGGAACTTTGTACAGACGTAATTCATTATTTGATTTAATATATAGGCTACTTCCTAACTTGAGAAATAAACTCAATGTTTTTTACTCAAAAATGTTTTTAAATAGCAAAATGTGAATATTAACATTACTTATAAAGAAGTGTTGTAATAGTCACATTTAGTCTGTAGACAAATCTCTCCACCTTAATCGTGGGTAAAGTCACAGGCAAAAGCTGATAAAGTGATATTTGAATATTAATCGAAATATTTACTTATTTATCAACCTCGTAAGAAGCTTAACTGACACTGATGATAAATACTAATTAACCTATAACCAATATAGGCCAAAACGCACACATATTCAAATTCAAACTTCAACAGTTAAAGGTAGCAGAACAGAAGCGGCTCCTCTCGGAAATATACAGAGTGTAAAATTACAACAACAACAAAGACAACAATACAACAAAGCCACAGAGAGGTATTTCTTTTCAATGTCGTAAAATAAAAAATGAAAATTATTTTTTTCTTAATTCAAAGCGCTTTCGGTGTTACTCAAATTCAAAATTGAATATTTTGCAAAACATTACCATATTTTTCACATTTTTCGTCCCCATATTATAAAATATCGCTTAAAAATCATCATTCAATTTGTGTTACATCATTTCAGGGTTTGTCAAAGTATATTTATTAAAACACATTGTGTGTAACATTATAATTTATTATTAATATTTTGTAAATCAGACGACGATTACGTAATTAACCCTTAAGAGGATAACAAATTTTTTGGCAATTTTTCAAACGGTCGTAACTTTTTCAATAAGCAGAATTAAAAAAAAAATTTCACTACTGAGATATTTTTATTGGCTACTGAGATATTTTTAGGTTAACATTTTTAATTAAGATTTCAAGTTTCTAAGTCAAACGGTTTCTCAGAAAAATCTCTGTGACAGACAAGTGGAAACACCTGAATGATTTCATAAGAGTTCCGTTTTTCCTTTCGAGGTACAAGACCCTAATAATAATAAAAATAATAAAACAACTAATACAATTTAACGCAACTTCAGTGCTCAACCAACGTCCTATATCAAACGAATTTGGTATTTTAATACAAATCAAATACAGTTATCGACAAAACTATACTCACCTAACAGTAACAATATAGCATGCAAATGAAACGAAATCGCCACAAAACACAAAAAATTCCACATACAGGTTGAAAATTATGAGATATATTTATTAGAAATGTCAAAACGACCGACTTCCTAACAGAACTAGAATAACAATCTTCCAAAAACATTAACACAGATTTGACCGCTAAACCAAATTAATTAATTACCATGTTCATTATGCAAATCGAGTTATCATTCACAATTTGCACGGATACATACAAATGAGGTGGGCAGAGCAAATAAATTATGTATTTATGCGTGCACATATTCCACGTTCTATATAGCCAGTACAGTGAGTAGTAAAAATATACACAATCTCGCAGTTTTTGAAATGTACATACTTATCTCAAAAAAATTCAAGAATTTAGGTACTGAAAATTTCTGCTTTTACATGATTACGAAAATTTTTCTTGTCTCAATTTTTTTAAAGAACAGTCAATTAAGTGGGATCAGCTTAAAAATTTTTAACAGACGGTGCATTTTGAAATAATCTCCATTTACACAAAAGTTAAAAAATATATTTCGCCTATTTGTTACTAAATACATTGCACCAGAATTAATTCAGTAACTCAGCTTGATGCACTTTCTAATAACAAAGTTTCATTAAATAAAAATTAACTAACTTTCGACCACAAGTGTGCCCGCATTTACATGCAGGTTTAGGATCTTAAAACAAGTGAACGATAGATTTAATATACAAATTAATGTTAAATGTTATACTACATTAACATTTATATTATTGACTAAAAAATACCGGTTTTATCCCAGGGAAATTATGTTATTTCCCAGGTAAAAAGTAATTCATATGCTAAGGCGAAACATGAACTAGGCCTATACAAAGTTTTGTAAAAATGTTTCTAGTTGTTTAGGCATTATTTAGCAACATGCAAACAAATTTTTCTATGTAATATTATAACAAAAGAAGCCATAGATAATAAATAGGTACATGTTATTCCATCAAACAAACCATATGCATACCAAATTCGGAGATGATTCAGATTTATATCGATAGTATCTATTTAATAATCTATACATTTAATAAAACTATGACAGAGTGAATTTTAAAGAGTAATTGATCTAGCGTATAGAATGATCATAGAAGCCAGAAAACCTGTTTTTAGCATTTTTGTCTGTCTATTTGTTAATTTGTTCTTCAATCACACAATATCTACTGGACGGATTTTGATGAAATTTTATATAGTAATAGTTTATACCCTTGAGCAACATATAGGATATTTTTTATCTGGATATTACAGATTTTAAAAAAATCTAAATTGGCGATTATCACGATATTGGTACTGCCAACGCCATCTATTAAGTTATTAGTAAGCTTTCTACTCAGAGTTCTGACAGAAAAAAATTCCTAATAACTTTTCTTATTCTGAATTCCATACGAACGGAGTCGCAGGCCTGGCTAGTTTTGCGATATAAAGACGAATTCTATACATAAAAATAAAATGACTGCAATTTATGTTAAAAATGGTGTTTTATATTCAATTGTTCAATTTGTATGTAGATGTGCAAACTGCACACACTTATCATTTGCTTTTTCTTAAAGACATAAATTATCTATAACATGAGACATGACACATTTCCCCACTGTGAACTAAATGGAGCAAAAATTCAACAGACAAAGGAAGCTAAATATTTAGGTAAATATCTAGATCAACAACGAACTGTAAGAAGTATATATTTACAAAATTTCCAACAATTTCGCTAAATATACAAACTCAAGAACAAAAAATCAAAACTGTCAATGAAAAATAAACTGAAATCTATAAAACTATAACGAAGCCGATATGGACTTATGGAATACAACTCTTGGATACAGCTGTAACTGAAACATAGAAATTCACCAAAGATTTCAATCTAAGACATTATACATTATTGCTGAATCTCCTTGATATATTACCAACAATAGATTACATTGTGACCTAGGAATAGCCACAATAAAGTAAGAACTAAAGTCTGAACGGTTAAATATAAAGCCCAGCTTTTTAAACACCCCAACAAACTCGTTTGCCACCTCTTGGACACAAACCATACGTTCATCAAGCTAAACAGAAAAACTTCACAAGATCTACTGTAATCACTAGATAACAGGTCTTTTCATACACTTTCTTAACATATTGCTAAATGTCTTAGAGATAGATTAACTGTGATTAAACTGTTAGCTGCCAACAGAATCCAAAATAAATTCTAAAAACATTCCCAATATCCTCATTCTTAAATATAATTCCACTGTTGTTGATTTACGTTGCATACTGTCAAATCACAGAACAAGTTGAATTCTCGCATACAATATAAACTTTAAACAGTGTAAGTCATTAAAATTTCACTCCTTTCTGCCCAACTTATGTATCTCAAAGCAATATAAACCACTTAAAACAATCAATTACATTAGTGTGTGTTTTAATACTAACTAATATTGTTACTAATGCCCCACAGGCAAGAGCTTAAGGGCAGGCAAATGTTGCATTTTAAATATAAAGTTTTATCGTCACCCAAAATTACTTTTGCATTTATATCAAACATATTTTCCAAAAGATATTAGAGACACATTAATTGATAATTATAACGTATGTTTAGATAAGTTGTTTTTGTCTGACGGAGCTCACTTCAGACATCTCTATTCACATGCAGAAATATTTAGCATGACAAGTGTGTAATGGACGCAAAGAACAAAGCAGCATGTATAAAAAGATCAGATCAAAATCAATATCATTTCTTGAGTTAGAAGTAGATAAACAATACAAATTCCATTGTGATTGACAGATATCTGATTTATGTTTTGAGTGCAACTCGAGCTGGTCTGACTGCCGTCAATAGGAGCTGTCAAATGTACAAATTGGAATTTTGCTCCGAGCCTAGTTTAAACAATCATTTGCAATCAACCAAACCGCTCACTTTAATTATTAACGTTAAAATAACATTAAGAAATTGTTTTGAAGCATTAAGTTTAACTTTCAATATTATTTATGTACATAACGGTGTATGAATTATTAGCATTTGCCTGTGACTTTAATCGCATGGATTTTCAATTATAGTAAAGCAATTTACATGTAACGGGACATGGACCCTCGAGACAAGGGAGCAATAGATATAAATACCTATTGCGCCATCTACTTAGATGTTGTAGTACTAAATTTTTGTAACCCAAGATATATAGGAAGATAAAATTCTTCCTATATGAATAACGGCAAAGATATAAATACTAGGTAGACCCTGCCCTTAGATGCAGAAACACTTCCATTATAGATAATGTGCAATGCACACAACTCATCGTCAATTCGTGTCAGTTGATTATGACAATTGTTGAGAGCGGTTGTGTGTCAAGAGAAAGTTTTGATGAGAAAAAACAACTCATAGGAGCCAACAATGTGACTTTATTTTCATTCCAGAAGCGCCAAAACAAAAGTTGTAAAACAATAAAACAACGAAATTATTAAATATCACGCATTCGTTAAAAACATTAAATTATTTAGAAACAATTGTATGATTTAATGTTCGCAAAATGGTGTCACAAAATAGAGACAATACGAAACGTTCCAAATAAGAGAGAAACGAATATCTTAGAGAAAATAGATGTAAACTATATTACAATACGAGATGTCCCGAATGCGAGATAGATGTATATCTTTATACATATACATATATTTTAGTGTGAGCATCATCAGATGAACACATAGATAATACATATATTTTTACATGTTTCATATGCTCGGGACCTATTAATATTATTTAAATCAGTAACGGTTTATTTTATAGCAGAAATCAATATTTAGTGTCGCTTTAATATTCATCAATATTTCTTGATCCTAATCTTTTTCATTTTTACTATAAGTAAATTTAAACAAACATATTTAACATAATTAGATTTTTTAAATTATAAATAACAACTTTGAAATCGTACTTAATTTCGATTCTAAGTCTCTGACAAGATGTTAACTACCAATGAATTATGTATTTTCCATTTCTGAATAAGAATTATTACTTAATAAACCCGTTTCTGGCTTTTCATTTATATATGGCTGTGCAGTGAATATAACCATATAAGAAAAGCAAATCATTCTAATATAGAATAACACTTACTTATTTGGTACATTGCTTGTTAGGTAACAATTTACTGTTATAACAATAGTAGATTATTTAAAAGATCATTGATCTTTTAATCAGGCCTCCAAGAAAAGTAGCCAAACCTTGTTAGAACATAACAAAAAGTCATAATACCAAAATATTATATTTTCAGTCACTGCATTATTTTTCCAAATTTTCTAACTTCTGAGAAGAGTTGCAAATGCATTTAGAACTAACAATCTCTCCTCAATATTTGATGCCCCGTTTCCTTCTAATAATTTTAAGAATCATAGTTTCAAAACTCACTAACTTTCACATGATACAATTTTTGTCGTCATCAAAACAATGAAAGTACTGCTTTAGCATCCCGTTGGGTGGTCTATAAAGTGAGGGAAGAAGGGTATTTCTGAAGGAACTTATAAGTCGATAAGCATGAATCACATCGAACTCTGTGGGTATGTGTGTATGTACACGTGAACTTTCAAAATCTTATAAAATCTGAACGGAGCATGTGATTGACAACAGACTTTTTTATTTAAAAGTGCTCAGTGGAAGGACCAAAATGATAAGTTTTGCAAAGTTGGAAAACCGTCTTTGAGTTAAGTCACAAAAAATTTATACCCATATCCTACAAAAAGTAAAGAAAACCTGTTTGCTTTGGAACCTGAAGAATTACAGGCTATTTGCCTATTATGTCTAGGCCTAATTGGAAAAATAAACCTGGAGACAAAGGCACAGTATTTTCCACACAGTAGAAAATAATAAGCAGGTTGCGTGCAGTAGAAAAAGATAAAGACCAATTTAATATGTTGCTATAGTAACGTTGTTTGACAGATGAGGTCTAGAGGTTTTTTTTGTAACCCTGATAATTTAGCTATTCTTGATGCGAATTTGTCGAAATATTTTTCTGACATAATACGAGGTCGGTTGACATAGTATTGAATTATGATTCTGTGACATTTTTATTAATGTCATTCACACATTGCGTCATTTTGATGAAAACTTTGGCGAAATTTCCATTGCTCGTTTATTTTCATACTTGACTATATGCGATCTTGTACTTCTGTGATGCTTCATATTGCTTTCAAAATTTTCTGCCTTTCTTGGTATTTCGGCTTCTTCACTACACCTTATATAAATTTTGCCAACGTAACATTCCTTTTCGAATTTCAAATATTTTGTAAATTAGTTTGTAAAAAAATACTTTTGTATGAATGAGTCCTAAAATCTTTCTACTAAGGTCAAAATATTTAGTTAACCAAAATCAGTAAAGTAAACATTTTGTTTAAGTAGCTTAAACTGTATGAAAAAAATGTTCAATAAACCCATCAAATTTTTAAAAAATAACCAATTTCTTAAAGTCTACCTTCCTAGTCAATTCCCTAACACAGATCTAATTATTGTTTCTCTAAAAGTTTAAAACTAAAGCCAAACCAAAGAAACGAAATACTTTATATTTTTAAACTTTAGATTTGATAAAAAATTAAAGTTCATCTTGAATCCAGAACATATCTATTTTTGTAATTCTATTTGAATACAATTATATGTACACATGTAATCATTTTCTTTTAAATGCGACAACTGCCAAGATTATTTTTAATATATGAATCATTAATAAATCTATTTTATACTGTATGAGCAAGTTATCGATCAGTACATAAATAAAAAAAACCAATAACAACGAAAAAGTTAACCGATATCTTAGATTGCAGCAAATAAGCTGTGCAAATATATATTGGAACGAAACGAAATTACGATATGGATAACTCATTTACGAAATCTTATCAATTTTGCAAAGCATCAAGATTTAGGACTTACAGCAAATTATTTTACAAAGTTTTTTTGTTATTAATATGGTATTTTCCATAGTTTATTCAATGGTGATTATTTCTTTAACACTAATTTTATAAAGAGGAAAACTTTGGTATTTTTTAATGGAACAAAAACAAAATATCCAATTGATATTAAGCTTTCAACATTGCATAGTTTATAAGGTATAGATGGACATCGAGTAGATATTATAATTTTAGGACAAGTATATTATGAACAAAAATAATTTAAATGACAGGGGTTTTTTTCAGTTAAACTTTTAAACCATTATGACTACTTTAAAATAATCTATGAAGATATTGTACATAAGAGAACTTGCTAAAAATGTTTGACAGTGTATACTTCTAATAGTTATAGATCATTTGTTATGGCCTGTTTCTTGTTCCAAAATCAGACCATAGACATATTTTTGAATTGGACAAACTAAACCGGATAGCTATTTTAAAACAATGTTTAGAAGAATTTTATATAATAACGAAACCATTAAAAGCAATTCCACTATATATAGGACAAATTATTGGTGATCCGATATTTTAAGTTATTTTTATGTTACAAAATTGATGTGTACAGTTCTGTACTCAACAAAGGCACAAAATAAGTAAGTAAACCACTGAGAAAACATAAAAAAAAATTAATAAAGAATGCAATCATAGTCCGGGGACAGGGGACAGGAAGCTAGTCTATACCAAGATTTTAAAATACTGTATTTTGGAAGAATTTGAAGACAAATTGTTATACAAAAATCAGCACAATTTTTATGCTATGGATATTATATACATAGATATTGCCTCTAATTTTTAATCTTATGAACATTATTATAGCCAAAAAATTTTTGAATAACTTAACTGATCACTTTTTTCTAGATAGTTCCAAAGATGTTACTACATAGACTTATCATGAAATAAGCTATGTCTCTTCACTCTTTCTGAATATTACCCTCATAAAAGTCTTTCGAGCCTTTATCGGCATTAGGCTTTTACTTTTTATACACATATACTTTTTATATCTTTCATTAACCATATAACCACTATGTAGAGTATTCTATTTTTATGTTGTATGTTTAAAAGATCATATATTTTTTCGATGTAGCATATTTAACCCATTTTACTCCAAAAGATTAAGTAATAAAATAAACAATTAAGAAAAATATAAAAAAAAAATAAATAAATAATATCTGGTATTTGACTATTTTCTGTAAATTTTAAACTAATTTTTCTAAAGCGAAGATATGTTTCAATTAAGTAGATTTAAATATAATAATACATCATTTTAATAATTTTCCTAGCAAAAAGAGGACCTTTTAATAAATCCTGAAAAAGAACTTTTGTAATAGTATTTATTAAGCTTTATTGCCCTTACTTCACACATCCACTTAATATTCTATTCATTAGATAACACATTTTTCTCAAAAACAATTTCATTATAGCGCAAGTTTCAATATTCTAGGGTTTTCGAATATTTTAAATAATGCAGACGTTAATTACAAATATTAACCCTGTAACATATTTCCAAGAAATTTAGACTAGATACTGTAACCATGGAAATCGGTATGGAGTAACTGCATTTTAAGGGTTAAAGTGGAACTTATGGAGATCGTCATGGCAAAAAATCTTATTCGAATCTGTTTAAAGAAACATCGCAACCGGGATTTTTTAATGTCAAAAAAGGTATATGCTAAAAACACACCATAACCTATTACTCTCTGGTGCATATTAAATTTCACGATTACTATAGCCGGTATTCGATGAAACTTGGTAATGATGATCATAGTATCGAGTTGTTAATCGCTAAAAGACAATGTTTGTAAACAGTTGTCAGTAAATCGAGTTGTAATTTAAAGCCTGTAACATACCTTATTGTGTGGAAGAACAATAAATGCGCCTCCGCCAGCCGATTCCACAATAATCGCCAGAAACTTAGGATTCACAGCACAAAACGTAGAGTCCCAAGAACTTTTAGAAACTCGTATGTTATCGTAGCATTGTTCGCGCTTTAGTGCCTGTCCATAGACGTGGCGAAATTTGGAGCTTCGGACCACACGAAATGACATCTGTAACGGAAACACTACTTTATAATGAAAACTAAATCCGCAAGAGCGAACTACACAGGACTCGAAATATATTCACATTCACACCAATTTGAACATAACCTAACTTATAAACCCTACTTAACTAAACCGTGTCTTATTAGCGACGAACGAAATTAGTCATTACGACTGAAAATGAGGACTAATTATTTATACAAATCGTATATGAGTTTTTTTAACTAGTCTAAGACACGTTTTAATTGTTTATAAGTAAGGAGGACACTTGATTGACCCATATATAACTTGACAGCTCACCGAAAGGGCGCGCAAATAACAATTACTCACATTGAATTATGATATTATTTATGAACACGAATAACTATTTACACCTATTAAATCACAATATACAAATCTAATTTACGGCATCAAAATATATATATAATTTAACAGCAGCAAAAGTTGACGGTAAAGTTGAAAGAAACGGAACGATTCGGAAAACGAGCAAACGCCATATTTGGTAATGCATACAGCGCCCAGTACCACAACCAATAGCGACCAGAGTGAACAGTGTACATTCTGCGAATCAAAGAGGACTATATTCATACCGTATTCTGCAAAACTTGCCACTGAGTAACGAAGAAATATAAATAGTTTGTTATGATATATTAATTGATTTATTTATTTCAGTATTGATGATTGCATAAGTGGATCTCGTAGTGCTATAGAGACCTATAATAAAACTATCTATTTATTATATGACATGACACATACCTATCGTTGTTAATATGATGAAATATAAATAATTTACTTTAAAAATAAATTTAAATTGGCGCATATTAATAGATACATATCAGTAGTCTTCTAAAAATGTTAGTTAATTTGTAAAAATATTTTTAGTTTTCCTATGGAAAATTTTATTAATATAAGTAAATGTATTGAAAAAAAATTTAAAATAATACCAATTTTTTATTGTTGAAACATTTTTATTTTTTTTTTCATTTAATTAAACTATAAATGAAATGGGTTTATATTAAAATATATGTATTTAAATAATAAAATAAATATTTTAAGTCACACTTCTATATTAAAATAAAAATTATTAAACATTTTTAATATATCTAATTAGCCCCATTTTTTTATTTGAATTTAATTAAAGCTTTTTGTATGCTTTATCTTTATAATTTAATTTAATTTGATGTTTTTCTGAATGATATTTATAATAATGTATGTAATAATTTTAAGTTCATTTCAAATAATAAATTTAAGTTCATTTCAAAAAGTTACTAAGTACTCTATTGTCATTTTAAGTTAGCTACTTCTTTTGACAAAAACAATACAGGTTTCGTTATTTTTTAAAAGCCTTAAGAAAAATATTATATACCTATTATTCAAATAATGCAAAAAGAGCGATAACGAAAACATTTTTTTTCAAATGTCAACATTGATCATCTGTCACTCGCGAATGTTTCGTATTACTTATTATTATTCGTTATGAATATTTCGGACTATAAACAACATTTTATCTGGCGCTATCTATGTGTTATTTGTCAGCATTCGCGAAGATTTAAGTGATTACACTCCGAATATAAAATATATAATTAGGCCGCCGTATTCCATGATCTAAGAATTTTCAGCAGCATGGGTCTAGGCGAGGTACAAAAATTGTGACTGCAATTAAAGTGATCATGTCCATAAATAGTTATAGTTGATGGTGTAGTTTTAAATTGTTTTTCAGATGAAGCAGCGAAGTATATTTTCGTTGTTAGGAGTGTGCATCATCGGTTCCGCTGTAGGAGCGGCCAGCACGGTCTTGGTGCTGGATCCTGAAGACAGGTAAATTTTAAAAAAGTCTTATTCAATACTTTAACCAATAAATTGAAGGCCGGTTATAGCATGGTTTATTGTAAAATATACACGTGCGCGCAGTTACATCGTGTTCCATTTCTCTATAAATAATTGTGCAAAAATTTAACATGTCTACATATCAATTGAAACTATTTCCCATAATTCTGTAAATTGGGTTAAATGTGCGCCCTGAATTTCAAATAGTGACTTATGAAATTCTGTTATAATCAGGATTCTATTAAAATAATGAATTTTTGATAATTTGCATAATAGTTATATTGTTGAAAATGAACAAATTTTTAGAATGGGCTAGAAGCATGAATTTAATCGGATGCTTACAAAAGATCATAGAAAATGAAATTTTCATATCCATCATGCAAAGTAAACATTTTCCGTTTTAAACTGTCCTGTCACATTTTTGTGTGTTATAGTAAATTAAAATTAATTAATATAGATAAGATTATGTACAATACATTTTAATATGTAAAAATGTTCATAATTTTTTAATTTTCCTGCTATGTTTTTAACAATTAGTCTTGAAACTATAAAATGGTTTCTGACCTTGTTTTAAGACAAAAAAATAATGTGATTTATCAATTTTTGTGATATACGATAATGTAATTATAAAGTTGCCTGTGAAAATATAGACAATATTGTAAAAATAACAATTTAATTTTTATAAAAATGCTTGAATTACATATGTTAAGGGTACACAAAGCAAACTTTATCTGTTAATTAATAATTAAAAAAAATAAGTGACTTGTAAGTAGTCATAGTCTCTGTTAATAAGTGTCTGAAATTAAGATTAATAACTATGACCATAATTTGAATAATTGAGAATAGATGTTTCCTTACAAAAGTATTGTGGAACGTAATTTAGCAAATGAGATGAATTAGAATGGAATTGTAAACTATTAATTTATTCATAGACAAGAATGAGACAGCATTATTAATATAACTTAAGTACATTTTTTATGTAAATCGTTTATAAATTGAAGTATGATGCAAAATGGCCTTAGATTAAGTAATGTTATGTAAAGTATTTGTTTCATACATTATTCTTTGCTAGTTTTGCTGGGTATTATTACATCAAGTTGAAAGAGTAAATAAGATTATTGTAAATCAAGAAAAAAATATATTATCCATCCCCATAATCTTTGAAATGTTTATCAATGTGCTCGTGCAGAAGTGGATGTAATTTATGTGCTATTATATGCTTTTTGATGTTTGACATGTTACTGTGTATTTATTTAATGCCAGGTATTATTGATATAGGCCATTAAAAAAAGAAATCACAGAATATAATAAATAAAATAATAAAAATTACGGTTTACACA
This sequence comes from Druceiella hillmani, assembly GCA_039881145.1. Taxonomy (NCBI): domain Eukaryota; kingdom Metazoa; phylum Arthropoda; class Insecta; order Lepidoptera; family Hepialidae; genus Druceiella; species Druceiella hillmani. The sequence continues at coordinate 1,711,901 of JAYKKI010000078.1, read as the reverse complement.
AGCAGGAACATAGTATTCTTAATAAAAAAAATTATCAGTTCAAATACAATTGAGCATTAGACTGTACTTACATATATCTTGTTTAAATTGGCATACACATATGCATTCTATTCTGTCTATCTATTTTGGGGTCTTAACATTAAAAATGCAAAATAGAACCCCTGTGGAATCAGTCACACAATCACATGTTCATCTGTTACAGTCGTTTTTCTAAGAAATTATTTGGTGTAAAAGGTTAAAATTTGGCATAGTAATAGGGCTTACTGATACATATTTCAAATGCGAGATGCTATAGAAACAAAGAAATATATGGTAACTTTGGAAAGTTGTTTGATATAAAATATAAAATAAACACACTTCGCTTTCGGGTGTTATAACTTTTTGGTCAGTTTGTCTACCATTGATAGGACGAATTCTAAAGATTTCATAATTATTTTTTTTCAACAGTTTTATGTAATTCAATTTTTCTCAACTAAAGGAAATGTGATGTAGAATAATTTTTTTTATTTAAATTCTTTACTACGACCTAGGTTCGTTGTATGACAACATTTTCAGGTGAGCAATTTGTAGAGATTGACCTTTAATCAATCTTTGCAAATTGCCAATGAAACCTAGGTCCATGGTAAAGAATTTAAATAAAGTAGAAATAATACTATATCACATAGTTTCATTTAATTGAGGAAAACTTAATTATAATTAATTTCTACAAAATTAACGCCAAAGATATTCAGGTTTTATGTAAGTTTACTCATGATTCTTGTCCACTTGGAGTTGCCGATTTGCAGGATTTTGTTATTTTTTTACCACTTGGGCACCCGTCTTGGGCATGTCCTATGATGTAGTTAAAGAGCATATATTACTTTTCATATCTGGTCTGATCTTTTAGCCACAGAATGTCCCCTTGGTCTCTTTTCTGCTATTTTGTTCGCTATGAAATACTTTTTTAACTGTTTGTGTCAAGCTATGTGACCAAAGTATGCACATATTCTTTTGCAGATGATGGAGAGTCTTATTTTTACTTTCAGCTGCTGAAGTATAGTCTAGTCCAGGGTATATGTGGCATTCTGCACGAATACTATGTCTCAAATGCATTTTCTCTCTTTCGGCTTTTTTTATAGCTCATGTCTTGATTCCATACAGAAAAATTAACAATACCAGGTTACTTACAAATCCTACTTTGGTATTTTTAGTGATGTTCTATCACGCCATACCTTTATTAATATTGTCATACAAGCTTTAGACATTTGCATTCTTACAAATGTTTAAAGTGGGCATGACCAAATTAATAAAAATGTTTACATTCTCTCTGGTCATTCAATATGGGCTATGTAAGTTACTTCCAAATCTAAGTTTGTACTTATTTATTACTGAAAATGTTCACAAAAAAATGGTAAGATTATAAGTATGGCTTAAACTAAGACAGGGTTACTACAATCTACCTAAATTTATTGAAACACTGTAAATTTTAAGTATAACGCTGAATCAAAATTTCAGAGTTTTTGAGAAATTAACAATATTTTTACATTTGTGAAAGATATACTAGGCAGTATATCAAATGACGACAATTATTTTTAATATTTGTTACAGTTTAATAGACATACTATGTATCCTTCTATATGGAACTTTATGTATCAAGTGTGTGCCAAACCCTCATAGTGCGAGTTCAACTCATACTTAACATGTTTTATTTAATTTTATTTGTTTAAAATTTTTTCTAAGCCGTTATTTTTCTATATAAAGTTTAATTTCATTCCAGAAATAAATTTCTATTCTACTTTTAGCTTCTATTCCTGTAATTGCTTAGCACTACCAAAACGAAAATAATGTATGTTTACGAGACCAAAATAGATATTCTGTTTTAAGTTAATTGGTTTGGAACTCCCATCTAATTATTGCGTGCAACGAATACCCAATACTCATATGAATACTAAATGCTTTATTTGGTTAGTAATAGTTGTGTATCTATGTTTAGTGTGTGAATAGCTTCGTAAAATTTAATAGTGTGTTCGTGATGTTTTTAGTAAGCGCTAACCAACCCGAATCGACAATAGCTAGCAATCCATAATTTCCTATAGAGGTAGCAGTTATCAGATGAACTTGTCAATCATATAATTCATACATTTAATTGGTAGGGGGAAAATAATGTAACGGGTGGAACTTTCATATAACGGAGTATTTTTACTTATTAAGCGTAATGGAAGATAACAAGACATTTAAAAATACTTTTTGGGTAATGTAATTGGATGACAGAATGTGTTTCTTGCTGTGTACTTCTAAATGGGAATTTAATGCCTTTAGTAATGGGGATAGAGAAAAATACTAATAGATTTCAATCCATTTTTTAAGTCAAGGCTTAAAAAACTTAGCCTATCTATGAAGTTATGAAATCTATGCAGGGTTATAAAAAAAAACTGTAATGAGGTTGTAAAAGCTATGATTTTAGTTAGGTGGTAGAAATGGTATTTTTATACAAATTATTTAAGATTTACGTTCTTATAGTTAACCAAATAAAGCAGATTTTTTTTATCAAATTAATTTTATTGTAGAACTATATATCAGTTTTATTGTAGAACTATATAACTTAACTTATTTTTTGTATTATGTACCTATGGATAGTACAAAGTTTATTCACCTAACAATAAATGCTTTTCAAAGTGAAATGTCTCTTTAGGAAACCTTCACATCATTTATAGCCTGCTACAGTATTCTCTAAACTCTGTTACTTTATTTTCCTTCAAATCATATATCCTGAGCTTTACAATAGTTTTTCTTCCACTGGTATGAGAATACTCCGAGGACCCATTTTTGTTACCACTGAAATTTGCAACTGTACCGCATATGGAATGAGAAATTTCATACTTTTTGTGAGTTTTCTGAATGTTTGCATTGTTTTATTAAGGTCCTTTAATGCAGGTATTAAGTTTTCTTTGGTTTATTTGAAGGATTCTTTCTTTGTTTTTTTTTAAATCTAAAATATTTGGTTCAATATAGTTTTTACACATATGTATATATAATATTATCTATGCGGACTGATTGAATGAAATAAGTTAAAAATGTCCCTCATAAACTAAGGATTGTAAATATATAAAAACCATTTAATAAAGATTATAGCTACTGAGAAAAATCAAGAAATTAGAACTGAAAGGGGCCATTTGGATCCGCGTTGTAGATTTTTCGTGGAAACGGGACAAAACCATAACAAGTGTTTCGTATTAATATGTTATTTAATTACAAATAGTCTTTAATACAAACTTTTAATCTTTAATATAATCGGTTACGCAGAGTAGTATAACGGAGACTATCGGGTGACGCTGTATGCCTGTAGGACTAGCTACATAATCCCTTTGAATCATTTTTTCATTTCCTTTTCGATGTTGTCATAGCTCTCGCGTTTGTTAGGTTCTTGACTTTTTAGGTTTCTTGGATTCCTTTTGACATGAGCTTTCCTTTGATTTGCGTTTTCTATCATTCTGAGCATAGTTATGATCAAACGAGCTATAGAAACTATTCACACTAGTCCGATGACGTCACAGGCAAAATAGATACTGTATGGCAAACACTTACGGACATGCTCTATTCTTTGTGGGCTCAACCATTGTTAATGCATTATTAGTCTCGTAGTTATTAACGATTGAAATCCCGTAACGAATTGTTGTATAAAAGAAAGTGATTGACACATACAGTGCGTTAAGTGATTTTAGACTTGCTACATTATGCTTAACATTAAAGAAGATGAATCCTAAAAATTAAATAATTTTTTTTAAGTGTCTTCATTTCTTTTATTTTTAATATTTTTACACCAAGTTTTTTCTATCAAGAACTTTTTATTTTTGTTGTCGACAAAGTGTCAACATAAATCTGACAGAGTAGATTCCTTATCTTAACAATGTGTCGATATTCGCAATGAATGGGTTAAAACAAAATGTATTCATTTTCAAAAAATATTGTGCTGGCACAGGTTAAGACAGACAGACAGAAATATAAATAAATAAACTGTGTAAATATAAGTTAAATAAATTTATATTAATTATTTTCAAATATATATGCTTAAAGAAACAGATAAAGAACAGTTAATAAAATTAGGGACTAAATAGTAAACTGTTGACTTGCCGCAAAGTGTCATTATAATTAAGTAAATATACATATCGCATCAAGTGGAAGACGTGATAAACGTCGTTTTATCTTGTAGAAACACACTCGTAAACTCTTATCGTAGGAAGTAGATCTTTATTGAAACGATAAATCAAAACCATAAACCTACTTTAATCGTTGTGTTCATTTGTGGATCACAATTAATTTGTCTTTAGAGGATAAACAAGATATTATATTTTGTATAGATAAACATTTGTGTTCATTGTTAACCATTTTTGTATGATGTACTAAAATTAATTTGGGTTCATGTTTTGGAATCAATTGTGGATGCAATAATAAAATTTTAAATGAAAAGCTTTCAATGACCAATAACATACAAGTATCAATAACGTATTAGTATCAAAGGAGGAGACTGGTGAAAATGGACCCCGATTTATAGAAATAGAATATAATTTTTAACAAAGGTCTATGCAAGTTGATTGAATGAAATAGATTATATTTGATTTGATTATATTGAATGATTTGATTATAGAAATAGAATGTAATTGATTATAGAAATAGAATATAATTGATTTATAGAAATAGAATATAATTTTTAACAAAGGTCTATGCAAGTTGATTGAATGAAATAGATTATATTTGATTTGATTATATTGAATGATTTGATTATAGAAATAGAATATAATTGATTATAGAAATAGAATATAATTGATTTATAGAAATAGAATATAATTTTTAACAAAGGTCTATGCAAGTTGATTGAATGAAACTATAAAGTTATTTTTGCTGCTATGATTTTTTAAATGGTCTTCGATTGTGTTGTTTTGTTTTGAAAATTTTGTGTTTGTGAATATGGAATGAATGTAAATGTATCTATTATTTGATGTGTAGTTATTATTGTTGTAATGTCTGTTTGTTGGTATATTTTTTTAATAGACGGTTTTGTTTGTAAACTAACAAAATATGTGAGAAGGGCACGAAAAGGTCAGTTTTTTGCGAAGGATTAATGATATTATTGAATTGTGTGTATTTGGGTAAAAAGTGATTTATTTATTATTAGAGACAGTTCTTCCCTATTTTTATGTATATTGATGTATTTGACGAAAGCAAAATTTTGCCGCCTTATAGAATTTTACCCATTTTAGAATTGTTGTTTCGATTATTTCTTCTTTTGTTTTTTCTGTAACATATTTATTTTTTATTATTGTTGAAAAGATCGTTTTTGCTAGTTTATAACAGTATATAATGTTTTTGGTATATTTTAATTCATCAAAATTCCTAATTTCAAAACCTTTTTTTTCACTTTTTCTATGCTATTTGAAAGTTTTTAAAATATTTCAAAAATGTTAAAGCGTTATTTTTTTCATCCATTATGATATAAGATACTTAGGATTGTTATGAAAGTAATTATATTAGTTTTTAGCATTTGATTATATTGTTTTCTTCCTTTGTTGCTTCTTAAATTGTAGTATTTGTGTTGAGTAATGCTCACCAAACTTAAAATAACAAAAACTTAACAATAACATAATTTTTTATGGAATAAAAAAATGATGGCTCCCCAAACTTAAAATAACAAAAACTTAACAATAACATAATTTTTTATTAGGATAATTGTTTTATTTATTAATTTTTTTACGATTAGTTAATACTTATACATTTTTATGGTAATAATGAAAATTGCATTTTCATAATATTTTTTCCTTTATAAGCCGTTTTTCTTACCAAAACAGTGGAATTATTTTTTGTTTTTCAATATTTTTTAAACTCATAATTTGTAAGTATTATATTATATTATTTTTAAACTCATAATTTGTAAGTATTATATTATATTATTTTTAAACTCATAATTTGTAAGTAAATTTAGGAGTTATGCATTATTTCATCGGAAGCGGCGAAATGGCGGGTACCCCATTTTGAGAATGAGAAAAAGCGATTGGGCCTTCAAGTGAAAGAAAGCAAATTAATAATAGAAGACAGATTTACACCACATTTATGTCACTTCTTCAGATATCTTTCTTTCTTAAATTCTTATCTTTCCACTTGGGTCATTGGGTCTAGGTCGATGTATTTACGCCATATCTCTCAAGTATAGTACGCTTACATTATTTATATAGTGTGTTTACACAGTTTGTTCTTGTACATATAAGTATATACTGAATTTATTAGCTCATTTTTTAGCTCGGAACAGGTATTGTACTGTTGACATTAAAATTTTGTAGATTGCCATATTAAAAAAAGCTGGAACTCTTTAGAATTCAAATTTGTGTCCATAATATAAAACAAAAGAAAGCTGTATTCGTACATGCACATATGTTATATTTTAATGTATTAAGTATTGATAATATGGAATGAAAATAACAAAATCTACCGAAGTACGTTATAAACTTTTAGAAACAATAATAAAAAATAATCAAAGTCGATTGTTTTAATTTGTAGCCATTGCCTAAATTAATTAAAAATAGACTGCTAACTGACATTAACATTCGTTTTATGTCGTCAAAAGGATTCCTTTTTATACTCTTCAAGTTTTACATGACATTCTTCGATGACCCTACTGGGCTTGAGAGTTTCATGATTTAGTATAAAAAAGTATGAATGAATATTTTAGAAATGGTTACAGCTGGTCATGTCAATAATATAACAGAATTAAATTCCCAAAGAGAGATTAAAATTTCTGTCCAAGTATTTGTTAATGTCAACGATAAACGCTTTGTTTAACTTGAGTGTCGCAACGCAGACATTATGAACAATGAAAATTTAAAAAAGGACATTAATTATTTAAAGTGCGACTGAAAATTTATAATTTAGAAAAAGGAACGCAATATTTACATGGAAAATTTATCTTTGGTTGTGCTTATAGTATTTTTAATCTATTCATCACGTATACTCCCCATATACATATTTCGCTTTCCGTTGTACTGCCCTTTTATAATATTTACACACAAAAAGTGTTTTACTTTAAAATTAACACAATAGACATTTTAATTATTTACATGGGAAATTTATCTTTGGTTGTGCTTATAGTATTTTTAATCTATTCATCACGTATACTCCCCATATACATATTTCGCTTTCCGTTGTACTGCCCTTTTATAATATTTACACACAAAAAGTGTTTTACTTTAAAATTAACGCAATAGACATTTTAATTATTTACATGGGAAATTTGTCTTTGGTTGTGCTTATAGTATTTTTAATCTATTCAACACGTATACTCCCCATATACATATTTCTTTTATAATATTTACACACAAAAAGTGTTTTACTTTAAAATTAACGCAATAGACATTTTCATTATTTACATGGAAAATTTGTCTTTGGTTGTGCTTATAATATTTTTAATCTATTCAACATTTATACTCCCCATATACATATTTCGCTTTCCGTTGTACTGCCCTTTTATAATATTTACACACAAAAAGTGTTTTACTTTAAAATTAACGCAATAGACATTTTAATTATTGACATGGGAAATTTGTCTTTGGTTGTGCTTATAGTATTTTTAATCTATTCATCACGTATACTCCCCATATACATATTTCGCTTTCTGTTGTACTGCCCTTTTATAATATTTACACACAAAAAGTGTTTTACTTTCAAATTAACGCAATAGATTTTTTAATTATTAGCAATAATGTTCGTAAATTTAGTTCTTATTTAGACTAGGAGTGTTCTAAAGATCCAACTTCTAACGTTCATGTTAGATCACTTCTACATAAAGACTAATTTTTCCCTACGATTTCTTTTACATGAACAACTAATATATAGATTTTTTTTTTGGTAATAAAATAAATCAGGGACATCTTTAGATTTTTTGAACACTGTAATGAACAAAATCAAACAGCCTTCCATAGATTTATTCCCAAAAGCTTTATATTTTTTGGTAATAAGATAAAAAGTATACAAAAAATATAAAACAAAAAACAATGACAACAAATGGATTGCTGGATGCGTGAATCACATTAATAAAATTGTGACAGTCACGATTTAATATTAAATTAACCAACTTCATATTGTGTCACAAACAAGATTGGAAAGCTTCACATCAAGAACAGAAGAATAATCCCAGTTGTAACAAGAAATAATGACCTATCAAACAACATAAACATAGCATTGGCATCAATGCGATAGTTATATTTCTCGAACGCACATACTAGGCTAGCCAGTGACTTTTTGGCCAAAAATTTTCTACCAACTTTGACCAAAGCAATATATAGTTCAACAGCAATATACAGGGTACACAGACGTTCAAAAGCAATATACAGGGTACACAGACGTTCAAAAGAAATATACAGGGTACACAGACGTTCAAAAGTAAAATACAGGGTACACAGACGTTCAAAAGCAATATACAGGGTACACAGATGTTGAAAAGCAATATACAGGGTACACAGATGTTCAAAAGCAATATACAGGGTACACAGATGCATAAATTTATAGAAACATACCTACTAAAAGACCCCAATGGAATTTGTGTTATCCAGTATCATTTTGCGCTAAAATAACCGCCTTTCTTAATTTTTATAGACTGCTAATGTAATTGTGAAGTAACATTCATAAAATTTCATTATTGCTAAAATGTCTATACAAAGTTGCAAAGACGCAGTAGAAGGCTAGTTATGTTGTATTTTTACGCTTATCAAAATAACCTTCAGTGACATTCTTTAAATAACACTTCATTTTATATTTACGTACGTGTTGATATTGTATTACATCCTTCTTTTCATACTATCGGTTAATAATACATAAGGTGTGCACGATCAGTAACATGACTGGACCAAATTGAGGTGTTATTAAAAGAGAATTAGTTACAAGTCTCGGTGTTCTTCAGACTCAATCTTGGGGGCAAATGTTAGTTACGTCTTTGCGGAAACAGTCAGATAGCTAATGTAGCACTCAGAGATATTTTGCAAAGCCCTGGTACAGAACCGTGATTTTTCTTGCTTGAAACAATGTACAAATATGTGGTAGGGCTACGACATAGATATGTTTACAAATTGAATCAGTCTGACAAATGTCTTCTTAATCTTTTTCTTGGCAATGTGAAAAAACTTTGGAAAAATTATATTTTGCCAAGCTTTCGTCCAGAATTCATTCACATAGTCTCAGGAAAATATAAAAGACATATTTTTACAAAGATAAAATGTAGGTTTCAATTAAGCCAGACTTGGCTTTTAACGTTTGTTGTGGTGCAATGTGGTGCGCCATGCGAGTTTTGCGATGATAGATGAATTGGCCTGTTAAATGTATTCCACAACTTTTAGGAATAAATTTCTTAGCAGTGAATCAATTTTTAGTATTTTAATTTAGGATGGTATAATATCTATGTGCAAAAGTACACTGAAATCCGTTGAGCCATTTAAGTTTGAAAGAAAGAAAAAAATAGACAATGTTTCACTTTTACCATATCTTTTTCTTCTTCAATGGCTTGACAGCCCAGGATGGGACCCTGCCTTCCGCAGAATCAACTCCCAAGCTTTCCTGTTCTTAGCCAGAGACATTCAGTTTGTTAGACTTAGGATTTTGAAGTCTTTTCCAAGCAGTCGAGCCACCTAAGTTTAGGTCTTCCTCTTTTTCGTAGCCCAATGGTCTGGGTGAGAAGATTTTTTGTTGTTGTCCGGCTGTCGTCCATTCGGCTCAGGTGCCCGTCCTTATTCTCTGAATTGCGATGTATTTGACCACATCGGGTTCTTTAAATAATTTGTAAAGTTCAGAGTTAGTTCTTTTTCTCCAGATATTGTTACATTTTAGACCACCAAAAATATTTCTTAAAATCTTTCTCTCAAAAACAGAAATGGTTTGTTTAACTTTTTCTGTCATTGTCCATGTCTCAGCAGAGTATGTAAGAATGGATCTAATTAAGCTTTTGTAAATCAGAATCTTTGTTTTTCCACTGATGAAGCTGGACTTCAAGGCCAGCTTCTTTTAAGACCGAAAAATCATCGGTTAGGTACGGTACGCATGGTAAACATGGGTAAGACTGAAAAAACATTGGTTTTACTATATCAGTAAGCTTAATTGTATATAGCCTATTATTTAATCTAGGATGTATATTATATATATGCGAAGTTTCATTAAAACTTTGAAAGAGAGACAAACGAATAGACAATGTTTCATTTTTATTATATTATAGGGATTTATGTCTGGATTATAAGCAACACGAAAAAACGTCATTCGATTTGCATAGTCCAAATTATCATGGTAATGCAAAATTTTAATTGAGTGTTTATTAATTGCGAATTAAATTTAACCTTCCCCATCCTATCTGGTGCAACAGCCCTCCATAAGTTTACTCCCAAAAGCTTTAAGTCTTTCAACTCCATCCAGGTGGGTGGTCTTTCTCCTCGTCGTTTTCCTTCTATTTTTCAAAAAGTAATTTTCTTTGTTAGGTATGTATTATCATATCTAAATAACAAATATGTATATAAAACTAGTGGTAGATAGAATCATCAAACAGAATTATTTAAATTTTTCCACAAAATGAAAATATAACATTTTCATCACATTGCCAAGAAAATGGTTAAAAAATACCAATTGGCATTGGAGCTCACAGGCAAGATGATGAATGGGATATAAAGAGGCAAAGACAATATACTTTTTTTCATATTCAATGTAAAGTCTGTGCAAAATGCGGCATTTGTCTTTTTCCACTTCCGATAAAATAATGCATAACTCCGAAAATTTGTTATTTTTGGAGTTACGCATTATTTTTTTTATTTAGTTTTTTCATATTCTCTGCAAATGTGTTATAAATTAGTCGAAGTATTTTTATTACATTTATGAAATTATGAGTTAAACAATAAAGGAAAAAGTGAGAAAAAAAATTTCCCTTTCTAGAAGAAAGGTTTATAAACTAAAACAATAATATTTTCGTTATTTTTGTAAAAATATATAAACCATAATTAAAAGTAAGTAAATAAAAAAATCATTTATTGTAATAAAAAATTTTGTTATCTTTAAGTTTTTAGTGAACCAAATTAGAATTTTCTACAAAATACGGCAATTGAAAGCAACGAACGGAAGAGGCCATTACAATCAAATGCAGTGCTAAAAAGTAATTGAATTACTCTCATAACAATCCTGAGTCCTTTATGCAATTAGGGACGAAAGAAAATGCTAAACATTAAAAATATTGAATATATTTGGCGTTAATTTTGTAGAAATTCATTATACACAATTAAATGAAACTACGTGATGTAGTATTATTTCTACTTTCTTTAAGTTCTTTACCACGACCTAGTTTTCGTTGTATTACAACATCTTCAGCTGGGCTATTAGCAAAGATTCTTAAACTTAAATAAAGTAGAAATAATACTACATCATGTAGTTTCATTTAATGTGATTAATAATAATGTAAAAACTTTTAAATGCAGTTGCTTAGAAAAGTTGAAAAAACACCAAAAACGTGTACTACTATAAATTACCATAAAATGTTGTTTCCAATAATTATAAAAAATAAATATGTTGTGTAGGAAAAATAAACATAGTTGCAAATCTAAAATGGGTAAAATTTCATTGGAAATGCTGACAAAATTTTGCATACATCAAATTAATATATAAAAATATATATAATTACTGTCGCAAATAGTAGATTATTTTTCCATCTTCCTAATGAATTTATAAGTCCAAAAATACCAGTTATGACATTTTGATACATTTACATACAGAATTGAAAGACAGGTGATAAATCGATAGAAAATTGTTATTTTATGTTGACCTAAATTTTTTTTAATGTAAACACTGGTGAGACAATGTACACTGTAAACACAAAATGGAGTAGTTTCCTTTGTTCTTGTGAAAGGTATTTTAAATTATGAACTTAGGCAACAGTGTGAATCTTTAATCTATGTTTTTCTAGTTTTCACATTGCAGTAAGATTTTCAAAATATTAGTTTTTTTATTCTATTATTATTTTTTGATGAAGGTGTTTTTCTTTAGTCAAATATGACTTTTGCGTTTTGAATAGTAGTTTATTATTTTTTTCTCATATTCTTTACATCAACACTTTGACTTCTAAACCTTTCTCACCAGCACATTTACAAAGGTCCCTCACAAAAGCTATGTAATGTTGAAACACAAAATAAATGTTAATTCATGCAACCAAATTGAATATCTTTTTTAAACACAATTAAATGAGACTATGTGATGTAGTATTATTTCTACTTTCTTTAAGTTCTTTACCACCATCTAGGTTTCGTTGTATTACAACATCTTCAGGTGGGCTATTAGCAAAGATTGTTGATAATGATGTTGAGATGTAATACAACGAAACCTAGGTTGTGGTAAAGAACTTAAAGAAAGTAGAAATAATACTACATCACGTAGTTTCATTTAATTGTGAATAATGAATTTCTACAAAATTAAGCTAAATATATTCAATCTTTTTTAAACATATTGTTGTTTTTTAATTATTGAGCTATAGAGCCTCGGACTATTTTGTGCTTATTTCTGAATGATAGTCAATATTGAAGCCCCAGTTTGTTATCAAGATTCCGCTACTGATGAACAAATGATATACTTGTTATAAGTGGGGGGGGATCTATCAACATAAGCGGCTAAATCATTTTGACCTTATCAAATTTTCCGATGCCGTGCAGTGTCAGCTATAAATCGGCCAATGTTCGTTCATCTAACTTAGTTTTTTTACTTTTGCTTCCGGCTGGTGTTTAGATTTATAAATTGACATCTAAAAATGTACAGAGCACACTGACTACATATATCATCTCTTTGTATCAAAAGTAACGAGAATGAAGTGTGTGATATGCCAACATTGGGAACTTCTCTCCACGCTTTACTCTTAGATAAACATCTGTACAATGCTCAGTATGAGTTTCCAGTCTCTGTTATGGTTAAATCGTTAAAGAGTAGAGTAGAAGTGAGAAGAGTATTTTCAAAGGAAATCTTAGTGAATATGCATAGATTATTACATAGTAATGTTTGTGTATTTATGTATGTACATATAATATGTATGTTTGTGCATAATGTTTGTGTTTGTGTATGTTGTGTATAATATGTTATGTATGCACTTTAAAAGGCTTACAAAATCAGAAGGGTCACCCGATTCGTTATAGTTTTTTTTATTTAATGATGATCAGCAGAACAAACGAAACGACTAATTCGGAATTAGAAAATCCGTTCCGCCCATCAATTACGCCACCGAAAAGTATAAACTGATATCCCACAATAATAAAACAAAAAACCTACTGAACTGCAGGATCTGGATAAATCGCTGATGATCCTTAGACCTATAATTTTTATTAATCAGAAAAGTTTCCGGTAGGTAAAAGCAAAAATTGAATTTTTTTCCGTACGCTGGAAAGTTACTCGCAGGCCACATGTGTGCAGTAGAGAAAAATCACTGCCACATTAATGTCTTTGTTATCGTTATCTTATTTAGTAGCTTAAATTCCAGAGATTATTGTTGTCTCTTATAACTCGGATAAGTTCTTTTTCCATTCTTGTGGCATAATACGGCCCCATTTTGATACATTTTGTTTTGCGGAAATTTCGCCTGACTGGTTGTAGTGTGTCATGAAAACAAACAAAATTAATTAGAGCTAGTACCGTACCTAGCACAATTTACATCTGATGCCACTTCTATTTATTACGCCCTTCATTTATGTCTCTGAAGTTTGTGCGGTGGTCACGGCACTGCTCGCACTGTTCTTGTTACGGCACTGCTCGCACTGTTCTTGTTACGGCACTGATGCGGTAAATCATCAGTGCTGTAATAAGAGTCATCACCTTTTTTGTCAAACTTGGTGAAAATGCAGCAAAGATTTAGAAAATCTATGTTAGCATATGTTTTATCGAGACCTCAAGTTTTCAAATGGCACAAAATGTTTTTAGAGGCACATTGAAGATAAAAGATGATCAGAAACTCTCAGCAGGGTTACGGTCCATGACATATTAATGAAGTGATTAGCTATTGAATCTGATAATGATTTTCTTCAAAAACATGAACCCAAGATGAAAAGCCAACCTTACCATGGCTAAAGAAAGCAAACATAAGCAAAACCAAGAGTGAAATCATTCTGATTTCCTTTTTCAAGTCAGCTGATTGTTCACAAGAGATTTGTGCCTCTAGGACAAACTGTCAATCAGCGGCTTTGCTGTGAATGTCTCAAGAGACTGAGGTGAAAAGTTTTTTGAGTGAGACCAAGCAGTGCTGAAATTGGGTTTGGCAACAGAACAATGTGTTATGTCACATAGCATTTGCTGTCACATAATTTTTGACACATGAGGCATTGGTTTTGTATCTCCCTAATTTCCTGATAAGTCTCTGTTTGTCTCTTTCAAAAGTTGAAGTCACTTGAAAATATGCTATTTTGGCACTGTGGAAGCTGTTCAGAAAGCTTTGGCAGGCTAACCGAATTTGATTACACTTAAAGACTTCTGGCGTTGATACGAGAAATGGAAGTAACATCTCTGGCACTGTGTGGCCTCCCATGGGAACTATTTTGAAGATGATAAGGTTGATATATATATATATACACATTGAATAGAGAGTTTTATTGAAACAGTCTCAACGGTTTTTAAACAAAACTCGTATACGTCGTCAATAGTTTCAGTGTAACTGTGAATTTAGTAATCATCGAGGCAATGAACAATATGTCCTAAATATAGGAACAGTTTATGTATCATATGGATTACAAAATACACTTGTCCCCACGCATTTCATTTTTGTCAATATTTGAATTAAGAATGTTATTGAGTGGAAGAGCCTTAGCGTAACAAAATATAAAAATTATTATCATGGTAGTTTGCAATTGTAACTCAAAAAAAATAAATCGCACATAAAAAATTATCTTTATCAATATTATAAATCAAAAAATGTGTTTGGATGTTTATAACTAAATCACAGCTAAGTGACTCGCTAGATTTTCATAAAATACGGTGCTGGTATAGTGCTTGATCTAGCTCGGGTTTTCGCAACTTGGTCACATACCTGTTTTGTTATAACAATTAAAACTGTTGGCCTCACAATAATTTACTGTACCAACTCAAAGAAATAAACTTGCGTTAAATATTTCACAAGATATCAAAAATGTAGTTTTGCTCACTTATCAATAAATTATTATAAAACATAAAAGTGATACGATAAAGGCATTATCATTTGCAATGTTTTGATTATTCTTTTCGATTGCAATGATTAATTATTAATTTGAAATTTACACTAATGAAACTTAACGCAAAAAATGAGTTACTGTTATATTTTAGTAAGCAATCAGCGGTGAGGACGGTCTATTTTTAACTGTTGTCGATTCACAATCAAACAATTTTTTATTGAAATGTAGACCTTAGGAGGTCAAAGTTCAAATTGACCCTAATGGGATAATATTGACCCCTTTGGAAATGAGTGATACAGATTGACACAAAGGATAATTTTTATCTTGAGAAATGGTATATGCAGAAAGGTATATACGTGTATGTCTCGAAGAATCACATACCCAAGCATGCATAAACGCGTGCACATACACGCGCAGCGTGTATACACTCACGCATATCTAAAAAAATTGACATATTCAGTTTGTACCTTAGAGGTACGACCATCTTGCCAGCGCACAGTGGGCTTACAGGAGATGCTATTGATAGTGTTTTATATGGCTGAAGTGCGCAGGGTGTGATAAAGATAGTCCTTTGTACAGCCGATTATCATTCTATTTGTACATGTATGAATATGAGAAAAACTGACAAGAATTATATAAGTGATAAAAATATCACTTTCGCTGCATAGCGTTTTCCCATTAGAGGAGTGTTCGTAGCTCCATTGTGTGTATATTAAACATTTTCTGAAAATGTTGTGTTAGCTTTTGTGTCAAATTCAATTATTTTTGCTCGCCCTACGCTACCGCTTACGTCAACTAGTGGCATTCAGGCGTAAATAGTCAGGTTAAAATGAGATAAAACCGTATAGTTGATTATATATCATAAAAAGAGAATAAAATAAATCATTGAATGATTAGACGATCGTCTGTATTGTACATTAATTTTTGCCACTGTATTTTTTGAAAATTGTGTGCGATTGTGTTTTATTTTGAATTTTAACGGTAACATGAATTTTTATTAGGATAATAATTTTTTACGTAGTGTGCTCTAATTATTGTTCATGCTTTTTTATGGTAGTAACAAAAATTACATTTTTGTAACTACCTTTATAAAACTCCGTTTCTTGCAGAAGTAGGGAAATTTTGTGTTCCTTTGTTTTCATAATTATTATCACGCTTAGGTCGATTTGTATGTAACTAGGCTATGTAATGGAATCTGCGAAACTCAATTTCATGCGTTTCTAATTGTTGTATCATCATGAAACTTAACAGTTGTATACACAACTTCGGAAGACTACAATAATTTTCAATATATTTGAGGTTAAAACAACTGGGTGCTTTTTCTCAAAAATAAATACTTTTGCTTCTCAAATTAATATTGTGAATGATAATGCCAACATTTTAATTAGATATCAAATCAAAGCGCCCCTTTTACGCACAAATATTGTACTCAATAACAAATATGGCTTAAATTAAAGTCGTCAGTAAGGACTTTAATTTAAGACAGAGAAAACAGTTTCGATACTTAGTTTTTGCTTTTTAATGCAGTGTTTTGTAAAAACATGTTTCTTTTTAGTTTTTGCAAATGCTCCGATTTTGTTGTAACTACGTTTCTTCTCTGTCTACGTGCTCCTTTTTATTGTTTTTAAGTGCTGTCAATGCGATAAAAATAGGGAAAGTTATATGTTATTTAGGTTATATGGACCAATTGGTTATGATTTTTGTTTAAATGGTCAGAAAAATCTGTTCTTGTTTCACACCATACTTTTTTCTTTCAGAAGTTACTAAAAAGCTACTAAATTTTTAAGGCATATTAGGCGTATATTTCTATATACGTGCCGTGTACTGTTTCGAGACGGCTCATTTTTTAACCATTTATTTTTAAATTATTTATAATGACCAAAAAAACAATTTTTAGTCTCTTTACGTAAAATAACACAATAATTAATTTATCCATTAATTCGAATTCACAAATAATAATTGATAAAAAAGCCTAAGAAGGTAAATTTTTTGCTTTTTAAAATAATTGATTGTAATCAAAAAATTTTTTTTTGCAAATTTGATTTTTTGTTTTATCTTGTAGTGCGTAAGATATTTATGTAACATATTATTGTGTAGTAAAATAATTGCAAGAGTTAATGTAAAGAATCAAGTTTTTGAAAAATGAAACAAAAATGGATGAACATTTACAAAATTTAAGAAATAAAAGAATAAAATTGTTAAATAAAAACACCAAAAATTCTTAAACATGTCTAGGAGTCATTATGAATTTTTTTAGATTTTTAAATTACACAGATGTTTTTTACTAAATCTTACGTAAAAATGCATACGGCCATAACTAAGGTACATTCTCATGTTTGCGAGGATGTATCTTACAAACTATTTATGGTAGAAATTTGTCAGAGCTGATTTTTTTGAACTTACCTGTGAATGAAAATATAAAAAAGCGGTAAAAAGTGTGTAAGTAGATTTTAAATAGCTGATAGTTACTGCTAACAATATGTGAAAAATGGAATATTTTGTCTAGAATAGAAGTCCTATGATTTCTGGGAGTTTAACTTCTCAGCTAAGCTAAAGTTTTCATTCCCAGTCCTAATATCACTCAACAAGCGATATAGTTGCTGCCAAGTAGAGAGAATCCCTGTTATCAGTGTGAGCGCTAACAATGATTAACTCCCAAGCCATTCAATGAGTCAAATTCATTTCTAGCATAATCAAACTATGCATGGAATTTTACTTATCCTTGAGCTGGTCTATGTACCGGTCGCAATCCGCTGGGTCGTCATCATTAAGGTGAATTAACTCGCTCCAAGACACTCAAAAAGAACTAAAAACTTTTACTTTGTTTTCGAACTTAGATCATATTCTGAGCTGGTGACAGTGTTGAGAGTCTTTCCGTTTGCGCGATTTCCTAATATACGTATCACAAACAAAAAATGAAATGTTTATTTACATAATATCTTATCATTTTTCTGTTTTTTATTATTTTTTGTATGAGGAGAATAATAATGTGATAACGTACGTAATGTTGGACAAGTCATTATGTGTTTGATAGCATATAATTATTATTTTTTTGTTACGATGGAACTTGCATATGTGTAATCTCGGAGATTAATGTGCGTCATTTTTATGTTATATTTTTTAAGTGTGTATATGAAGTGTGGCGAAGCAGGACCCTTATAGGACCGCTTTGCCGTCTGTCAACTTGTGCGTTCAAGACTATTTTTCTCAGGAATGGCTCTAAGAATCCAGTTGAAATTATTATCTGATACAAAGGTTTATGACTCTATACTGTGAGAAATTTAAGATTAACTTAAAGTAATAAAAATATATTGCCTTTTGCCATATTTTGTTACTGACCTATTCGTTAAAACGTACAGGATGCTTCCTACTGGTTTATAGTATTGAATTTTGGTTTGTAGGAAGATCATATAGCAGAAATAAGAAAACATTTTGATTGCTGTGTTTGGGTTAATATGTTTATTACTATGCCAAATGACATGGATATATAGATGTTCATTTAAAAAGACCTGTATAATGACACCTTACTCGATTAGGTGCACACAAACAAATTTAGGCCCATTTTTATATACGAGGGAAATGTTGGAGGAAATTGTTTTAATATTTTGTTAAATATTAATTGAAATCCATGCCAAAATTAACTAGTCATATAGCCTATATGTATACGATAGGTAACACTAAAAATTTTTAGAATGTCAAAACGGAAGCAATTAGTTTGTAATTTATTAATTGTTTTCGTAAATAATCTTCATAGCAATCTATGCATTGTGTCATCTGATGAGAGAAGCAGTCAGCACGCTCTTTTTTAGATGTCCTGTCACAGGCTTTTCGATGGCAGGAATCACTTCTTTGGCATCCATATTTTTTTCAGTTTATCTTGTGTTCTTAGGAATAAATAGAAATAACACGGTGCAAGGTTGGGTCTTTATGGCGGATGACCTATAATCTCTGCCTCCAATGTAGTCAAATCGGCTCTCTATGCCTAACAAATCTTCTGATTGCATGAATCTTCTGATAGGTTACTCTCTGACCAGTCTATAATGAGCTGCACTGCATTGATGTTATTTTCAATTGTGACTGTTTATGAACGTTCCTCACGTAGATCATTGCTAAGATTAGTACGACTACGCTTGAACTCATTAAACCAGTTGTAAACAGTAGCGTGGGATGGAGTTTCGTCATAAAATGCTAGGAGTCGATTGTAATTTTGTTACTGATTGAGACCACAATGAAAGACATAAAAACTCATGGACTGAAAATTTTCTCGTTGTGAATTATCATCGAAGATGAATTTATCTTGACGTGATAAACACAATACGGTTGTTGACTCATTCTAAATTTTGATATTTTTCATACAATATTGTGAGATATAAGTTAATTAAAAACCAGTCTTGAAAAAATTCAAAAATTGATTGAAAAATATGCCAGTTATAGGCTTCTAAATTTGAAGATACGGATAGAGTTGGGCATATTCCTGTCTTTTTTCCTCTTGTAGAATATAATGTGCAATATTAAAAATGACCTCACAACACAGTATTGCCGTCCTTATCTAAAGATTTAATTTAAACTTTTATAACTTGATCAATTTTTAAGATTATTAAAACAAAATTTCACTCTTCATCAGCTTGTACCTTGATATTATGATTAACAAAATAAAAAAAATTAGTCTAATACCCAATTTTCAAATTGCCTCCAATTTTTAAAAAAAGAAATTCAAACAAAGTACTTTAATGAATTACTAAAAAGTTTGATTTTCGAAATTTGACTTTATTTTTTTATTGCCTTTATTATAACTAGCCAGTTCTAACATCTTTTAGCTACTCTTGTGAATAATTTTTGTAAGCTAAAATTGACATAAATTAATATATTCAGTAGGTTTGCTTCAAGTCACAGGTTTCAATGACACTTTTTTCACTTATTTAATTGTGGTATTGGTTTAGTTTTAACATGCCATTTGGTTGCTAAAATGCTTTGAAATTTAAGCAAACAAATGATACGGCTCATAAGAGTATGCATCTCATTTTTTTCACAAATCATTTTATTAGAACATCACATGTGTCCATATTTAAGCAATATTTCAATGCAAAACAGCTATTACCAAAATTATTTTTAAATTATTTATGATATGTTTTCATAAAGCATACACTTAAAGTTTTGGATTTATGATTTTGGAAGAAAATTCCTTGTGTTTATGGGCCTTAGCATCTAACTAGGGGATACTACTTGTTTTTCTAGAGTCATAACTTTAGTATAACTTTTTGATGAAAATTATAGGCTAAAAATGATAGGAAAACTCTCAGTCAACATCTTTTTGTAATGTCACTGTATTGAATGCAATTGTTAACACAGCATTGTTAACTCTTTCATTTCAGATGATATTACTGTACAGTCATTCACATACAGCAGTAGCATGATAAATATGTTAAGTTATTCGACTACTTCTTGATCGTTATACCAGACTGGAATGATATAACAAATTTATTGTTGTCGTTACTTTTCACAAACGTCTTCGACTGTATGTTAATTTAATAAATAGGTTAATGTATATAACTACAATATTTTAATAAATAGATAAATATATGTGGGAAGGCGCTTAAAAATGATCTAAAGATGATTGCCATAAAATTTCCATTTCGGCATAAATGAAGATGAGTTCAAAAATGCAGTAATGACTCATTGATTTTAAATTTTGTAAAGTTTGACAGCAAGGCTAAAATAGCCAATGCCATTTTTGGAAAATATTATATCCTTATAGGCATAGAAGAACATGTTTTATATGCTATTTAGAAAATCATACGAAGATATTATATTGAGCAAGAAAACTTTTACGCTGGTAGCCGAAATTGTAGTTAAAATAAAGATATATTAATATATATAGATATAATAGGCAATATATCTATGTTGTAAAGACATAGTAGGCAATATATTTACATTGTAAAAATACATAGTAGGCAATATATTTACGTTGTAAAAAGACATACTAGCAATGTATTTACGTTGTAAAAAGACATAGTAGCAATATATTAACATTGTAAAATGACATAGTAGGCAATATATTTACGTTGTAAAAAGACATAGTAGCAATATATTAACATTGTAAAATGACATAGTAGGCAATATATTTACGTTGTAAAAAGACATAGTAGCAATATATTAACATTGTAAAATGACATAGTAGGCAATTTATTTACGTTGTAAAATGACATAGTAGGCAATATATTTACGTTATAAAAAGACACAGTAGCAATATATTAAGATTGTAAAATGACATAGTAGGCAATATATTAACATCGTAAAACGACATAGGCATTATATATACATTGTGAAAATTAATATTTTTACATAATTTAATAAAAATACAATGTACCCTTAAAACGTTTATAAGTGTCTAAATGTGTGTATCAACACAACAGTGCGCGACATTCTTGTAGCACACATATATTGAAGAATGGGAGATAATCATGTTTCAAGTCATCTTGAGTACAATAATTCACAGCCGCTGCTTTTATCGGTATCTGCAACTACTGTGGTGATGACATTTGATCTTAGATGAGTTTTTGTGCCGTTGTGGCGTCATTGTGAGATAGTGATACGTATTAAGTGTAGTGGATTACACGAGAATTTAGGCGAAAGGATGTAATCTTAGAGAAAATATTATGCAGAATTTTGTATTAAATGAAAATGCCTTAAACGGTATACGGTGTTGTTAAATTATTATAACAAGCCGATATCTATGGGTTCCTGATTGTAAAAATATAAGATGATTATAATCATTAATATTTTCTGGTATCTTACCCCATTCCCATGATAAATTGTTTCTACATTAAAGCAAAAGTTAAATGTCGTGCAGTATATCGAACACCAGACACTGGATGCCACAATCGATGTGACAAATAAACTTCTTTGGATATTAAGAAATACAAGTGTAATTTTATAGAAATAAATACCTATTACACTGGTAATTCAGAATTTATTTTAAGTTTTTTGGATATTTTTTACGTGGATTCTGTTTGCAAAAAAGAGTTAGCCAGTCTGTTCTGCTATTTGACACATACAATTTAAATTGCAGAAAGGCGGAAGCCAGTCTATGCTTTGCTAATGGACATCAAAAATTTGAGCTACGAAAAGGAGGTAGCCAATCTCTGTTCTGCTGGTGGAAGTATATAATTGGAATTATAAAAACTAGGTAGCCAGTCTCTGCGCTGCTGCTGGACATATAAAATTTAATTTACAATAAAAAGCAAAATTAATGATTTTGAAAAAACCCACGGGATGTTGTCATTGTATTTGAAAAACGATTAAATAATTTTTTTAAAAACCCCCTACTAAAAGAAAGTAAGAAGCTATTAATATAATTACAAACCCAAGAAAATCCGTCGGGGCTGCCATGCCCTGCCTATGCCTAGAATTTTGCAGTTTTATCAGTTCATGACTAACTGAAATTCTCTTAGGCGCACAAATAGTTTTTCTATGCTGTTACAATGCGATTGATATTGGGAACAGAAATGGCAGTGGCAGTCCCGATGGATTTTCTTAGGTTTGTAGTTATATTAATAGGTTCTTACTTTCTTTTAGCCGGGGAGTTTAAAAAAAATTATTTAATCATTTTTCAATTACAACGACTACATACGTCTTGGGTTTTTTCAAAATTTAAAATTTTCCTTTTTATTTTATACCTTTTTGATTAAAACGTTTACATACATATTTCACTGACATGGGCTTAATCAAAATTTTAATTTTGTTTTAGATTGTTAGTTTTAATAACCAAGCTTTAAAAAAAAACATTCGCCAAAGGGCAAGCTTATGTGGTTCTAAGTAGAGTACGATCTTTAGACGGCATAGTAATAACTGATCTAAATCAAAGAAAACTCTTCAACAATCCGCACAATAGTATAGCATTGGAAGATATAGAGCGCTTGAGAAATATGTTACGTGGATGACACACCGACGAAGCTGAAGATAGGCCACAAAGTAGTTAATCAATCAAAAGTGTTTATTGCAGCGCCCCCTGATGAGTTAACAACATAATACCTAACTAATAACCTTCGCTATTAAATCTAAAAAGTTTTTACTGAAAACTGTATCTAAATCGGTCAAACCGATTTGGAGACAAAAGGGGAACATTGGATTACACACACAAACAAACAATCTCTCATCTTAAATGCATATACCTCCTGCGTTCGATCGTGATTAAAAAGGAGGTAGGCAGTCTGTGCTCTGCTGGTCGATAAATACAATTTAAATTATAGCAACTAGGTAGCCAGTCTCTTTGCTACTGCTGGACACAAAAAATTTAAATTACAATAGGGGGTAGTCAGTCAGGGGTAGCCAGTCTCTTTTCTGCTGGTGGATAAACGTAATTTAAATTCTAAAAACTAGGTAGCCAGCCTCTCCTCTGCTAGTGAATAAACAAAATTTAAATTATAAAAATTAGGTAGCCAGTCTCTCCTCTGCTGGTGGATAAACAAAATTTAAATTATAAAAACTAGGTAGCCAGTCTCTCCTCTGCTGGTGGATAAACAAAATTTAAATTATAAAAACTAGGTTGCCAGTCTCAGTTTTGCTGGTGGGTAAATATAACTTAAATCCTAAAAACTATGTAGTCAGTGTTTGCGCTGCTGTTTAACATATAAAATTTAAATAAAACTGTAGTTTTATGTAAATTTTAAGACGTAGCTGCCTAATTACTGTCGTGAAATTTAAATTATCACAGTAACTAATTTAATATTGGGCAATAGAAAAACTTTAGATTCTAACGAGACAAGTTGACGTGAGTTGTAGATATTTGGACAGCAATCTATTCGTAAGCTATAACTAATAGGCACATTCGGCAACTGTTGTATTGTAACATATTGTTGTTGGACGTTTTAAGCATTACCTTATCACATTGTACATGTGGTAAGTCGCATTCTTTTACGATAGTTAATTACCTGTTGCATCTAGGCCTCTGTATTAAGTTGAAATACAAGCATTTTCATATTTACCGAACTGTCTTAACAAATCAAGTGTACCGCACGTGATTTTGTTAAGATAGTCCAGTTTATCTGTAGCTATCATCTCCATCTCTTTAACACTTGTTATCGCCTCAAAAACCAAATAAAAAAACAGCTGTAAAACATTGTAAGCAATTAAATATAAAGATTTAAGATATATGGCCATGAATTTTTGTGCTGGATTTGTGATACAGCATTTGAGACAGTTTTTAAGGATTTGAAAGGATAATTTTGTTGAGTCGTAATTTGCCACCCAACAAGAGGCCTGAAATAAGTTGCTTGAACAGCTTTATATATTATTTATATGGATGGAAGTGGGCAAATAAGCCAAGCCAGTAAATTAATGGCATATATCGATATTGTGAATAGGTGTGGTTGTAGTTAGACATGGAAGTTCTTTAAAAAAAGACTGAAAAACCCATTTACTGAATAAAAAGGAACAGATTGTTTTCCATGTTTGAAAAACTGTTCTTTGAAAACTACGGGAATTGAGCCAATTATATGAAATGTTGGTTGATTATTTAATTGCCAACTGGTTCATTAACAACTGTGGCACATCGCATTATGCAGATGTATTTTCATTTAGTTTATTAATACAAACATACATACTTCATTTAGTTTATTATTAATATTTATCTTCATTTAGTTTATTAATACAATGCTTATTATTATAGTTGCGAGCTTTTTAGTATATGAGCTGTGATTTTTAGTATAAGAGCGATTTTAGTGTATGAGCTGTGAAACAAATTCGCTTATGCATACACACTCAGTGTTGCGTGCTGTTGCGTGCTCAAAATAATATTGTAATTTTTCAAATTATGTAAATAGTGATTATTATTAGTTGTTCTTGTACATTTTAAGGGTACATTGTATATCTATTAAATTATTTAAAAATATGACTTTTTACAACGTAAATATATTGCTAACTATGTCTTTTTACAACGTAAATATATTGCCTACTATGTCGTTTTACAACGTTAATAAATTGCTATGTCTTTTTACAATGTAAATATATTGCAAACTATGTCTTTTTACAACTTAAATACATTGTCTATTATGTCGTTTTAAAATGTATATATATTGGCAACTATGTCTTTTTACAACTTAAATACATTGTCTATTATGTCGTTTTAAAACGTAAAAATATTGCCTACTATGTCTTTTTACAATGTAAATGTATTGCCTACTATATCTTTACAGCGTAGATATATTGCCTGCTGTATCTTTTTACAATGTAAATGTATTGCCTACTGTGTCATATTTAAAAAATTATAATATCTATAATATTCGCCATTGTTTTCCAACAACCTTTATGTATGCTTCTAAAACCCTAGTATTTTCACGACTTTAGGTCGAGTACTTTTGGAAATAAGGGGACTTGGGACATATTTTTTAGAAATAATAAATAATAGATATACTACTTAAAATTATAAAAAATTTTATTTTTGAGGCCCTTATTATTAATTAACCTATTCAAACAATATCCTACACTATATATATAGAATTAAACAAAATTTGTTTGGTACATAATCTCTCCCATCTAAATTTTGTTAAAAATGTTTTAAGTTCTGGCTATAGAGATATTTGCAAATTAACAGATTTTATTAATTTGTAAAAGTTTCTATGTCAAGTGATTTCTGAGAAATATGGTTTTTACGGCACGTGAATGATCGTCTAAGGGTTCTATTTCTCCTTTTGAGGTACGAAACCTTATGAATTTGGAAAACATGAATTTTGGAAGTTCTGTCCTTATTTAATGTGAAAAGTTACATTATGGAAGAAGGGGTCAAGCTGTAAGTCAAGTTGGTGTTAGATATAGGGGGAGGGTAAAAAATGTTACCTGGTTTATAGACGATCCTTTACCAGTATTCTTTTATTATATATATAGATTTACGTGAAACTTAAGATTTCCACATCAAATGGTTTGCACCACAACTTAGGTATAGAACATTAAATGTTGATAATAAATTTGTAATATTACTGTCGTACGCAGTATGCGTAGCAATGTTGTAGTTTATTTATGATAACATCATAGTATATTACGCATTCTTGCTTTTGATGCGTACAATCCTCAGATAAGTCGTCGTGTGAAATTATAAAAAAAAATCATCTTCATTTAGTTTATTAATACAATTCTTATCTCTTTTGTTTACAAATGTTTCATAACACTTCTTTTTATCAATATAATGTGCGACTAATCAGCTGATGCTCTTATATTATAGGTCAAAGTCGAAATATATTTAATAAATTATAAACATAATTGTCTTCAAAATGATTGAAGATAAGTGATTTTTATTTACAATTGTATGATAAATTTATAAAACTTGTGAAATTTTGAGAATTAATTTTCTTGCATTCTGCCCCGATTTTATTTGTTTCTTTGTATTGTTTACTATTCGTTTTTCTAAATTTATAAACTTACGCAAACGCTTTACGAGACTGAATAAGAAAGAAAAAATGGAGTGCTATATTGTGTGGATTGCTATATTGCTATAGTGTATCCTGTACTCCTCATAATATGCTTTAGAAAAAAACTGTTAGCGTTAGTAATAAGGGTGTGATTTTTCATCATTACAGTTAAGGTGAGTTACTTTATTACCTGGTTATTCATTATTTTTAAGTGTTCTGTACTGCATGTGTTTCAGCATTTCAATCACGTATCTGTCTATCATGCATGTGTTTCAATCACGTATCCGTCTATCATGCATGTGTTTCAATCACGTATCCGTCTATCATGCATGTGTTTCAATCACGTATCCGTCTATCATGGATGTGTTTCAATCATGTATCCGTCTATCATACATGTGTTTCAATCACGTATCCATCTATCATGCATGTGTTTCAATCACGTATCTGTCTATCATGCATGTGTTTCAATCACGTATCCGTCTATCATGCATGTGTTTCAATCATGTATCCGTCTGTCATGCATGTGTTTCAGTTTCGTATCTGTCTATCACGGCCGATTTTCTCAGAAACCGTGCGACATAGAAACTTGAAATATGGCATAGTAATAGATCAGATATATGCACATATTATACACTAGATAACCTCTTTAAAATGTTCATACTGAATTAAAGAAAGAGCAAAAAAGGACTCAAGAATAATTTTTTAATTTTATTTATCATGTGTTAAATAAAAGGGGTATCATTTGAAAAGCTTGTTACGAAAAATGTAAAAATATTTCATACGTAATTATAAATTGTATATTTAAAAAGATATTGTAGAAAATATGTGAAAATAGAACATTCCTTCCTCTCCCCTCCCTCTTATTTACGAAACTACTACAACAAAAATTACAAAAAAAGCAGGGTTGGTAAAATCTGATTAGAAGGTAATACGAAAACTAAAGCGATTATTCCTAGATCTTATAAATTTTTAAATTTACGCCTATGATAGGATGCGATAGATAGACAACACGTTTACGTTGAGAATAATTAATATTTGTAAATAGTTTTATACAAATACTGTGTATCCTTAAATGTTTATAAGTGCTTAAATGTGTACGGAACCCTCATAGTGCAAGTTTTACTTGTGATTGACAAGTTTTATTTACAAATGTTAAAAAATCTGGCCCTCATTCGAAATTTATGTCAAATGAGGGACGTGATAAGTTCTAATACACGGGAATCATTTATTCCGTTGCATTTAGTACAATAAGTTAAACAAGTAAAAATTTAATGTGAAAATTTAATAAATATTGAACAATATAGATAATTTTATAAACAAAGATTTTACCGCAATGTACTTAGTACAATAAATTAAGCGTGTAGAAATTTAAAGTGAAAATTTAATAAATATTGAACAATATAGATAATTTTATAAACAAAGATTTTACCGCAATGTACTTAGTACAATAAATTAAGCATGTAGAAATTTAAAGTGAAAATTGAATAAATATTGAACAATATAGATAATTTTATAAACAAAGATTTACTCTAATGCATTTAGTACAATAAATTAAGCATGTAGAAATTTGATGTGAAAATTGAATAAATGTATAACAATGTAGACAATTTTATAAACAAAGATTTACTCTAATGCATTTTAGTATAATAAATGAAACGTAGCAATTTAATGTGAAAATTGTATAAATATTTAATAAATTGATGAATTTTATAAACAAACAATTTACTCCAATGCACTTAGCACAATAAATTAAACGTGCAGACATTTATTTGAATAAAATTGTCTCATAAATTTTCATAGACAACTGTCTATAAAGATTTGTGATATTGTTTGTTTTAGTCAAAGGGAATACGAGGACCATTGAAAAATTTTCACTTAGCTCCTAAAAGATGGTATAGATGGGAAAATTAATCAGGTCACCATTAGATTTGCCCCGTCCCTAAGAAAGAAACGTTTGGTTGTATGAAAATTTTAGTCTCATCAAGGGAATGGTTCTTTGAGGAGTTCAAAGAATTTGTATATTAGTGGGTATTTAACACCTTGAATATTAATGGAACAAGTGCAATTAGTATAAAAGCAGATTATGTTGAAAAATAAAAGTGCTGGTTCCTTTTTAGGATTCCGTAGCCAAATCGGGTACCCTTATAGTTTCGCCATGTCTGCCTGTTTGTCTGTTTGTATGTCAATTCTTTTAATCGCAGACTCTTGGTGTTAAAATTTTTTTTATTTGTATGCCCAATTGGGTGTACCTACATGATGAATTTGTCTTTCAAAACTGTTGAGACTATGTCATGAACACTTTGTGCAGGGATCCATTTCCGAAATATTAATCTTTAAAGTGATCTTTTTTGTTAGAACCCTACCAGCTAAACTGCAATTTTTGGATATTTGAAAATATTCACAATAACGGTATAATCGAAATTAAAAGGAAAATTATCACAGCTAAGTAGGCTCTACTAGTTTATGGGTAAGTAGGCTCTACTAGTCAATCGACTTATGACGACTAGTAAAAATGATCCAAATCAATTTCAAAAATAACTTTGTGTTTTCGTATTATTTGAGTGATCTGATAAGGATTCCGTTTTTATTTTATAAAATTGAAAATATTCACAATAACGGTGTATGTAACAAAATTAAAAAGAAAATTATCACAGCTAAGTAGGCTCTACTATTTTACGGGTAATAGTCAATCGACTTATGACGACTAGTAAAAATGATCCAAATCAATCGCAAAAATAATTTTGTATTTTCGTATTATTTGAGTGATCTTATAAGGATTCCGTTTTTATTTTATGAAATTGAAAATATTCACAATAACGGTATATATAACAAAATTTAAAGGAAAATTATCATAGCTAAGTAGGCAATACTAGTTTACGGGTAATAGTCAACCGACTTATGAAGTGTAGTAAAAGTGATCTTAATCAACTTCAAAAATAACTTTGTATTTTCATATTATTGTAAGGATTTCGTTTTTATTTTATAAAACTATAGCGATTATCATAGATCTTATAATTTTAGAAATATGCGCTATGTTTTTTGGCTGTTAAAGGTGTAGAAGGCAATTTACTTTGTAAAAAATTAATATTTGTAAAAAGTTAGAAATTCTACATAGCCTGAAATGTTTATATTTTAAATGTGTACAGAACCCTCATATGTACAGAACCCTCATATGTGTACAGAACCCTCATAGTGGGACAGGCACTGTTGAGACAGGGTAATTTTCAAACAGCGCTCGTAAATGCATAGAATTAATAGTTTATAATACGTTTCATAATAATGGTATCTTTTTATTGCAGGATATCGGTAACACGTGGCGCCTTCCTGACAGTGCTTGGCTTCATATTCTTCCTCTCTCTCTTTGACTTCCTCAACCATGTAGCCCTCAAGACTGCAACGGGTCTTCGTATACGGAAAAAATATCAGCTCACTATGGGTGAAGTTTTGGATATTAGTAATAAGTAAGTATTTGAACGAAAAATTGCATTATTTTTTGTAATAGTTTGTAAATGCTATTTCTAAGGAATTCTTTTAGCTATCAAGATGAAAAAGCTTACAGATTGTATCTCGGCGTATTCTCCATATACATATGTAACACACTAATCTATTAAACTGGTACACTTGTCTAGGTCATCGGATGAGACCATTTAAAGACTTGAAAAGATCGAAGACCACATACATTTGCATAATAGCTCAGAATGTCAGTTACCAGTTTTATTTCACGTTGATTTAGGCAATGGCTGCACGCTTAAAAAGTGATTAATATTGATTATTTTTGTAATTGTTCGCAACAAATGGAATTCGTTAAGTTTTTATTTTCAGTTTTATATTATACCAGGCTCAGTATCGCCTGTTTAAGTTATACTAAAATGGAAATATTCATTTTGTATCTTCTACATAAGTAAATATCTCTAGGGTATACCAGATTGGTACAGATAAAAACCATGCAGGAGAAAATCTCATGAAAATCAAATTAGTGGTTTTCAAGTTGTAAGGAACGTATGTAAAACAAACGAATCTATTTTACGTTTTAAATGTAGGATTATACTAGGGAATAATCTGTTTTTAAAAGAAAAGCACTGCTCCCAAAAATATATAAAATAAAAGCAAAAAAAACAATAGGTGGCATATATAAATTTTAAAATAGATTAGTTTTTTAATTTACTTCTAAGAAGGATGCAGAATCTAATTGAAGAACAAACTCAAATGGATGCCAAATGAGACGTCGTGTATATACTTTATTAATTTTCCCAAGTAAGAAAGACTTTCAAGAGTTACACATAACTTCGTAGAAATTTTGCACATTATAAGTGAAGGTGTCTCTGAAGTAGTAGTTATTTAGTAATTAATTCTTTATAAGCATTAGTTATTTAGTATAATTGAAGACCTTCTCGTGGTAACAATGATGTAACTTTGTTGAAACTAATCAGCTGAAAGATCATTTTGTTTTTTGATCGTTAAATAATGACGTCTTTACCTATGTACAGATAATAAGCGATAAATCATATTAACGACTAGAAGTTACGTTAGATAAGAAAGTGTTACGTTTAGAATAGTCTTGATAAAAGTTACCTAAAATTTTGTACCACACATTAAGTACATTCAGAGACAAAACATCTTCTTTATATAGGAATATAATGTTTATAACTATTCTTTAATTACAAAATTTGTAAAAAAACAATCTTTAATTACGAAATACATTTGTGCTCTAATTCATATTCTTTGTATAGGAATATACGGCTTGGAGTATACTTAAGGTATAGTAAAAAGTTATCTATACACAATGAAATTATTGCTGGAAGTTAACCAAAATAATTTGAATTGTAGTTTCTAATTTAGAATTAATTCAGGTGTTTTCAATGTATGGTTGAAAAATTAGAGGAGGTGACATTGAGATGCTTAATATTTGCTTAAAAATTAAAAATGAAAAGAACAAAATGTGCGATGAAGACAAACAGTCGTTTGTTAGGTTGCTTTAGTGTCTTGTATTTGTTCATGTGCAATTTTAATAAGAACATTTGTGAATGCGAGATGGGTGACGGAAGCAACGCACACAAGACCACTCTCGGACCCGTAGTGTCGCTTATCCTGAGCGTTTAACATGCAGTTTGATGTTATTTCGTTTACGTTATTTACAAATGTCAAACACAAAGTTTTCTGTGATGAAAATAAACCACTAATTAATTTATTAAAATGTGAAGCGACCAGCAGTAGTCTATATCGATCACATCTGCTCCGTCTCGGTCATCAGATATTACACTATGCACCCTAAAAAGCCGATCTTATTTTGGCAGATTAGTTGTGATAATTGTTTTTGTTTGAAATTAAAAACAAATCATTAATTTATTACACGATCTCGGAACTAATGGGCTGAGGAAAAAAAGGTGTAATTATTTTAAAAATTGCGTGCTTTCTTTTGTCAGCACACGAACCCTCCACTACTCTACATCATAACTGTTGCATTTGTAGAGATTCGAGGGTATTAAGTTCTTGGTCCGACATACTATTCTATCTATAGCTTCGGCATTTATGTACTATTGCAGCATAGAGCTGGCAATGGTGTATAATCAACCTATTTGATTGTGTTCTTTTTAAATATTTATCCTTTGATTTAAAAAGTCTTAAAAATACAGTTGCATTCTAATTAATAACAGCTTCAGGCTGGGGCTTCCATCGGGCTGGCAATGTTGTATAATCAACCTATTTGATTGTGTTCTTTTTAAATATTTATCCTTTGATTTAAAAAGCCTTAAAAATACAGTCGCATTCTAATTAATAACAGCTTCAGGCTGGGGCTTCCATCGGACTGGCAATAGTGTATAATCAACCTGTTTGATTGTGTTCTTTTTAAATATTTGTCCTCTGATTTAAAAAGCCTTAAAAATACAGTTGCATTCTAATTAATAACAGCTTCAGGCTGGGGTTTCCATCGGGCTGGCAATGGTGTATAATCAACCTATTTGATCGTGTTCCTTTTAAATATTTATCCTTTGGTTTAAAAAATCTTAAAAATATAGTTGCTTTCTAATTAATAACAGCTTCAGGCTGGGGCTTCCATCGGGCTGGCAATGGTGTATAATCAACCTATTTGATCGTGTTCCTTTTAAATATTTATACTTTGGTTTAAAAAATCTTAAAAATACATTTGCACTCTAATTAAAGAGCTTGTTTCAATTATAACTCACACACTTGGAAAAAAATTGTTTTTGATATGAAAATGCCTCTAAAATCGACGTCACCTGTGGGGAGGCAATCATACACAAACAAATGATGGCTTCTGTCAATGTCATTTCAAACTTCCTTACCTTGACTAAGAATAAACAAAGTGCTGTATCTTTGGTATTGTTTTAAAGAGAAGTTATAAATGAAACACATGATTTTCAGCTGATAGATTTGACATTTGCCTACTTCCCATGCCACCACCCTTTATTTAATAAATGTAAGTTGCAAATGAACTAAATGATTCTTTAATAAATGTAAGTTGCAAATGAACTAATTGATTCTTTAATAAATGTAAGTTGCAAATGAAGTAAATGATTCTTTAATAAATTTAAGTTGCAAATGAAGTAAATGATTCTTTAATAAATGTAAGTTGCAAATGAAGTAAATGAATCTATAATAAATGTGAGTTGCAAATGAACTAAATGATTCTTTAATAAATGTAAGTTGCAAATGAACTAAATGATTCTTTAATAAATGTAAGTTGCAAATGAAGTAAATGATTCTTTAATAAATTTAAGTTGCAAATGAAGTAAATGATTCTTTAATAAATTTAAGTTGCAAATGAAGTAAATGATTCTTTAATAAATGTAAGTTGCAAATGAAGTAAATGAATCTTTAATAAATGTAAGTTGCAAATGAAGTAAATGATTCTTCAATAAATGTAAGTTGCAAATGAACTAAATGATTCTTTAATAAATGTAAGTTGCAAATGAAGTAAATGATTCTTTAATAAATGTAAGTTGCAAATGAAGTAAATGATTCGTAAGAAAAAATTTGTTTAAATTCAACAAAATCAGTTTATGCTTTTGCAAGACTCCTCGCTGGCCTAAATGGGCCAAGTGGTCAATGGAAGTTCCTTTGTTACTGAAGCAAAATAGGGAAGGATCTCGTCTACCAGTTATTGAGTAATAAGCTCATATTGAAGACCATTTTTAAACTGTACTCATAATTTTTGATATGCTTTTTTGAATTCTTAAAGATTACTTTAGATTTGAGTATTTTGATGTCTACATTATTTTCTCTATAAGTGTACAATATGCTAAGGTCAATAATAATCATTTTGATAGATGAATGTTATTTTAAACATATTTGTGTCTAAATTTGCATTATCACTTCCTTTATAGTTAACGCCGAGGTCATTCGGTAACACTATTTTATGTGTTTCTGCATGAACACAATGACTTGTCTATAATGAAGTTCAGAATAAAGAGGCCTTCAGCCTAATTTTCAGATAGCAAATGCCAATTGGCAGTAGGTTAAGTATTCTATTTAATTTTTAAAAATTAATTTATGTTCAAATGATATTTTCAAAAGCAGAAATTGGTTTAATTTTTTAGCCTCACAAAAAAAATTATAGGATCATTCATGTGTTCGCCTGTCCGTCTCCAGTTTCTAAGTCGCACATTTTCTAAGAAAAAGGTCCCAGCCGATTTCCTTAGAAAATGTGCAACTTAGAAACAGCAAATTTGGCATGGTGATACGTCTTATTAACGTATGTATTTTACATCAATTCGCTTTTTTAAATATTCACGTAAGAAATTAAGAGGTGGTAAATACACTTCATTTTTTTCTAAATATCATGGGATTGCAAAAATGCAAAATAAATTACCGAACAGAATATCTTTTTCTATCGCTATCCCGGGGAGTGTACAATTGGAAATAAAAAAAATTATATTATATATATAGATGTAACAGTGTCGTAGATAAAAATGATATGTTTGCGAAATAATATTTAAAGAAAAAGTATATAAATTTATTGTTAGTTTCACTTAGTCGTCTTCAGGAAAGCTGAATTAAAACAACGTATGAAACTCCTTTTTTATTATTGTTAAATTTAAACAAATGAAATGAGAACATTACGTTAGGACTTTTTAATAAAATTAGTAGGGATTTAAAGAAATAAGAGAACATATTTTTAAAAGGAAGTACACATATAAGAACAGTAGCTACCCACCCTAGTTTCGCATCCGTAGCCAAAGATTTTTCGACTTTTTATCGTCACAAGTCAGGTAATTTTTCATAAAATATTCATAATTTCTCATGAATCAATCTATTCATTACTGAACACGGAAATAGAATCCGTTCAGTAATTATTAAAAAAATCGTGCACATGCTGACAGACAAATGGAGTGAGAAAATATGAATTTATGCGTTAGGGCGGAATATGTTGAGTTAAGTATTGAATAATATTGAATTAAGAACAGGTAACCCAGGGTAGATCAATTGATTCCAGTTTGCTTGTTTAAGGAGTTTAAAGGAAAATTATATAATTTTGAGTTGAAAGGCCTATATAGTTATGGGGAAAACAAACATATTTTTTTATAATTTTAAATTACATATTTAAAACTATATTTAAAAAAATATGTGAAAATGGAACATCTGCCTACCTTCCATATTACCGAAACTGCTGAATCTAAAATTAAGAAAAGAAAAGGGTTTTTTAAAATTTGACTAGCATGTAATAGGAAACTTATAGCGATTATCTTGTGATTTTTGAAATATAATCCGTGTTTTATGGCTGTGAAAGATGTAGTTGGCAGTGTATTCTATTTCTTTTTTGTCAAGTAATGTGATATGTCAGCATGTAACTGTAGTTTGACATTTGGTCATGTCTTTCACATCACATGCTTTGACGACAATTTCTTCCTTTTAAAACGAAGACATTGTCATCCTTTTTAGAGTTCTGTAGTCAAATAAGCAATCCTCCTAATATTGTCATATCCATATTGGCGTGGTACGGTATGTGGAGACAATGATGCAGTATGTGGAGACAAAATTGCCAAACTGTATTGAGACAGGAACCTAAATACCTGTTTAATTAAATTACACTTAGTATACATTTTATCGTCTATATTTTTATATAACATAGAGACCTGAACAAAAGTACAGGCCTAAAGACATTATAATATTTTATCTGTAACAGTAAAGGCAATTGTTACTAATCGGAAAATAATAAAACACTGGAAGCTTAAACAACCTAAAATGGAAACTAAGCAATTTTTTTTAAATTATTTACTTTCGTAGGCATTTGTGTAAAATATATAATTAGCTGTTACCTGTGCTAAGTTTTTCCATGTAGTTGCAGCATCATCATCCAACAGCAGCCTAAGAAAGGGTTGCTATTATTACTTCAGGAAATGTATGTTAGGGTCCCATGTCACAAATAGGAAAATAGACCTCGTTCACTCCAACTTAATTTCTTTTTTGGCGTAATAATTAGAAGACCACAAATCATTTTAAAATGTTATCGTTGATGTGAACATGCTTTTAAACTTTATTTGAATAAAGAGATTTTTAATAAAAAATTCAAAAAGAATAAAGGTAATTTAAAGTTGCTAAAAATAGACTTTTTAATTTACTCTTCCTTTCTTATGGTTGTATTCTTGTAACCTAATGCGTTACAATTTGATGTAATTTTGAGAGCATTCCTCAATAGTAGACCATCAGGAAACACAAATCAATTTAAAATATTATCATTGACGTGAACATACTTTAAAACTTTATTTGACGTGAACATACTTTAAAATTTTATTTGAATTAAGAGATTTTTAATAAAAAATTCAACTCAAATTCAAAAGAATAAAGGTAATTTAAAGTTGCTAAAAGTAGACTTATTTAATTTACTCTTTCTTTCTTATTGTATTCGTGTAACCTAATGCTAATTTTGAGAGCATTCCTTAATAGTGGGCCACTGGGAAAATGTCTGCTAAAAATAAAATGAAAAACTATGTTTCACCCACTAGGGACAGGCTACATGGTGGAAGTTAAAAGGGATGTAGGGGTGGTTATCAGACCAACAAAACATTAAGGAATATTTGATAAAAATTGAAGGTTGATTTTAATCTAAACTTGAAACAATATCCTAATGAAAAAGAGCCATTCATATCAGTTAAGTAGTTTTGTGTGCTACTCTGATATACAAATAGAAAGACAAACGATAATGATTGTAAAAAAGGCGTTTTCGCTAATGTTAACACTCCATTAGAACTTTACATATTAGATTTTTCCCGAAAATACGAATACTTACTAGGTTCGGACCCTTTAGCTATATTAAATATTTCCCTAAATCCAAACTAAAGTACATTAACAACCCCTGAATGCCTAATCCCACTTTACTACCATGAAGAACAACTATTGACGTTAGAACAACTATTTTATCAAAATAGACACCTATTTGCTGAAACAGCTGTACAAACCTCATTTAAAATGATACATCATAGAATAAACTTGTTTAAAAATGAAACTATTTATTAACGCGCTTACCGCCTACCTAAAATTCAAAGACAGGAAGTGTCTAGTGTAAATTTTGTAAAAATAATCGACATAAAAACTCAACCCCTAATGTTCTTTTTTATTATTGATTTTATATTTATTTAATCGTGAATGTAACGTTTGTATAATCGTAAAGTT
Source organism: Druceiella hillmani (assembly GCA_039881145.1). Taxonomy (NCBI): domain Eukaryota; kingdom Metazoa; phylum Arthropoda; class Insecta; order Lepidoptera; family Hepialidae; genus Druceiella; species Druceiella hillmani. Next base: position 1,674,706 of record JAYKKI010000078.1, on the reverse strand, counting down.
TTCCTATCGGGCTTTATACACCTAGATGAATAAACAAAAGTTGTTTTTAAATATTTTTGTTTGAATATATGATATTTAAATGATTATGGAAATTAATCTATATATGCACTGTAGGCACTCTGATCTCATAAGGTCTCTACCTGATTCTTTTTTATGAAATAAATTAATGCCTTTGTCATCCTATTCATTGGTTTCTTTGTAAAATCATTGTCATCCTGTAATTCCAGGTAACACTGACCATACTTGAAAAGATGACTACTACATGAGGAACTTTAAAATATTTTTATCACAAAACTTACAATAAATATACACAAAACATTTAAGAGGTAGTTAGAGATTGTGTAATAAAATTGTTTTTCCATAAAAAAAATTGTCTAAATGAAACCTATTTTTCCTATCGTTACTTATATGTTAGGCCGTTACGAAATATTTTATTTGAATGTTAATAAAAAAATGGAAATTTCTTTATAAACCATCCACTTTTTGAAACTAATGAATAATAAATTGTGAATAAAGTTACAATGTATTGGATTGGCCAATAAATTCATTCAGTTTTTGTGCCGGAATTGGTTTACTTAAGATAATCTACTCAGTACTTGAAAGCCAACGTTTAACATTCCTGTAAGCGCATACATTGATTAATGTCAGATTATTGTGCGTGCTGCGTGAACATCAATTTTATCTAATTTAATTGATTTATTTCGGAAAAAGCAAGATTTATATTAACTATTTACCAAATTGAGGATATCAAGTGCTTCCCGAATTTTGATGTTAGTGACGGTCATGCTCTTGTCCCCAACAGAGATTGCTTCAGCTCTGGTCAAGGGTAGCATCAAAAAATTGCTTCCAAAAAATATGGGAGATTTCTACGACGCTCAATATATCCCTCACAAATGTAAAAAATAATTTCCACAAGTTGGGATATATTGCTCGCTTCAATTTTTATGTGCGCTTTTTATTTGTTACGAGTTCTTACCACTAGACAAGATATTTGACTCAACTCTACGCTCTACTACCAGTTAATGAAACTGAGTCACGTAATATGTTCAAAGCATTTAGAAGTGGTCAATTGGAAAGGAGTCTTTCTCCATCATATTAATGACAGACTCCATATTTCATCAACTACTCAAAACAAATTGTTATAACTTATCTGGGACGTTGCCTGAGTTTCTTTATTCACCAGATCCTCCAATTATTATTATTTGTTTCAGTCTCTTGCAGAGCAGAAAAATCTTCGCCAACAATTAGGATGTTAAAATGCAACTGGGTCAGTTTGTCGCCAGTAAATCCCAGATGATTTATGAACGTGGAATTATGAAATTGGTGAAAATATGGCAAAACGTTATAGAAAATAATAGCCAATATGTGAAAGTTTTTCCCAATTGCTGCTAGATATAATTCCCAGAATTTTTATAAGGATCATCTGGCAAGTATGGACGACAAACAACCTGACCTATGAAGTACAGTTTCTGACTTAGTCAGGCAGAGTGCCCTTTGAGCTGTGTTCTTCGTTTTGTGTTAATTTTATCTTCTTGCAAATTGGCTACACAGAAACAAAATATTCATGTTTATTGTAATCTTGCTTGAATGTGCTCGGGAGAAATTGCTGTAAAAACAATCAGCATTCGTAAACGACAGACAATTCTGTTATTACATGACAACACCTGTCTTCATGCAGTAGAGATGATGTAGGACCATATAATGGAACTAGGTTTGGAGTTTCTGCTCCATTTACCATACTCACCAGACTGTCGTCTGATTTCTACTTATTTCTTAGTCCAAAAAACTTTACGAGAAATGAACAGTTCAAAAGTGAAGATGAGTTGAAAGAAGAAGTCAGATCGTATCTCCTTAGTCAAAACGGACACTTTTGCTTAATTTTCATCCCTAAATTATTTTGCGATTGGGAGATAGTCTTAAAATTTAAATTCCCATATTTTGATGGAAAAATTTAATTTCAACCCAAATTAATGATTTAATATTTTCATTTCAAAAAATAGCAATACCTTTTGATGCACCCTATGCCAATCCATCATTTGACTTTTCTTCAATCCTTTTAGGTGGGTGGACATCATTAGGTAAGCCATGTCACATGTATATTATAATTTCCTTTCCATTTATTAATATAAGCTATACCTGTTTCAATTTCAGGTTAGTGTCGGCTGTTCAGGCAGCTCTGTCGTGTTTCACAGGCGCAGTGGTCTGCCTCTGGTCATGTACGCGTGACCTTCTCCACTCGTCGCACTTCATGAGTGAGGCCTACGCCTGGTTCGGTGCTGCTTACTTCTTCTACGACATTTGGTCTATGTACAAAGTTCATATATATATGAACGCCGGTGCAAAGTTCAACGCTAAAGCGGCCAAGTCCAAGTTGATGGGTAAAACTTCTGTGAAGGGATTCAATGGTGGCGGAAGTGGTGAATTACGAGCGAACGGTGATGGTGTGCTCTCGGCCGGTGATTTGGATGCACCGTCAAAGCATAAGTCGAAGAAAGAAGTGACAAACTTCTTATCGTACTGCAAGAATGAGCCGGTTATTTTGATGCATCACCTGTTTATTGGCGGGTTCGGATTCCTTGTTATTGTGGTGAGTACTGTGATGATAAAAAAATAGATAAGGAAAAGTTGAAGATTTAAGTAGTTTATGAAACCTTTAAAAAACATATTTTTTTTAGTAAAATCTGTAATATTCATTTTTGTGTCTCATGCACTGTATTTTTTCTTGTCTATTATAATTATATCAAAGATATAAAAAAGAAATATTTTGGTTAATTTGTTTTGAATAATTTAAACTATCAAAAAAGATTATTAGATTATTCATTATTAAGTTAACTAAATCCATAAACATACCATTCATACATGTATATGTACCTATATAACGAAACTAATTTATTACCAACCGTATTTCGAACAAAATTTTGAGAAAAATTTGGCCTTTATCGGTTTTATAAAATATCACATTCTTTCAAAAACTCAATATTATTTCAAATATAAAAATAATTTTTAAATTTAAATAAATTAAGTATTGCACGGAGTACAAATTTTTAAGAGTCGTAAATATATATTAATGTAAAGACTACGAGTTTCTTTTAATTTACATGGTACGTAAAATCAAAAAAAGCTACGGCCATCAGTATGCAGATATACAAATATTGTATGCATATTCATAGCATAAATTACATGTTCCTTCAGTGTGTTAGATTTAGCTATGTTTCCGTATTCAATATTTCCAAAACTTCCACTTAGGCGCACCGCACCTTTCATTTACTGAACAAGTCTAGCACTCATCATTGATATTCAAAAGGTTATTAATATTGTGTTACCCACAATTAAATGAAACTACGTGATGTAGTATTATTTCTACTTTCTTTAATTTCTTTAAGCCATGACCTAGGTTTCGTTATATTACATCTTCATGTGGGATATTGGCAAAGATATATCGAAGAGAATAAGAATATCCCACGAAATAACGAGTAATACAACGAAACCTAGGTTGTGGTTAAAGAAATTAAAGAAAGTAGAAATAATACTACATCACGTAATTTCATTTAATTGTGAATAATTAATTTCTACAAAATTAACGGCAAATATATTCAATATTGTGTTATATACGAACATTAAAATTTATTTATATTCTGTAACTAAATGTAGCTTAATATGTATTGAGTTTTATTCGATAATAGCTTTAAATTAAATTTATATATCATTACATATTACTTTGTTCGTTCAAACTCTATGTAGAATACTTGAGTTTAAATGACAATGTTCGTCAATTTTTTATTAATGAAAAAAAAAATAGAGCAGACATGGGATGCCTCGCAGATGTGAAACACCTAATTTTTTTCACCATCACTTTTACTATGACTGTAACTCATATTTAAATTAATAAACACGTTTAAAATAGTTTAATGCAATACACCGATACAAACGAGTAAAATTGTAAATATTAGTAAATAAGAAACAATGCTGATACATTAACACAAAAGTAAAGTAGTGTGTGTGTCGTGTAGTAGAGATGCAAAACGTTAAATCGGAAAGAGCCGACGAGATGCAAAGCTAGCCAAATTAAGTCAGAAAAAGCAAACAAAATTGAAGTTGGCCGAATGGCAGTCAGGACGCGAAGCTAGCTGAATTAAGCCAGAAAGAGCTGACGAGACAGGAAGATAGCTGAATGGCGTCTGATGGCGAATGTGAATGCGACGTGCCATCAGAATATTTTAGCTCCCATTCAAATATGCCAATAGATGTATCACATCAAAAAAATGGCAGATAATCAAAAAACAATTTATGGTGCAACTTGCTGTTTATTTTCATTATAATAAAAATCACATATAATAAAAAGTTATTCCAACTTTCCTATAATATTTACATTTGCTTCAGAATATTTAAAATTTTTAAGAATCTATCAGAATTGGAAAAATGAGCCACATATATCGGTCTGTTGGTCACAATTCAACATAGAAAATTGAAATTTTAACATTAAACCAAATATTATTAAAAGACAATCTCAAAAATGTATATTTCAATTTTTGTTTTAAAGATTTTTCAAGAATTTCTAAAAAATACTGTCTTACCCGAACAATCTCAAAAGTTATCAGAAAAATCTTAAAAAAATTGGAATTGGTTATTGATATTATATTAGTATTAATATTATATTGACTAATAATTAATATTAGTACCACATAACCTCAATCATACAATTTTAGTCACCGAATTGTCAGGAAAAAAAAAATTAATCGTAAAAAAATAATCTAAAATTCACCTTTGTACCAAAATATTTACTACTGTTGTGTGATTATAGAAACGTTATACGAAATTGATCTTATTGAAGATCGTTTAAACACTTTTGAAGGCCTTTAAAATTTACGTATTTCCTATATATTTGGCCTTAGAAAATATGATCATATACCTGTGTATAAATCACATCTAGGTGAATGAAATTTTGTAACTGACACAACTAATACATTCAATGTTTTCTTCTCAACATTTTGAATATTCTTTGCAGTCTGTCTGAACTTAATTGAAACTGTATGTACTCGTGACCTCATATTATGGTCGGTCAAAATTATGGGAGGGCATCATCTATGGTCTCAATGACGATTAAATTATGTAAGCTCATTCTGCTGCACGATGTATAAAAAAGAACGTAACAAAATGATTTAAAAAAAACACGATCCATTTTCTATTAAAAATTTAAAACATTTATATGAAATTTTAAACATACCTGAGAATGGTGCCAAAAAATAGATGTCCGTAAACTATCTAATTGCAATGTTGTCATTTGAATATTGTTTTTACCAAATAATACCACATTAATGACATTTCATTTATCGTAATTTAAAGATAGCTTTTTTTATTTTCCTGTTTGGATGTTTGAGATCAGTAGCTATAATAAATTAAACAACAAGAACAAGAAAGCCTTAACTTGGTGGCAGTCATGTTACAGTCATAAATACAGTTTGGTTGCAATCATATATACAGATTTTATTAAAAACAATAATTGGTTGCCTGTAAAGTCGGTTTACGGATGATAGTTTTACGTGCTAATGTTATAAAGAAACATTGATGAAAAATTGCATACTTTTATGAATTAAATGGTATTACTATTATTTTGTATAATACAAAGGAGTTAATTGAAAATTACAATTTTTTCGATAAATTAACATTTATTCTCCACCAGCTGCATTTGTATCAGAATCCGATCGATTATTCTGCCGGGATACATACTCATAATTATTGACTGGAACTGGATCACAAAAAATTTATTTTGATCAACAATCTCTGACATTTCGTTACGAAACTGTACGTAAATAGCTCTGACGTCATGCGAGAAGAGAGATAAATTCCGACGCTTGGGCCGATCGTGCCTCTCTATCACTTATTCCGCGCTCTCGTTTGCACGCTCAGGCTCAGGCGGAATGTGACACTTTTTCATGCGTGCAGCCGGTGTTAATCGATTTATAACACGTTATCACGTCAAAACAATTCCAGACGATGTATAAAAATTTTATATTTCCCTGAACAATTTTGCACTAAACCGATCGTAAATATACGAGTTTTGTTTAAAAACAATTCCAGCGTAAAACTTTTATATTTCTCTGAACAATTTTGCACTTTCTGTAAAACTGATCGTGGAAGCCTTAAAATCTTTAAAATAACTTTTCTCTAAAACTACAATAATTTGTCACTTTTAATACTTTAAATTGACTTCTTTAAGTAATATTTTGATAAATGGCAACAATACAAATGGATACACATATTTTTAGACACAATAATAACTATATAATGAGAGTGCGTGCCGAGTCGTGAGAAAGTGAGACAGATTGCATTCTTCGTCTTTTGCACACCGTGTCGCGCCGACTGTTTGGAAATTGTCATCGGTTAAATGTGTTCTCGGAATAGATCCATAATTTTTCAATTAGCTTCCATTACATTTAATTTAATTAACACATTTTTGGTCAGTTTAATTTTATCGGACAGACTTTAAACTTAAATTAAAAAATTAAGATTTGTTCTCACATTTATGTATGGCTGAATAAAAAAATAGAAATGGGTGTTTCTTTTTTATATTTAGATGGAAGGGCAATGCTCCATAGCCCCTTAGATAAGATCGCTACTGCTCATATTATGTAAAAATAAGTTTAAGCAATCTAATCAACTTATTATTTCTCGTCTAATTCTTCCATTGCTACTAGAAGCATACCTGCCTTTTCTTTCATTATTAACATAATTTAAACCAACAAGCCTTAATTTCTGAACAATTAATTGAAATAAATATGTCATACATGAATTAATGACTTAATGACATGCGTCCGCCACACATGTATCCGCCATTATTCTTACCAAATTTACAAAGCTCTAATGCCAGTAAAATAATAAGCGACAGGTAACTTATTAGGAAGTAACCAAAAATTTTTTGAATGCGATATTCTCACCGGTAAGCGTCTCCGAACGATGTTGCGACTTGCCAGTCATTTTGGTTAATTACTCGCAAGTTTTACCGATTTATGAAATAAGTTTAATTTTAACTCAAATTTTGGGGAAGATGTACTGTTTATTTTCTTCAGTTGCTTGGTTGCTTCTACCGTGTTGCCACCACTGCAATTTGAATGTCCTACCAACGTATGTTGAAGTTATAATAACTCGTAATCCCTCCATAAAATTTCAAAATATAATATCGCCTTTTATGGATTCACAGTATATGCTGCTAAACTCTGAAAAAAACTCAATATTGACGTTCGAAATGTATCATCAATTTAGGTCTTTAAATGTTGCCTAGAGAATTTATTCCTACCTTGATCACCACCCTGTCACCACGCTGTCCTTTACTCTTCTATCCTGTTCAGCCTCAGTTTACATTGATATCGAAATGATTCCTTCATTAGTTACATTGTAAAAACTAGTGACTCAATGCTTCTCAGTGTACAGGGACTTTCAGGATGAAATCAGAGCCATCTGATGATAAATTAATCAACTTTCAGTGACACTGCTGTCATTTTTTGCTATAAAAAAACGAAGTATAAATATAAGATTTGTTTTAATTAAATAAAAGAAGTCAAGGAATAGCTCACTTAACTTATTTCTTTGCTTATTGCGCTTATTTTATATATAATCACGCTTATTTTATATATAATCACGCTTATTTTATATATAATCACGCTTATTTTATATATAATCACAATTTCAGTTGAACACTATTTAATAAGAAATTTACATTGTACTTACTTGACCGATAAGTTGAATTTCTATTTGAGAATTAAATTCTATCACATTTATAATATCCCCTTTGTCAGTTGTACTTTTCCATATTTTCCCAATATTCATTCATTAGAAACTGGGTTTTATGATTCTATCGATTACACCAACAAATATTATTAACATGAACGTAACGAAAAGTTCTTTTGATATAGCGCAGTGAATGTTTTTTTAGAGACATCTATGTTTCCTGCACGTTTCCCATTGCAATCTTCTATAGCATTAAGTTCTTAACATGTAAGTTTTAGAAGTTAGTAACAGGTTAAATGGAAGAAATTGGTCATGTAACAATAAGTTTGTCTAATATGTCTTTTTGTACGTTAAATTGTCATTTGATCACGTCAACATAATAAGAAATTATGATTCTGATAATTAAATTAAGTTAGTAATGTTGAATGTGTGAAAGACTATAACACATAGTTAGTCTTAGATTCTGCCCTATTTCAGGGGAAATAGTATACTTTTATAAATAATTAGTTAGACTTGTTACTGCGTTTTGCAGTTGAAGATTCATATGATGCGCAGCGAGTACAATTAATCTCATTTTACAATTACATGTCTCTTTCAGTATCTGAGAGGCGGTCTCGGCGACTGTATTTTTGGCTTCGTATACTTGATGGAACTTTCGACGCCGTTTGTGTCGGTACGTGGTATCCTGAGCCATATGAAACTGAAGTCCACACAGCTGTATGTGGTGAATGGAATCGCTATGCTGCTAACTTTCTTCGTTTGCCGGATTGTTATGCTTCCCTACGTATGCTATATGTATAGTTCCATGATCGGATTGCCATACTTTGAGGTTAGTGTGTCTTTTCTTAACTTTAAGGAGATAGCTAATTTATTATTTTATGTTTCACCAGTGAAACCTTAGCTTCAATCCATGTTGCATCTCTGTTTAATGTTAGGTGTCGAAAACAAAAAAGGGATTTAACCGTACCGTTTTGTGCCATTGTTTTTTACTCATATATACTTAAAAATACCAAAGAAATCTTTTGTTTTTGATGTCATTTACTCTTGTCTCGAAAAAAAACTGTATTTCTTCAAAAAATTATACAATTTTTTCGGTGTTTTCTTAATAAAAACTTGTACAAGGATAATAAAATACAAAGAAAATTAAGGAAATATATATTGTGAACAAAAATTATAACAAAAACAGAAATCAAGGTCACATCTTATTTTCGCAATCCGGTACATCCTCCGTATCAGCAAAATAATTGTTATCGTCACTATTATCACTATCACTCAAAATTTGCATTACGCCAAATTGTGAGCGCACCACAATGTCACTCCCACTATCACTTTCTTCACAACTTGAAAAATGATCATTTTCACTTGAATTATTTTCGACATTATGGGTTAAAAGTTTTCTTTTCCTGGATCCTTTTTATATTGTAATTACTAATAATATTATAATTTGAACTTTATGTAACACGTAGAAAGATAAAAAATTTGCAATGCTTGCGAGCAACCTCCCCTACCGCACACTAAACAGCAACTGATTTCGCGAACGCCATCGCACTCGTGGCAAATTTAGTTAGTACGCGCACGAGCACGATGGCGCTCGTCTGTTACTAACTAAATTTAATATTTTTTTAAATTTTTAAAACGGGCTTAAGTATACAAAGTTTCTGATCAAATGTAGTTTGTTTCATTAATTTCTTTAAGATTTATGTTTACGACACTACAACTTGCACTAAATTTAACTCGCTGTTATAAGAGAATACAAAATCGAATAATGGTACTACGTCTATTAGGTAAAAAAATAACACATGTGCTCGAGTGAAGTTACAAACAATGAACAAGCACGCGACTGCGTAAAACTGAATCATACAGCAAGCAGAGCTTCAGTTTGGCATAATTAGCATCTTGCTCACTCGTTTTCTCATCTATTTTTGCTTTACGAAAATTGAGTGGCAGTGTGCGCACCGAGTCCACTCACGAAAACGAGACACATACATATTCGTGTCTACATACTTTTTAATCTATTAAAATTTACGTTAATTAGCATAGTCAAGCCAGTGACAGAGTGAAGACAAAGGATGTTATTATTTATTAATAATATATTAGTGAGAATATAGTTTATTTTATAGATCTTGTATTTGTTTTACTTTATTAAAGGTTCAAGCCACGAAGAAACTTGAAGATGAGCCACTACTTGACATATACAGTACTTAATACATCCAAAAATATGTACATACTTATTTTGCCGGCTATAACGACACTGCTTCGTACAATGAAATGTCGCAGTCCCTTGATTGTCGTTATAAGTGAACTCCTCTCTCCACACATATCATTTGTTACACTTTATTTAAAAAATTTTTTTTTTATATTCACAGGCAATAATGTCACTGCCAACCGGCTGCAAGATATCAATAATGCTGCTTCTGTTACCTCAAATTTACTGGTTCTACCTGATGGTGCGTGGAGCGTACAAGGTTTTCTTTCCTCCAAAGCCGCGGCTGGAGTCGGGCGATGGCTTGACCGGCCCCTCATCCAATGGAGCTTCCATCGAGACCAGTTGATCCTCGAGGAGGGCTCGCGGCAAGCGGCTCAGACAAAGGAAATTACCACAGATAGATTAGCTATGGGATAATGTTATATTATTTATTTTGTTATTTTACATCGCCGCTGTTGTATCCTTTGTTTTCTGCGTCTGTTGTATCAACTGTTCTCGCTCATCTATAGAGGTTTACATTATGGTTACGGTATAGTGTGATAATGTTTTTTATAATTGAAATCACAGATTTTGATAGCGACTTTCATTTTTCTTAAATATTTGAAAATGTTATTATTTAGTGCTTAATTATTAATGTGAATTTTAGTGCTTATAGACATTTCTGCCATATTGCTGCTTCATTGTTAGAAAACAGTATTTTTCCATTTCGTTCTATTGGGATTCTTATGGTATGATATTGCAGTCAATGTTTTTGCCAGAAAATTAGCTTTTGTACTAGCATATACAGTATTCGGTAAGCATTAACCAAAAATGAGGAACATGCTGTGAAATGAGCCCCGCTCATTAGTAGAGAAGTCATTCGTTTACTATTTGGTCTTAGAAGTTTCTTCTAGTGTAGTAGTCTATTCAATTGTATGATTAACAAAAAGGACACATCATGTGAAGTTAGGTTAGTTTCAGACTCTTTTAGTTTCATCAGCTGAGGGTGATCTGAAGACATAATTTTTTTATGAATATGAATATGAAATGCTTTTAACACTTTGTCTATTGGGCAAAAATCGGTATCCATCCCTGTATGCCAAGTAGATTTTTTCCTCAAAACATTTTCATTGTGAGGTATGCTTTATTATAATGAAAAATCTAATTTAATGATACAAGTAATGAAGTTAGTAATTAGTAAAGTGTAATAAAAAAAATACATGTTTTACGCACAAAATTTGTACGGGTAGTCTGACGATGGGTGTGCTCAGCTTCGCACGCATACCGCTAAAAGGCAGGATTGGCGGTGAAGCTGTTAAATGAAAATGGTACTCATAATATTTTTACAATATTCTCGCTCATATAAGGCTTATGTTTTTTATTCATATAGGCTGTTGTAGAAGCAGAAAATTTTGAAATAATTTTTTTTAATACAAAAAAAAGAAATTGATGGCCCATAAACACAATTCAGAATTTTGGTTTTGAATTTTTTTTAATTTAGATTTTGAAAATACAATTCGGATTTTGAATTTTTAATTGCTTTCATCATAAGGTTTTTATCAATATACTTTACAGAAAAAAAAAGCAATGTTGCTTATAATAATTAGCCTAGGTTTGAGCTAGAGTTTATTTTTAGGAATGAAATTTTTTTTTCTGATAATATTTTAAATTTTAAACTTTATATGATTGTCTGATTGATTTGATATGATTACATAGCAAATTACAACCGTATGTAGTAGGAAATAATTATGGCGCAACTGTTTAATAGGCAAACACTCTGTACACTTATTTTAATCGCATAGTTTGTACTGCAGCTTAGTAGGGAGTAGATCATACGATGTAGACCAATTCACAATGTAGGTATGATAAAAAAATTTGTGATCATTCTGTCACGCCTTGTCGGTAAAAAATTTATTAGGGAAAAGGTGACTAGGTCTAAAAGACTTATGTCTCTTTAAGAATTATTTATAGTGTCAAAAAATACTGATTTTTGACATAATATATGACAGTTTGAAAAATTTTAAAACTGTCAATTGTCAACTTGACAGTTAATTACATGATTGACAGCTGATTATGAAGTAAAAACAGAAAAAACATTCCTTTTCACTGGACGCAACGTACCTATTACCTACATTGCGTAAAATGATATAACAGGCAGTCTGTTGTCATAAAAGCATATTTATTTTTTTTATTCTAAACCCTGAAATGCAGCGGCTTAAATTTCATTTGAAATATTTTTGCTGGTAATTTATTTGTTCCACTGTGTTATTATGGTATTTTAAATTTTTTACTGATAACATTGAGTTGGTAAATAATATTATAACAAAAATGTGGAAAATATAGTAATAATTTTACAACAAAATTTCAATTTTGAACTGGAATAATTCCATAATTGAACTTGAAATCGCTTGAAATTTCGAAAAACAAGTCATTTTCAATTTTACATCTATATATAATATTTAACCATACTTCATATAATTCCATAAACATTTTCTTTTTCTTGGCTTTGAAAGAGTACTATATGTCCGTATTGTTATTTCACATGTCTTTTGTCCCACAGTTTAAGAATCTTATGTATTGTTTTTTTATGAGATAAACCTTTCGCTATACATTGGTAACTATTATTGCATATATATATTTTTTTTTTATTGACCTTCGATGATGCAAGGACAGTTGATATGGCAAACGCGAGTTAAGTTAATTTATTGTTATTTCTAAAGAATTTCAAAACATTATTGTTATTTATATATAAGGGTATTGAAATGCCGAATAGTTACGTTCGTTCCACGTAAAGTCAGGTAGCTTATTTCCACAGAATATAGATATAATTTAACGCCACAATGTAACTGCTTTTTATACAGTATTGCACGAAAACACATTGTTAGTTTTTATTGTAGTGCCGGCGGAAATGTGATGATCCATTCTGGAAAATTGCAGGTAATACTGCAATTTTTAAAATCTTCACAATCGCTCACGAAAAGTCGGTTGGGAATTTTCTTGGGTTACACTCGTTTGACGTATTTTCTGAATTATATTTTTGTGGCTGTTTTATGGGTCTAAATTGTTTCTACTTGTTTCTTAAGTGTTGCTATCTTCCCATTATTTTTGCAAAAGTCTTCCGCATTTTGTGACTTCCGTGAAAATAAATTAATAATAATTGGAACTTGTCTATGGTAAATATTTGTCTATGTTTGTATACTTATTTAAACTTTAGTGTAAGTTTGAATGAAAATCTATTGCAATAAGGTTTCTTCTCATAAAACGATGTAATTTTAAAAATAATTTACACAACAGATTAAGAAAGATATTTAAGAAATTTTTTTTAAAAAAAGCTAAAGGTAAAAAAAAATTTAATGTGTAAGGAGATGAAAGCAACTTTGTCACTATTGCTAGATTGGAGAACTCCCATTTTAGTTGAAGTAGTTACTACAACAAGCAATCATCACTTAGATGGTCATCTGTTTGCAATATTTCCAATAAGATCCATTATAAAATCGCTGTTTCGTCTTTTGAAGTTGCTGAATTCGTTCAATGAAGCTTCCAATATTGTTAGGTACGTGGTACAACTTTATGTTCATCATACCAGGTTCATTAAAATGATGACTGCATGGTTTTACTTGGTACCAAATTAAAACACAATTCTGAGAATAATATTTACGACAAAAAGACAACAAGAATGACGAACAACAAAACAATTATAAGAACAATATTCACGATATAAATTGTAAAAAGACAATATCACTACAGCAACGACAATAACATAGCAGTCATCTCATACGTTGATGCGCTGTCAAATTCGAGATCATTCAACATAATTGTCAGTGAATGGAGAATTTTTGAAATTATCATTCACCGCCAAATGGGTATCTTCTGCTTACACATTATTTTTATATATAAAAAGTAGATTTTTGTGCAAAACTATAAAATATAATAAATATTACATAAATAGAAATTTTTTGTAACAATATTTTAATTCGTCATTTTTGTATGTAATATATTAACTCTTTTATATAATTTTTTATGTCGAGTAAGTTTATAGAAAATTTTGAACCCTACAATACTACAATACTGTAATGATATCAGAAATATGTCAAGCGAGTTCTATTTTAGCTTCTTAGTTTATTTATCCTAAATTAATCGCCATTGTCATATATATTAAACGAATACAAACCTACTTTTTGTAAGTCAGAATTAGGGGGTATGTGATATATATTTTTTCTAAAGCTTAGTTTTAACCAGTTTACCAAATATATTATTTGCTGTGGACCTTAATTAATCTAAGTTATAGCAATTATTTAAAGGTACTTTGCGATTATATGTCAATTGGTTTGAAAATTTTTGACAAGCTGTTTATTTTGACAAATACTAAATTTGTTTATGACTTTATGTTGTCTATATTGTATGATTTGAAACTGTCATTTTGACAGTTGGAGAATTTTTTTCTTATGTGAAATTCTTTTTATTTGAGCGTTTTCCTTTATTTTGATTCTCAAGAATTTTTATTGTCACTTTTGGTATTTAAGTGGTTGAATTAAGCCAGATTGCGACCATATCCTTGGTAAAATAAATAAATAACTGTTAGTTAATCAGAACTTATAGCCCCCAAATTCCAGGTGACTTGAATGAATGTAATGGAAAATTCTACTTATTCAAAGTTTTCTCTATTTTGGTCTGGAAATTAAGAAATGAAACATGTTTTACTTACAATAATTTAATGATACTTAGCTGGCAATCAGTTGAGGCCGACCTCGAAGCCAATATGCTGCTCTAGGTGTCACTGATTCATGAGCTCTTTTACTACCTCTCTCCATTTTTTCCGATCAGAAGTCATTACTTTTGTTTTATTTAAGTCAAGTCGTTAGTTTCTCAAATCTACCACAATTTGTTTCAACTTTGTTTTTTTGGTTCATCTCGCTGGATTTTCCACTTATTAGGTTGAATTCTCCAAATGAGCTGATAAGGAAGTCTGAACTCGCTCATGTGGCACACATGTCCAAACCGTCTTAGATGTCGCTGCTGAATTTCGATAGTCTGATGAGTCAGCCACAGATTAAAACTCTTAGGATCATCCGGAGACATTGTGTTTGAAATATTTAGAGTTTGTTGAGGTTTGCTTTCAGGAGAATCTAGGTTCTTGATCTGTAAAGAGGGACCGGTAAGATGAGCAACTGAAAAGGAGAATCTTAGTGAACTTGTTAATTTTCCTGAACACACGTCATTTCTGAAGCCTAAAATAGTTTATCACATTAATACTTTGCACATGGTGTTTACCACATTAACTTGCACATTTGCACAAAAACAATTTTTTTAGACTCAATTGAGGTTATAGCAAATGACATTTCTTTTGACAACTTTAGATAACAGTGTTGTCATAAAATCAAAAGATTTTTGATGATTTTTCAAGTTTTCATGCTTAATAAATTTAATAATTTTTTTTTTATTAAAATTTTATATCGAAATTATTCAAGATCAACAAAATATTGTATTATTTGTGCAAGTTGGTAACATGTGGACCTATGTATGTTGTACATTTATGAATCTCTTTACTTGGAATGTATTTAAAATTGTGTTAGAATTCCTAGTTTGAAGGGTTGCATTTTCGCTAGTCCACGTTCATAATTACAGGTCTCCATTTGAGCCGAAATATTTAAAACCAATATAAATGTTTATTATACCACATTATATTTGGTTATGGAACAAATATGTAATAACAGTATTTTTATTAAATTTAATATTGTATTTTTCAAATTATATCATAAATTATGCAAACCAATTGACATAATCGTTTATACAAATTGTTATTTGTTTTTTAAATAGCAATTTGTGGTTGTTATATTTTTTAAAATGTGCCAGGCACACTTCCTTTGCTTAGTTACTATAAACATTGTCATAGACAATTGTTATCGTAGTGTTGCCATAATGACAATCGAAATTATTGCTTATTTATGTGGTATTATTTAAATATTTTTCTAATTTTGGTTGCAAGTAAGCTTCGGCATGAGGCATAGCTTAATTGAGTGCGTGTGTATTTTGTGTGGCGTTATTTGTATTTGCATGTATATGTGTAATATTTATATGGTGATAGCATTGATGTTAACATGGCGTGTTTATTGAACTTGAAATGTACATATTTATTGAAAAATATGTTTTTTTTTGTATATTTTTGTAGCAATTATGTAACCTCAAGCCTCAAAACTGAAGAGGGTGGAAAAAGAAGTGTGCTACTTCTTTTTACCCTCTTCAGTTTTATAAACTGGAGTACGCTTTTGTATTATTTTATTACCCATTTTTATCGTACGTTGGTGATTTATCTAGTGTATACGAAATAGAAAATGCGGTTGGTTTTTTTCACTGTATTGAGAATTTATTTTTGAGATTTATTTGTTGTAACATAATTTGATGCCGAAAGAGCATTCAAAGTGCTTATTTAACAAGTGGTTCGTTCACTGCCTATTTTGATTTGTTTTTTTATTGTATGATTTTGGTATTATTTAAAAAATTAATATTTCTTTTTTGTTTTTTTTTGGTAAATGCAAGACGAGCGATTGTGTTTTATATCACTTTGACGTTTTAATTCTTAGTTTTGTATATTTCGTTATTATTTTGAAATATAAATGGAATATATTTTGAAATATAAATTCATTAAAAGATTTCAATTACATGCAGTGGGAACGGCATAAAGGTACTGATAAATAGAAATATTTTTATTTATATATTTGTTTATAGCTACACAAACATTTATGGTGTAGCAATTATATATTTTATTAATATTAAGAAGATTCATTTATCAAAATGTTTAATAAATGTTTGAGTGTCTGAAGAAGATGTTTGACCTTTTTTTAGAGGGTCATGGCTTTTTGGGAATGAGGGAATGGGCTTTGCTGTAGTATTATTAAACAAGAACAATTAAAGGTTTTTTAAAATACTGTAATTTTTTAATACATGTCCTTAATAACGTTATCAAATTTAAAAAATATTTAACGTAGGCGTTTTTCCTGTTGTTTTTGTCATTATTTATCAACTATAACCAAGTTTGTTAATGTTTAAATGCTTTAGGTGTACAACATAAGAATAATTTTCTGTCAATTCAGAATGCCACTTTCAATTATCTATCCAGTCGTATTAAAACGTCATAAACTCCATTTGTTAACTTAGACGGTTTTAAAACTTAATAATGGACGACATATAAATGGAAATCATCTGCACAGATAAAAAGGTATGGCTATCGTTGTGCTTACAGTTACCACTTGACCGCATCTGCTGGCTGTGAAAATCTTCGCGTAGAGCATGCGTTTAGGGGGCTTAAATATCTGTCAAACTTTTCCGATCAACTTAAAAGGATATTAGGGATGTGTGGTAACTGACTTTGATAGGGATATGAAAATTTTCGTAATAACAGGGAAATTACGACTATCAAGGTTACATAAGTATTTTTGTTGGGATTATTTGGAAAATAAGTAATAAAAATAGTGAAAAGCCAAGCCCTTTTTATTTATTCATGCTAGCAACACTAGTTTTTTGCCGCACTAACAATTGTAATAAAAGTATGTCTGTTGAATAAAAAAATAGATGTTGGCAACATTATTCAATTTGATAAATTAAAATAACTAATTTTTAAGTTATGTTAATACATGTAACAGTAAAAATATGCACAAGGTCTTCGTAAACTTAAATCTACCTGTCATGTCAAATGTCAATATATTTTTTTACATGGCTTTCATGTTAATTTATTTAATAACTTTAAGTCAACATAATTTGACTACCCCGGGTCAAACAAATCTGAGATTTATATAAAATTATTGCCATGTCATGAGTAATAAGTGGTTAAAATTTTGTAATCCAACATATTGAACTACCAAAAAATCGCATAATATTCGGACACATATACATTGATCAAAAGAATTTTTTTGAATACCTAAAGCATTTCTAAATATGTGGGTGTGGTGGGGGGATTTTGGTTATATTAGCACATTTTTTTTGTATTCTCCATTTAACTAAACCAATTTTTATAAATCTGGCTACATTGTTTTTCTTTCCAATTGTTCTGGACTCGCTGATCACTTATTGCCTGCATGTTTGAATTTAATCAATAAATCTTCATAGTTTGAAACGTAAATTATCTATACCGGTGTTGTCAAATTGATACAGCAAGCTGGCTCTATGGGAGTACATAATAAGGTCATTATAATCAATAATTTTTTTTAGCATTTGGGATTTTAATAAAACAGTATGCTATGTGATGTATTGAAACATTGACTAGAGAGCGGTGCGCTTAACATTCCACAGAAAGAAAAATCTATTGTACCGGTAATTTAGCATTGTATTTTTCTTAAATTTTTTTTGTAAGAAAATGTTGAAAACAAAGAATGTTTTGTTATTGGAAAATAATAAAATATTGAAATAATAATAATAAAATAGTAAAATTAAGGGCCAAATTAAAAAGGTTATAGATTATTTTCATCATATATTTTTGACAGGAAGTCACAGCATATTTTTCCTGGAAATGGATGGCTGTTGTCAAACGTCAACTATGTAGAATTTAGTCTGTTTCGTATATTTCATAGCTTTTATAAATTATTAATACAATATGTCCCTCTAAGCTGTCCCGGATTGCAAAAAAAATTGGGTGCATTTATTTTCAGAGAATACAATAAAAAAGTACGAAAACGTTGCAAGGATTGACAGGATTCTGACTGATAGTAGCCATGTTGTTTCAGTTGCCATCTACAATAATTTTGTGTGGCAAATCCATTACCAAACACCTGGACCTATTGAATAAAATCACATTTTCTATACCTACGAACGAGTAGACATACATCTGTTTTTCCATTTATTTCTTCCACAAATAACTTTTCGTCAGTCTTCCATGATCTATACATTCCAAGTAACCCCTTCCACTTCCTATATTTTTGTCTTGTATCTTAATATTATTTTTTTCTTTCATGAATTCTATGCATTTACCGTTCAAGAACTGGACAGTTTTATTATAGATTTTGATTATCTAAAATATATTTTGAGTAAAAGTATTGTGAATGGGAAACCACATGATAGAATTTTGGGATTCTGACCCTTTTTGTAACGAGTGGTTTCATATTTTTATATAATATGTAATTTTGTTTATAATGTGTTTTATTGATTGATGTTGCTTGTTTAATGTAGTAAAATGTTTGTGTGAGTTTTGTTTGGGTTTTTTTGGCAATTTTCGTGGCTTAAATGTAAGAATAAAATAACTTTTTCTATTCTGGTTTAATATGTATTAGGAATAAATTGTATTCAGTGAAATTTGATTGCTAATAAAAATTAGCATATTCAAATTTGTTTCGAAGTCGGCAAAGATGTTTTTGTGGTTTCTTCATGTGTAAATGTTTTTAATTTCTAGTACTGCTGATTGTATTTATTAATAGATTATGATTTCATTCTGGTCTTGAAATGCAACTAAATTTGGAAATAATTTACTCTTTCACACCGAGCTTTTCATTTTTACGAGTGTGAATTCACATAAGAAAACGTTTAAATATAAGTCTTAAGGTTGCATAATTTAACATGTAAAATTTATTTAAAATTGTTTGTGTTTTGTAATTGCATACAGCTTTATGTAAGAATCTCTTTGTTTTTGTTTTTATAAATTAAAAAGAAGTGAACGTTTGTCTATGTTCCAATGATGAAGGCTTAGGTTAAATGTCAAAAATGTAATTAGACTTTTTTATGTCATATAGGTACGTATATATTGTCAGTAGCTTATTCGTGCCAGTGGATTGAGATTTTTTATGTATTAAATTTGAAATTAATTTGTCAGTTAAAGTATTTTTTGTAAACGATACTCTTTAAATTTTATTATTGCATATTATATTTCATTTATTCATATAAGAAATCGTAATCTGTGGAATAAATGGTAATTCACTGAATTAAGTGATTTCTAAACTTTTTCTATAAACAGCAAATAAACTGTCAAAAAATTTTCAGTTGACCGCAGCGAGATTGACTGAATTAAACGTACATGGACATTTATTCTTAGAGTGTGCTTACAGATGTGTTGTTGTTTAAAAGCTTGAAATTTGAGATTTTCAAAATTATAAAATAACTTTTGATGCTTCTTTGAGTGATTATGTATTATTATATTTGAGTAATTCATGCTTAAAAATGGCTATTTAGCACAACAAAGGGCGAATGAAAAAGAATGGGCGCTTCCTTCTAGATTTTGGTCTCTTTGATTAACACCAACACTATTTAAGTGTATCTAATAATTTAATCGAATAATGGCTACGAGAGGAATTAAGGCACTGAGTGCTGCGCTACTGGGACACCTTGCCCAATTCCCATATATTTTTGCTTACTATACCGATAACTTTTCATTTGGAAAGTTCCTTAAGTTTATTATAGTCTTTATTGAGTATAAATTGCATTTACAGATACGGGTCTTGGTGGAGGAACTAAGAATTTTAGACATGCTTAACCCAGGGCTTGCACGCAAACCTTGTCCGAGATTGGTATAATTATAAATAATATATATAAACTTGTATTTATGTTAATAATTAATGACACCCCTTGTCATAGGTGTCTTGCTCAAACTTTTTCTGAGTTGGGCGCTAAAAAATTTTGAATAAAAGACTTGCATTTTGTTCACTTCACGCATATGCATAAATGTAAACATGCAGAACTGAGGAACACTGTGCGCTTTTTATTTCTCTAGGTTTTATATAAATACAACTATAAAGGTCTTTTGTAGTGGTATATGTCCAGAAATAGTAGTAATTATGATTGTTTTATACTATTTATGTTGTTTTATATCATGTAATATATTCCAATAGCAACTTAACAGTTTCAGAATAGTTGTTATAGTAAACATTTATATTTTTCAAAAGCTCTGAGAAAAGTAAATAATTTTGGATATATATTTGAAGTATTATATCGAGAGAAAATAGTAAATGTCGTTGAACATGAAGAGATTATGTTACAAGAGAATAGGAGATACAATTTTTGAAAATAAAACGCTGTTATTTTTAAAAATGATTAAAATGATATTGTACAACACACTTCACCATATTTAGTCACTATAAATAATTTTAGTTGTGTAACCAAAAGTTTACAATTTACTGGTAACCAAAAATTTACTAATTTATCACCAGATGGTGCTGATAGTATCTTGATGAGACGCACGTTATTTGTACTGACATTTCTCTTACATTCAAAGTATAGTCTTTGTTCTTAAATTTTAAGCAGAATGACAATTTTGTAATCATTGTTAGCATTTGTGAAAAGTAAGAAGAAAAAATATTTTTTTTGCATTTAAATTTTGTGTAATCAGTATAGAGTAATGTTGGCCAGTTGCGTAATTATAAGTAAAATGGCCTTAATATAATTGTGTATTTTTAAAAAAAATTTCTTTTAAATTGTCTATGGCCTAGCACACATAATCTTGCTTTAAATTTGTCTTCCTTATTTAAACTTTAAATACTTCCAACTTATTTGTGAATTGTGCTTTTTTCATTTTGATTAATTTGAGTGACTTTACTTTTTACATCTGTACTGAGTGACCAAAATATTTTTATATATATGTTATGATATTATAATTGGAGATGTAATGGACGATGGCTATAAAAATATTCTTGAAAGGTCAATCGCAAAACTTATAGGAAAATAATTGGTCAAAATTGGATAAATCTTTAAAGTGTTATGATTCTTAAAACGTCAGTGGATGAAGATCTGAGGACTAACTGGGATTCACAGTTCTAAGTCTTTTTAGTAACCGTTTGTGTGTATATACTG
This sequence comes from Druceiella hillmani, assembly GCA_039881145.1. Taxonomy (NCBI): domain Eukaryota; kingdom Metazoa; phylum Arthropoda; class Insecta; order Lepidoptera; family Hepialidae; genus Druceiella; species Druceiella hillmani. The sequence continues at coordinate 1,653,030 of JAYKKI010000078.1, read as the reverse complement.
TTAGGTAACAGTGTTATCTAGCATTTAATAATTGCGACATAAAAAATTGGTTAATTTAATCGAAATAACTACGTAACATGCTTTTTAAGCAGGTTTTATGAAGAAACGATATGGACTCTTTACGAACATATTTGTGTAATAAAATTTTCGCGTCAATAAAACCTAGGCAGGATCATAGTCATAAGTTCATGTGATGAATCACACGAATATGTCGTTACCACAACTTGTTGGTGGGATAGATTTTTAAATGTACATTGTTTTATCATCATTGATTTATAAATAGTCAGTGTATCAGCAAGTGATGTAAAAAAGGTTAATGAATATTTTATTTAGAAGCAAATCAAGTTAAATTTAGTATTATTTTACAGTTAGTTTTTAACCGAAGGTTGCTCATGTTTGTTAGTATATTACACAACATATAGAAGCTTGAAACTATTACACCCGGTTCTCCAAAGTTTTAGCACAATGTTTTTCATATATATTGTATAGTTAAATATGTTTGAAAAACATTGTGCTAAACTTCGCAGTCTGTGAATATTTTTTATTAAATTCTAACAGGTGAGCAATTTACAGTCAGAAAAAGGTAAAAAATCAGAACACAATATTTTAAAATAATTATCTTCGTAAATGGTGAATATAATATTTTGGATATATTAAGAATTGTTAATTAATTAATTTATTCATTATAAAGATAACAGTAAGAATATAACAGAGTACTGAATGACTCTTTAGTAATTGTTGCAAAATATAATCAATTTTGACCACCTTTTAAATGTGTTGCCATTGCCAAAATGATTTAAGAATAAATTGTTAACTGACAGTGACATTTGTTATGACAGTGACACTTGTGCAAGTTAATATGTTCTCAGGTTTTTTTGAAATTTTGGTTAGCTTTTATAGATGACTGATGAATTTCTGCATTTGCTGGTGTTAATATAATACAATAATAATAAATACATCATTAAATTTGTTTACATATTGTTATGAAAATTATTCTCGCTTTTCAACGATGAAATAAAAGATGTTTTCTTTATTTGATTGATGATTTCAATGTACACGGTGTCTGGGAATAAGTGTCGGACAAAGAAAGACGATATTCATTGAGTGAAAAATAGTTGTTTGCCGTTAAAATAAAATTTAAAAGATGACTTTTTTTCAGAAAATACACAATATACACGATACTTCCGCACATTATTTAGTGCTGCTCAGGGGAATAACCCGCAAACAGCCGCAAAGACATCTAGCTGCCTGGGTAAGCACCGCACTCTAAGCAAGTATTGGGTGTGTTAAAAAGAGTTATGTATAATTTTTTCCTGCACTCAATTGGAAAAAGAGCATGTTTTATGTTTTATTTCAACGACAATTTTATTCTTTTATAGCCTACGAATAGCGTCTCTTTTTTCTGTCCGACACTTATTCCTGGACACTGTTTATAATCACAGTCCTTTTTGATAAACAACGTTTTCACAATACATTAATTAGTATTGAAATAGTCAAAATATAGAACCCACAAAGAATATGTAAATTTAGCAATGTTGTTGAAAATGACTCCACAGTAATTTTTATTTTAGTATAGTCTAAAAAATAAATTGAATTAAAAATGTCATAAAATTTTCATCATTTATAAAAAGGCATCATAACCATACGATAATAAAAGTATGATATATGTCGAACATAAATAATATATACAAAAAATAATTTAAACAATGTACATGTTGATATTATAAATCAACTATGACTTAATGTTTCACTTCTATTCTAGATTAAAGGAATACTTCTATATGTGTATAAATGTTGACTGTTGTACTGTTTTTATCTATTCATATTTGATGTATACATATATCGTTAGTATAAGATTTCTCGTAATATACAAGCGTTCTTTGAATGGCGGTCGCACTCTTTATTAAAGGCGACTTGTGAAAATTTAGATCTGTGGTTTATGGTATTTGGGGGCACATCAATTCATGTAGTATCTGCAGATCTATTACGCATATCGATCGACATAGAACAGTTCTCAGAAAACACTTTCTGCCGAAATATTTACCAGTTACGAAAGAAAGTGTTCAAAGTGTTACTTCATTAAATTCTTTATGAAAGAAATTGAGACTAGAATACTTACCACCATTTTCACTATAGAGTGCTGGTAGTGAGATCACAGCTACTATGCATTAATGCATTGGGCGGCCTTGTCGTACATGGTACACGTGGGTAGTAGACTTGTAAATTTAGTGTTTTTATAAAATGTCATGAAAATATAGGTTAATTAAAAAAATATATTGAAACATTTTTGAAAATTAATTCAGAAATAAGTGAGTTGCGAACTTCTAAATTTAATAGTGTCAGTGGAATGAAGATATCTCCATGTCTCATTTACTCTTGTAGAATACAATGGACATTACTAAAAATTATGTAACAATTTAGTACAGCTGTCCTTGTCTAAATGTTAAGTTTAAAGCTTTGTAACTCTGTCAGTTTTCAAAATTTGCTAAAAATGAATGTCTTGATTGATTAGTTCGATTTAATTTAAATAATGATTTATCACGTAAAAATTTTGGCAAATATCCACAGCTCATGGTTGTACCATATGGGACTCGGCGTCATTCCTCGCCTCTTTGAAGACACAGCATTGATTAATAAAATATATAAATGTTCTTTATGTAAATAGAATATTACTAAATAAACATATAACATTTTTATCATACGTAATAATTTGGAAAATATATAATAATAGATGTTCACACACTTTTTAATGTTAATAGGAAAAAAATATATTAACAAAAAAATCTACAATGTTTATACATATTGATTAGATTATAAAAATAGATATACATACAGAATGATGATTGCATCGTGCCTATATCCACACCTAATCCACATAAATTATATATCATTTTATAGATAATTGCTTGCTCTACCGGCATCCACAACTAAAAAATTTATTATTGCTATTGTTTTTGCAAATTAATTAATTATTAAAATTATATACACAAAACAGCAATGCTGCCATCTAACGGCTCAACGTCAATATGATTGACGGTCGGTAAAATTTTTGTTTAATTTCAAATCCACTCACGTATAAATAAAGTGGCGCTTTAGCTCAATGCTATTGATACTTGCGCCTCTATATGTCAATTTTAGTAAAATAGAATGAATAATGCGAAGACTTCGCACGGGTCACAGTAGTAATATATATTGTGTTCATGTGAATATACACAGCATTGAATAAAACAAGACAAAAATTAATAGAGGTAGAAATATTACTTGGAAGATGACTATTCCAAATCACACTGTCCTTCAAACACCGCTGCCGAACAGGTTTTTTTTCAAAATGTCAATGCCTTCGTCAATAGAGGGATGTTGTATCTTACTTTGGTGATAAAGCTGCCACGGCATCATATTAATAACGATTTTTATATAATCTGCTCTAACAAATATTATAATTAATTTTGTGTCTGTATCGTGTGAGTGAAAGTTGGTAATATTCATATCTGTCGACAATGATAAGTGAACAGCTTTCATCTGATCTTCGTAACATCCTTGATGCAGCTCATAATTTATATAACTGCGATATACTGCCCTGTTCATGTTGCAGTGTGCCATTGATTACCATAGTTTCCACTCTCGCATTAAACTGGGCTTTTTTGCATTTTGCATCGTTTAAACGTTATGTAATTATAAAGAAGCAAATGTTGTATTTATATTTAGTACTATAATTTTGAAATATTTCAGAACTTATTACCTGAGAATGTACTAATTAAAAAGTACTAATTAAAAAAAAAATTACAAAATTGAGATTCAAATTATCTACTAGGCAAATTAAAGAATTTATATGAAACGGAAGGCTTTAGCTACTTGTCTTGTAGGAAGTTTCCTTATGAATTTCTCTTTTGCGAGAAATTTGTCTATATAAAGAAACAACAGGCTCCGTACAGTGTCTTTAACTTTATTGGTGGCCACTACAGTTGCACGCACTGTCCTCAAAACAAAATAATACAAGAATAACGTCGAAGTTCATCTTGTCTCAATTTGTGAAGTAAAATGTAATGCTTAAAATGTTGCAAGTACTTATTTTGCAAATATTTCAAATTCTTTGCAATAAATTAACAGCAATAATATGAAATTGCGTTTGCAAGAGCAGGCTCAACACGTTGACAGGTAAAAAGTTAGCTTGTATTCGCATGTGCATCAGCTTACAGAATTTTAGAAGCTGATATGGATGTAGATTTGCTTTATATTGTGATCGGATTCTTAAAGGAATTGTTTCAGTATAGTATATGGGCATAATGCTCAAAATATTATGCAGTTGTTTTCACATAATGTTTGACTATTTGCTTGCAACGTCTATTCTATATGAGAGATGACAGTGTATGTAAAGGATGTAAACAAATATAACTTTTAAGGTGCACTTTAAACCAATTTTGACAAAATGCGAAGGAAAATTTTCTTAGAGGTTTATAAATAAAATTTCTGATTACTATCAAATGACTGTACAGCATGTCGTATTGACGCACTGCTGATCTTGGATTCGAATTCTCCATTTTTTGTCACTTTTCCCTCAACATATTTACGTAATATTTTTATCGTAATAGTGATATGAAAATATTATTTTATTAGAGTAGGAAAAAATTTTATTTTAAAAAGAAAACAGTATTTCTTAATTTTGTTTATCTGCGAGAATTTTACAATTATTTACATAAATTTTTTCATGACATTTTTAAAATAACACATGCTATTGGATTTATTAAAATTTAGATAATATGCAAGAACAGGCATAATACTCTGAAGTATTATGCAAAAATCAAAATATGTAATAAAATTAATGTAATTTATTGTAAGTTTTGAGGATAAACGAAAAAATTAAATTTGATACGCAGTTTTATTTAGGTTCTTTTTTTTTCTATTATAATAAAAAAAATTTAATAAAACTTATGGTGGAATATTTTGTTTGAAAATGCAGACACCTCGACATTGGGCTCTGGCATGTATTAATATTTAAATTGTAATTATTTAGATATGAAATGTATCATCATACAGTTGTGCAGCTTACTGAGCTGTCTATAAATACAAATTTATGGTAAATTTGTTGCCATTGCTAAAAATTTAAAAGAGAATGTGACCATCAGAGTTAATGTATTTTGTTGTAATGCAAGAATTACTATATTCTTGTGGAATGTACATTTTTATAGCGAAATGTGAATGGTATACTAATATATTTATTTAATATTTGTATTTATAATCAATATTCTATAATCATAGATATTACTGTATAGAAAATAGGTAATGGCTGTTTTAGAATATTGTGGAGCAAAATTTAAATTTAAAATTTTTTAAATAATGATTCTTCGATGTTGCCGTGATTTGAAAATCTCACTAGAGATGTTTCATTTATGCAATGACTAATTTCGACAGTTGATTTGAATTTCAACAGCTTCATTATGTTGCCATTATTTGTTACCTAATGATTCTTTAAGAGTGCAACGTTAAGTGAAAGTTAACTAGTCAATACTAAAAAAAAATCCTGAACATTGAGATCTCAATCAGCTTTTTCTGTGTACAAAAATATCTTTCTCACTTTATTAGTGCGGGAATAGTTTGTCAAAGTAATTTTGTCATTTGTTCATTTTTGTTTTTGAAAATTGTGAGAAAGTTTATGGTTAATCAACTGTATTGAAAAACGATGGGAGAATCGTAGAAGCACAATACTGTGAACATGAGCTATACAGATCCGATCTGTGTTATAAAGACTACAGCGAAAGTATTTATATTTAAAAATGAAGTTTTAAGCTTAAGAATGTGTATGCGTGAATAATATGCTTTTTATAATAACCTTTAATAATTTGTCTACTCAATCTGTCTACGAATGCCATCTTTGATGATAATTAATTATAAAAGGTCTGTTTCCTCACCTGCACGATGTTTAATTTTTTAAATTCTATTTATTTAGAAATGTTTGTTTATTTGGTATCTGGTAATTATAATACTGGCACGTTTGAGTTCTATATTGTGTTATATAAAATTGTAATTGTCAAAAATTGTGGCAATTTTATAAAGAATTAGAAATCTTTATGGAATAATGGCGTTAATTTAAAAACGAAAACGTAAATGTAATTTAAAAATGGAAAGGTAAAAAAAATTAGCATTATTTTTATTTTATCTTAGTAACATTTTAATTTAATAGAATGTTTGATTTCAGAAACTGCACAAGTGTATATGTGATGGTTACAGGTTGTAAATGAAAAAATAAAGATTTTTTACACTTGTGCAGCAACATATTGTTGGTGTTACCATTATGCAAAAAATATTTTAGCACCGCGATAATGTTTTTTCTTTATCAAGATTACATTTATTAATGTTGCTTCTTCGCCAAAATTATATTTTGTTATACAATTATTTGTTACATAATAAAACAAACTGTCATAAAAGGTTCTAAATTGTTATCGAATTATATAACACTGATACAAACAATGTATAAAATATGTTAAAGTTGTCATATTTTTATGACTCTTGTTACTTGTTATAATATTATATATATTGCGCATCATATCCAATAAGAGCTTTGATTTTTTTTGTTAAAAGGAAGCCAGTACTTTGCTTAAATCTTCATTTCTCAAGTTAGAAAGAGTAATACTATAATTTATTACATAATGTGTTGTGATATTATAACAGTATGAGAGTGATTGTGACTTTAACAAACTGTAAAAAGTTACTTAATAAAACATGTGTTTTGTCGTGAAACAAAATATAAGCTTGGTGTGGGAGCACCCTAAAAAATGATACTGTAGTATCATTTTAAGTATGAGTAAAGGAAAGAACATATTTTTTTTAAGTTGTATATATTCTTTAACGTATAAAATTAAATATCATGCCGCTATGTATGATCAAAGATGGCAGACTTGATGAGAACAAATTTAAAAAGTGTTATATTAAGCAGTGAACTGTCGTGTCCCCGCAGGGTCGACGGTTGTCCTAATTAGATGTAATAGTTGTTTAATGTTGAGTGTTTGACAGGGTCACTTTGTATATATTATAGGTGCTTTCTATGTCAAAATGTATAGTTTTAATAATTGTATTTATTCAACCTTTATTTATTTATTACCAATTAAATTTATAAATGGGAAGCCTTGTTTTTTATTTTTTTCCAACTTTATGCTCTATGGTGGTGAAATATATAGTCAATGGTTATTGATGCCATGATAATAATACGAAATTGTTTGTTTATTTTATTTCCTGATATTGTATCAAGATATCTTATTTCCTACAACAATCTAGACTTCTGCTAAATTTATGTAGTGATATTAAATCAATGTGAGTACAAATGATAAAAAGTAAAAATTTCAAAAATGTCTCATATTCGTCTAAGCAATGTAACTAATGATGCTATATTCAGCAAACCCATTATATAAAACGTGTGAACTATGATAAGGGAAATAGAGACAAAGAAAGCATATATAAATATAGTTGTGCCAAAAGTTCTGTCCCTTATATAAAAGCGCTTATTTTATATAAAAAAACACAAAAGTCATTCAAAATACATTTTCTGTTTATTAAATATACATTTAGGATTGTAAAAATAATAAAATCTATTCAAGTGTCCGCCTTTTGCCCTCGCACATTTTCTTAAAACGATCTGACCACTCGTCTCTCGCAGCATGCACCTTTTCCAAAGGTATGGAGGCTGCTGTTTTTATCTACTTTTATGAACTCAATATTTTTGTGAGACTTAGAACATGCTCTCTCTTCTGAAATATTTACAAGAAGTAATTTAGTGGATTAAGATTGGTTTTGCCAGAAGGCGAGTCATCGGCAGCGATGAATTCAGGTAAATTAGCTTTAAAGTCCAGTGTTGAGTGGACTTCGCTTTGTGAGCAAGTGCAAAGTTTTGCTGGGAAAACCAATGTTTACTGGCGAACTATAACTTAATGGTATCACAACCTTCTCCAAAACATAATTTTGATAATTAAGTGCTTGTGTTTACGCCTTTGAAAAAATGCTGTTCTCTCCACCAAATCATCACAGAAGCTGGATAATGGCCTCGTTCTAACTTCGAGATCTTTTCAGAGGCTTCTTTAGAGCTATGTGCATATACCTTGCTTACTATGCTTGAAGGTAATATCAATTTCTTCGCCAATATCTTTTGCTTCCGAAGAGGATTTCGATGAATTCTCTCATTCGCGGTTTTGACGGCTTTCGATGTCCTTGTTTCTCGTGGTCGACCACTTCTAAGTCTGTCTTCCACAGAAAAGATCTAATCATAATGTTATATAATTTGAAATATGAATTTTTTAGAAATTTTTAAGTGTTTCAGGGTCTCCAGTATTTGTATCCGTGTATTGTTACATTTGTGTAAGGCGTTCACTAGGTTTTCTTTGATATCCCATTCAATATTTACTCTATGATTTAATGCAAGGAAATTAATTGTTATAGCAAACTTGCATTCCACTCAAGTACAATAGAACAAACATTCAAGTGCTTCCTGGAATTTTTGTATAGGCACTTGCAAATGTACGGTAAATTCGATCTTTACTACATTTATTACAAAGAAAGAAACATCTTCTACAAGTAAATCTGTTATAGACTAAAAAATAACTCAGAAAAATTTAACGTAAATGACTAAACCATACCCAAAGACAATTGATTCCATACAATTAAACCATTGACAAGAATACTTCTACTACTCAACCTATTTTAGACATTTAGACTTATACATCACAAATTATGGCAGATGAACGAACCGAGTTACTTTCTCAAATCGACATTTTGTGTCATATAATCAGATTGACCCAAAAAATCTTATAGACGACTTTCCCGTTTTCCAACCGTAGTTAGTTCTAACATAGTAGAAAATGAACAGATTTTATCTGTAAAATAGAACATACTTTACAGGATTTAGATAACTTTGAAGATGACAAATTATTTAACCTTCAAGATGACAAACCAGCTTTGCCAATATCAGAAGTAAATATTTCAAATTTTGTAGCGTCATTCGGTACAAATAAAATAATCTTTATCATGTAGGCCACAAAGAGCACGATGGAGACATTCACACGTTAACTCTAAGCAGTCTGTTCATACTATTTGTGGAGAACTAATCTGAGATAAAGGTGACGGCCAGGGGGTGGTCAAACGGGTCCTCGATTTGATGACAGCGTCTCGTCATGAAATTGGCGGTAACTTTTAAATGTGTACAGCGACCTATAACGCTGGCTATATGTCACCATGCAAGAGACGCTACAAACACACTTGAAAACTCAGACAGTAATCACTCAACACAGCCTATTCGAAACGACTGACAAATCTTTACTGTGCAAAAACATATTTCACATATTTAATGTTATAAGTTTTGAATATTGATTAAGTAAAAGGTGTGTTGTAGCCATTGAGTTGTTATATGTTAAGATCTTTGTTATTTTGTTTTGTTGTATATTAAGATATTTGTTTGATTTTGTAATGGGGAGTATCTTCTGAGATATAATCCCTACATAGAACAAAGGCCAAAATTGTAATATGTTTCCCCTGCCTCATAACGAAAGCCGGTAAGTGTTATCCATTATTGCTTATTATACAATATTTCAAAAATTAATATAAATTTTATACACTAACGGCGCAAAGCAATTGTGACGTTGCAGTTGCTAATTGTTAAATTTAATTCGAAGAGTTGCAAAGTTCTGGTTAAAACAAATTTTTACTGTTTTGTTTAAAAGAAAACTTGCACTAAAAGATGTTTTAGTTAGTTATAGACGATATTTATATAAAAAAAAATGGATTTTAAAAATATTAATTACAATTTCATGACAAAGTTTTTTCTTGTCAGAAAACTCCGTGAAATTACTTTAGACATAGTTGGGTGTATTGGCCCGTAGTAAATTGGTTTTCCAAATTGAATTTTTTACTAAATAATGTTGTGAGCAGCATTTATATTTAATCAAACGTTTTTTGTTGTAAGTTTTCTTCCAATTGAAAGAAAGAAAAAGGTGGATTGATTGAAATTATAATACCTAACTTAATGTTTTTTTGCAGGGCAAAAGCGTGGCTGAAATTGTACAACCAAGCACGAGCTCAGGCACAGTTGCGATAGGAAACTACCAGCAAGACCTAAGCGGCTTCTGTAGGAGAATGTATAAGGTTATTTATGTGATAATACCATAATATCCTTATGCACTCATTTTTTGCTTACACAACTGAATAAATTATTTGATACTCTTAATAGCAATAAGTATGGTAGGGAAAATCATTGCTTGCGATATGTTCTTTCACATTTTTCTTTCAAAGAAAACCATCTAAAATAATTCAAGTTAATTGATAGAAAAATTTTTAAATATCAATATTGTGCATATTATTAAAGCAACCCATGATTAAAGCAAATATTTTACGTTACATGATTTTTTTAATAGTAAATTGAAAAAAATTAGATGATTGTATTTTATATTAATATGTTATTGTGAAACAAAATCATTTTTTTTAGCTGCACCGGCTCCTGCTAACCCTCCCACAAAAAATGCTGGCTATGCCAATGTCTATATGTAGTATTATTGTATTGTGTTTCACTAAATTTTAATCCAATTCCTTAACCTAACCATTTCCTCTTCCTTTCCAATCCTGATGGAAGTTATCCACCACCTTCCCATAGTTTCCATTAAGAAATAACACTGAAATGTGGCATTTTAAAATAAGTCACAAAATATCACATGTTATTGGCCAAGCGTGGGATTTTGACAAAAGTTTGAAAATATACTCCAAACACTGATAGATATCGCTATAATAATGTCTGCTTTGTGTATGTTTTTACTTGTTTTCAGTTATTGATGAGATGCCCACTTTCATTTATGTAATTACCACCTAGTTGATTCCAGAGTGCTACCTGGAGACCCCTGATGCTATTTACAATTGTATTTTCGATTTTATATAAATTTTCTTGAATTGTATTCTCATAGTAATGATATTTAAAATATATTAAATTGTATAGTAATGTTATTTTAATATTTGTCTTTTGTGAAATATTTTTGTTAGGATTTTAATAAATAAATTTATGAATAAAAATTACTTTTTTCTTTGATAACGCCATCTATGAGCAATAAAGTGTAAGAGATTGCGCCATCTATGGGCATTAATAACAATTACACAAATCTTTGGTTAGGAAGGGTGAGGCGAGGGGAAAGGGGAGTTACTTTGACAGCGTTTCGGTAAGTATGAAAAAGTGCGATTCTTTTTTTATATGGGCTAGTATGGATCGTGTCCGTTCTGTATCGTATCTATTCTGTGCTAGTATGTATCGTGTCCGTTCTGTACCGTGTCTATTCTGTGGTTACGACGTTGTTTTTTTATGTAACAAATGTTGTTAGGTCAGAAAGAAATATGTTGTAGAAATATAAAGAGATATGCAGAGAAAACGACAGACGTTGCTTCCAAAAAGCTTAAATACATTAAATCGTTTCTATGTATTTGTCAGAGGTTCTAAATTGGACCGAAGCCCACTTGAAGAAAAAACATCGAAAGTATTATTATCGAAAAGAAAATTGCTTATACTAAATTGTGTCCTTTTTTGGTATTATAAAAAAACTGGTCTTGTAACGCGATCCAACCTTTAACGTTTTTGAATACAGTTCTACAAAATAAAATGTAATAACGTGATATATTTGCCAAGAACTCTTTATTTGGGGGTGGCGGATGTAATAAATGTTTATATACACAAACGAAATTTTAATCTAAAATTTAAAAAAATGTTTGTGTAGAAAAAATAGGGTTGTATACAATTCTAAATATCATTAACAAGTAAGTACGTGTTATAATAAATAGACAAGATGATACATAATGAATAGTAGATTGAGCTCGAATTATATGATTGAATTTTGACTAATTTATCATTTAACTTATTACTAAATGAAGAAAACAATAACATCTTATTAATTGTGCAAAAGCTATGTCCATTACTTGGTATCTACCAAGCTTTTAAATTACGACAAAGATAATAATATTTCCGATAATTACGAATCTTTTATTGATTACTAAGACAAATCTACGAACTTTTTATTTTCACTTCCAACAAAGTTAAAGGGACACATTTATTAAATAATCATACATAAAATATAAAATTCAATTAATTTTAGATAAAAAAATTATATTATGCTTGTTAAAAATTATACAAGCATTTTAAATCCTTGTCTTTATTACCTACCGATATACTTATATGCCGTAAAATATATGAAATAAAATAATGTCATATATCAAAGCCGCGGTAGCGTGTTTAATGTTCACAGACCTCATTTTCAAATGACGTTTACTGACAGATACTGACAATTACCTGTCATCCGTAATCCGTAATTGATAAGTTCAAATCGTGGTATTCATGAGTCGGTGTAAATTCAATGAAATACTTAATTCAAAAGGTTTAAACAGGGGAAAGTTGATCACTATTTGATTAGCAAAATGGATTCTCTAAGTCTGAAAGTGTGTTTGATATTGTGTTTAATTTTAAAATATTGCGACGGTGAATTAGTGACTTTAGGTGTTTCGTTAGGTCTCGGCACTGCTTTTGCATTTAATTCTAGATTTATACTAGATCATACATATTGCAAATTCACAGAATGTTGTAATGACGACTATTTACCGTTAAATATAAACAGTAAGTAAATATTATAATTGATAATTTTTATTTGCAACGCGTCTTAATACATATTCAAGGTTCGTTTTGAATAGCTTCACGTAAAAGATTATATACGTACAGTATTTTCAATGATTAAAGGACCTGTTATGATACAATAAATATCAACTTTTACAATAAGATCACATCTCTGTCATTTAACATCATGCTATTACATTGTCATGTTTGTCTTATTTATTTTGCTTAAAAGTAAAGATCAACAATAGATAATAACAATAAAGATGGCCATCGTTTTATACTTTATCACACGTGGATACTTAAACCAGCTGTTGTAATATATATTACTTTTTTTAACTTAACACCGGTCAGATTTCTGTTTATTTCAATTGGATTTACAAAAAAATTAACGCTAGAATATACTTAACCCTTAACCACTTGTGTGTCGTTTTGTAATACTACTACAAACGTATGAATGACATTTGTTTGTGTTTTTAAAGACCTCTGGGGACCTACGTCAAGTGCACTTGTGTTTATAGCTTTCTGTGCATTTAAACATTTGAAATATTAGCTAAAGAGATAAACAAGATAATAATTATATTCATAGAAATTGTTTATTAATCAACAAAGTTAAAAGTAGTGCAAAAAACAATTATCAAAAAGCAACTAAAAAAAACTAATAAAAAATATATGAACTTTTCTTTTGGTTTTATAATGTGATTACAAATCTAGGAACTTCCTAACAGCACTTATTGCAGGTTGATTTGTAACACCACTGATGTGTCATTTTGTAACTCTTTTACTGATGTATGAATAACATTCAACTGAGTTTTTTGTTTAATTAACGTTACAATGGAATGTCGACATCAGAGAGATCGTCAGAATCTTGTCTGAGATTTAGAATGTCCGTGTGAAGTGTTAGATCACTTACGATTTAGTTTTTCTACTAAAAATAAAAGAAATAAATTTTTAAAAACGTTATACTAGCACTGTTCGAACCACATACATCAGGTCGACGAATTAATCTTTTTAGTGCGTGCATCACGAGTGTGTTCTCCCTCACTACGTGCATCTTTGGTGGCTAGAAATCTATCAAAATTGACAAAGAACAATTCCAGCACAAAACGAAGTTGTGAACGAAATACAAATTCGGCGACTTCTTCTTTCCTACATAAATATCCAAAATCATAAGTAATACTTTCACTTGACAACAAATTGATTTCTGTCAACATTTATATAGATTTTGTTCAGTATTTAAACAACAATTTTACACAGTGATCTTTTACTAATATAAATTTTTTTATTATGGTTACAAAACTTGAAATAAAGAAGGAATTGCAGTGTCAGATATTGGCTCAGTTATTTTCGTGAAAACATCAATGGTATACAGTATATTGAAAAAAGGTTTTTGGTACACGCTTGGAGTTTTTGGTGTCATTCTCTTTGGAATTTTATATTCGATCTATTCATGCCAGATTTATGCATGTATTTTACCCTCATATCTAGTGACATTTTAAGAAAATCAGGAAACTTTGAAAATCACAGTCTCATATAATTTTACCCGTTCTGTATTGGCACAAACTTGTTCCCCTCTAAAATGAGACTAAGGTCTTTGAAAATCACAGTCTCATGTCACTTTACCCGTTCTGTATTGGCACAAACTTGTTCCCCTCTAAAATGAGACTAAGGTCTTTGAAAATCACAATCTCATGTCAGTTTACCCGTTCTGTGTTGGCACAAACTTGTTCCCCTATAAAATGAGACTAAGGTCTTTGAAAATCACAGTCTCATGTCACTTTACCCATTCTGTATTGGCACAAACTTGTTCCCCTCTAAAATGAGACTAAGGTAGCGGCACTATGTCTACTTTTAGACGAGTTACTGAAGTTTGAAATTACTTCGACTGAAATGTCGTTTGGGCGCGATTGCTCCCTCCCCACACCTGGCATCAATTCTAAATAGCTTTTTATGTCCAAAGATTTTATGATCTAGTGACATCTCATGCTATGTCAACATAACTACTTCATTTAGTGAACCTAGAAGTAGAAAGAAAAACGTATAAAGTAAGAAATAGTATGACATAACGTTATCAATATAGAACATAACCATCGTTATGCATAAGTCTCCAAAATAAAGGAGAAACTGAACATTGAAAAAAAAAACTTAACATTTTCATTACATAGAAATTTCCGTTGTTTCATCACATACACACAAACAATTTTTGGCATTTACTTTTGGAAATATATTTCCTATTTTAACTAAAAACAATAGGTACCATCTATGAAACAATATGAATAATCTGCTATCTGTTCGCTTTCAATACAGTTAGTTTTTTTAAAATTGTTTAGAACATAGGTTTAAAGTTTTTGGTGGCATAACTCAAGGGCAGAGTGGATTTTCTAGTTCAGAAACTTATCGTTTTGCTCAGTCTGAGAAGCATTATTAAATGAATCTAGTCAAGCATTCAGTTTCTGAGATGATTCATGCTTAACCTTCATTTTGAAAACATCCTTCATCCCTTACTTTCGTTGACCTCTCCTGGATGCTAATGCAATGCCTTCATCATTTCACTAAAAGTATAAAACAGTGATGAATAGTTGGTAACATGGAAAATTGTTATTTTTGGGAAATGAATACCTGTGTAATTATGTTTTTTAATTTTTTTAATGTATTCTTATATTTTTTCATGTATTAATGTATCCTTATATTTTTTTACCGTATATTTTTTTAATGCATTTTTAATGTACTACTTTTATAATGTATCTTGTTTGCCAAATATTAAGTTTTAAAGTGACGTGCTAAGTGGGACATACCCCACTAATTTTTCCATCATAGTCTTGAAATAACTGAAAAAGTTCTACATACTAGCATTTTGGTTTACTGGCACACAAATTTTCAGGAGATAATGACAGCTACATAATCCTACTTTGCCAAACAAACGCTCACTCGGTCTTTTATTAAGTTAGATAAAAAAATATTGTTAATGCCATAATTCAATAAGAAATTATTATCAGTCTAGAGAGAATTTACTTATAACTACATAATCTAATGAATATACCTCAAATTGACTTTGATAACAATATAAACCGAAGATAAGAAAAATCCAATAAACTTCGAGTTACTTATAATCTCATGATAATTTTTTATCAATAGCAATAGTTTCTTTAGCACTATCGGCATGACCAATATACAGATATTTTATATTAGGGAGACCTGTGTCCGAGGATTAAGAGACATGTATAAGAAGTGGAGAGCTAACTGATGTTACCAACTTCAATCTATTTTTGTAACCACAATAGATATGACCGTGTCAATGTGCTATGTCTATTTAATTGCTATTTTGACAACTACTTCCATGTCTCTGATCGGTTCCCATTGTGGTCAGCCAACAGGAGAACGTCCAACGTGTGAACATATGCTCATTCTGGTCTGTAGAACATTCGCAAAAGGACAACCGGTTGAAAACGACCATGCGCCCATTGCTATCAACGGAATTTTCTTCCCAAAAATTTCAATAAATCTTCTAATTTTTATTTTGTCTTTATTTTATGGCCAAAGTTTGTTTATTATACGCAAGCTGTCGCTCGCGACGTTATCTGCTTAAAAATTGGCTTATGACCTAGTTTAATATATTTTGTGGGTTGTATGGTGTACATAATTCAAGTATATTTTAAATTGCAACCAAAGATACTGATAGACGATTTTAAAGCGTCATGCGAGTGAAAGTGTGCCAATTTTCTGACTACGAACAACCTCTCATTGAAACCTTGATGTTTACATCTTTAGAGCAGACATTTTTATAAACAATATTTATTGTTTTGCTATTGTACGCTATGGTGCAAAGAATCTATGCGCTGGACATTCGTAGATGAGTTGCTTGCAAGTTGTGGCACCATTCAGTTTTTTGTTGGGATGATCACTATCTCATATGTTGGTCTGTAATATATTTTGTCCACAATATCCTCAGCCTTTTAAAATTTACTTAAAAATAGCTCCTACAAACAGACAGAAGCACTTTCATTTTTATAATATCCAATGTTACGTTTTGAGTTGAAATTGTGAAATGAATAAGCTATTTCGTAACTTATTTTAAAGTTATTGTGAAACAATTATATTTGTTTTCTTATTTCAACTCATAAACAAGTCCTACGTAACTTAAGCTGTCATTTGAAATGTCACATGCCGGGAATTAAGTATTTTATTTTTTTTTAAGAATCAGTTTTCACTTGTCAAAATAAAATATTACGGTTTCTTTTCCCCAAAACAGGAAGGTAGGTTTAGGTTTCTAAGTTACACGGTTTAATTTCACAAGGCTGTGACAGACATTATTAATATCTGGAATAAAATAATAAGAATTGCTAGTAGTATCTTATAAGATCACTCATTCAGATAGATTATCTGTCTGTCTGTTACAGCTATTTTTCTCAAAGACAGCTCGACGTAGAAACTTGAAATTTGGCATAACAATGAATAAACACAGCAGGGTTTACATACAAGTTTCTGAAAAACAAACATCCAAATAAACTTTTTATAGTGTTTGAATTCCAAGTCAGATAAGCCACTAATAGCAGTCTAAGTGCACTGCTCCGCATAAACGTTTGTGGAATGATTGCAAAGTTATTAAGCATTAAAAACAAACTGAAAAATTAATTTTAGGTTTGTAATGTTAGGACGGTAAAACTTTCAATTTATATTTATCTTTGATTATATGGCGTTTGTTCTCTCCAGAGAGAACCTTTGCCAGTATCAAATGCGGAAATTTCAATTTATTTGCTTTGTAATGATTTATATATTTAATAGTTATCTCATTTTTTTTTTAATTTTAGCATGGCATGTAATTCATAAAAGGAAACAGTGCAGTGAACTTTAAATTAAATGAATTGTTTTAAATTGACGAATGAGAGAATATTCATAGTGTATTATTGTCTATGAATAAACTTCCCTATTTATTTTTTGTATCTTTATTAGTTAAATTTTCAAAGGTTGTTACCATTGTTCGTTTAACTTTTACCTGTTTCTTAAGTTTTGCTTACGAAAATTACTTCGTTATAAATTACTTATCTATAGATAGACTATCTGCCTAAATACAGAGATAACATTTATCAATTTATATGAAGGACCCTTTCTCAATGGGCAGATCATTGAGAAATAAAACTAAATACTGTATAGTGGTTTTTAGGTTTCCTTACCTCAAAACGAAACTTGAAACCCATATGAGACAACTTTCGTTTCTTTTTGTAACAGGCATTTTTCTAAGAAACTGTTTGACGTAGAAATTTGGAGTAACAGTAATAAAACATATAACTCACTCGTATCTCATTAACTAACTCTGAAATATATTTAAAAGGATATTTTAGGGGGGCAAATTAAATACTGAAAACATTTATTTATATTCCGTTTATAATGTGAGGTATCGTTTGGAAAGGTTTCGTTTATAAGGGTTTCTGAAATATTCTTTATAAATTTAGTTATTATATGTTCAGAAATATATTTAAAAATATGTATAAACCTAGAAACCTAGAATTATGCAAAAAATATTTTTTTAGAAAATGGTTTTCGTTAGACTACGCTCCAGTTGTACGAAAGCTATAGTAATGAATCTAGACATCAGAATTTTTTTAAATATATGCTATGTTTTATGCTTGGGAAAAATATAGTGGGGAATATATTTACGTTGAGAAAAGTTAATACTTTTAAATAGTTTAATAGAAATATGTGTACTGAACCCTCATAGTGTTCTGTGCAGAAGTACGAGTTATACTCTCGCTCGATAGAGTGTTTTATTTTTTCCGAAACATATTATAATATTATATTTCTATGTGCCCTGTATATTAAAAAATCACAAAGCATTACAGGAAAATTTTCAAGTAAACTGATTAAATAGTTTTTACGTAATTATTTCGTTCAATTATTTGATTTCTACGGATTTGTAACCTCTGTCAAGAAACTCTATAGTTTCATCATGTCTGTTTCTGTTACCACCTGATTACTCTTTCATTTTTGTACTTATTAAGAAGAACTTTGGAGTAGACATAAGTTAATAAAGTAAAATCGAATATGAAATAAAATTTAAGAAACTTTTTTGACTAGCTCCATACAATTAAAGAGATGAAAATAAAAAAAAAATTACCCTGCTCCATTAAGTGGAGTCTTGCTGGCTAAATCTTCCGAAAAGCGACAAAGTCTGTTTTAGAATTAAGTAATTTTAAATATTCCTATTTTTCAGATATTTCGTTCGTCGAAAAAATGCTAAAATATAGCTCTTAATAAGTACTTTAAATGAAAATTATTACGAATATTGCATTATTTACAACATCCTATGACTTTTTTGAAGAAATCATTTCATACAAAAATTAAATTTTCTCAAAGTTTAAAGAATTTCCCGTGTTGGGGCGGGCAAAATCCTGAAATTGCACCTTTTATAACACCTAATACCTATAAATCTAAGACTATGGGGCTATTGCTCATTTTTTTTATCTTCACCTTGCTAGAACCATAGAATCCACTATTGCTATAGCACTGACTATATCATAACTTTAGGTAATTGCGTGATTATAGTACATAACCAAAGTTAGAGTAGTCATCTAATTTCCACATTTTGTTGCCAAAGGGTACAATAACAATTTTATTGATTTTTATATTTTAAAATATACTTTTACTTTCTTTACTTAATTCCCATCATATTAGTAACCTGCCTGTAGTGAGCCGGATGTAGTATTCTTCAATTTCAATAAAACTTACTATTAGTCATGAAGTTTTTAATATCCCTCGATCATAGGTATTTGGCCTTTTATGCTTATGAAGCAATATTTTATTTCACCTGCCTAAAGGTTACATTCCTCAAATAATTAAATGTATGTTGCAATTAAATTGACGTCGCAAATGTTGCCAAGTCATTTTTGTTTTTATTGCGACTTATGTTCATTTTTGTCTTCTCCAATATGCGATCTGATCAAAAAACATTGTAGATCTTGTCACCGAGTGCCATTCAAGGGTAGAGTAATGAATTTTAAAAGGGGGTACAGTGAGCAGTTGTGAACCTCGGTTAGGATAACATATTGCAAAATAAGGATCATAGCTTGATTAAAATGAGATCTTGTTTTAAATTGCAAGAAATGTTACAGTAACATATGTAATGTTGAAGTTATTTAGGCACTGTTTACAAGTGGGTTGAACTATTTATTTTCTAAGAATTATAAATAATTAAATTATCGGATGCAACCTAGATGCCCTTCTATATCAAAAACCAAAGACAAAGTCGAAGAAGTGGGAGAAATAAAGGCTTACTGAAACATTTAATACGTGCAGTGGAAACGATTTAAGAAACGTACAAATAGTATCATATCCAATCATAACCACACTCCGTATTACGTATTGTTTCTGATATGACAATTTACATAAAAAATAAACACAGTGTGTTCTCATTGATCTTATCCACAAGACCTGGTACTATGCAACTTTGCTCTTCCCTAATATCAAATTTAACTTGAAAGATAAATGTTTTAAATCAATTGAGAAGATAGGAGGAGTCACGTTAACATAATTAAAGATACAAATAAAATATGGCTTCCAGAAAAATTTACGAAAGTGGTAAAAAGGGTGATCTTAGTGTGCTCGGAGCAAGGGCGGGATGTGATTGTAATTTATCTTTTGTTACAATACATTTTTCTTATTAAGACATTCACCATATTTTTTTATCACACCTGGTACTTAAACATATTCAAAGTGTTGCGTCAATAAGTAAATAAACAAATTAACCATTTTCACAGAATTTAGCTCAGATATGAGGCTAAAATTGGTGGGACAACCGTTGGTAATGGAACTGAGTAGCATACTTGAAAGTCACACGGCCAATGTAAAGAAAGGCACTAACGAGAAGCCACTGGTGCTTAGCTTTCACGGGTGGACTGGCGTGGGGAAGAACTTTGTCATTTCAATCCTAGCAAATGCTCTCTACAAAAATGGTATGAGCAGTAAATATTTCAAAATGTATGTCGGAGAACATCACTTTCCACATGAATCAAAGGTCGAGGAGTATAAGGTAAATTAATCTAACTTAACGTATTTAAAACTCTATTCAATTAAAAATCTATCTCTCTTTTGCATGTCCCGATCTTTTTGTCTATGCACTAGGCATAGACTAATGGGTGAAAGTGTACAATTAAAAAAAAAATGTAGAGGATTTAAAAAAAACCCATCATAATTAATTTAATTTTAAAAAGTATAATAAAATAATGTGTCCAAATTTGACCCCACCACACACAAGAATAAGTGTGATGTCAAAAAGCAATATTTCTATTTAAATTTTTTTTTTCAAAACCTTCATTTTCATGTAGAACTTCCCTAAAATTAAAATAAAAATAAAGTTTTTAATTAATTTATCACTTCACTTACATATTTTCTTTTAACGTTGTTACATGCTGAAAATGTTGAAAACTAATTATATAGTCATACATTAATCATCAAAAAAGTTATTTTGAAGGAAATGTTTTTAAGAATTTTTCAAATAATTGGTTATAATCGTTATGTGAAAATGTAGTGTTAGAAAATATTATGTTTTGTAAAAATATGTATTTACTAATAAATTGATACTCAAATATCAAGTTAACATTTTTTTTGGCAATAAAAATAAAATTTAAAATTACATATGTCAAAAAGTGAAAGTTAAATGATTGCTTCCTCGCTTTGCTATTGTTTCTTTCTTTTTTTTTTAAAGGAAAACACACAACGTTCTATAACACACATTTTCAACAGATTACCGGTCGGTATAGAAGTTGATTTGGTTAGTGTGAAATGGCCCATGCCATGTCGGCACCGTGTTTAAATCGGCACTGATATTATCGAGGTAATTCAGTTGTCCTAAATATTGTGAAAATATCCTATTCAAGAATGATCCTTAGGTCAGTCTGGTATTCCCATTAATTGTTGCAAATCAACATTTATCGTAAGTTTAAGTGATTGTGCTTCTTACTTTTGCTTAACCTACCTATTTCAACTTTATTGACACTTAGTTTATTTTGACACGTAACTATACATGTTGTATCGAATTTAATTGTTTATATGTAATTCTGGTGAAGATATTGGTGAAATATATTGCTGAATTCTGAGTTTAAGGCGTCATCTTTAATGATTGTATGCCAGTTCGTTTGTGTCTGCTTGGGGCCAAAACACCTATCTGAAGTGGTCTTTCCCCTTTGCTTAAAAAGAAGGTTATTCACTTATACAATAAAACAATTTATTTTGTACATATCTTGAATAGAATATATAGCTTAATATCCTGTTCAATCAAGGTATTTAAAATGCGTTCAATTGGCTCGAGTTAATTGTACACCTGCCTGCAATTTGCCGACAAATGGAATTTTAAATTTTACGTTCAAGTCTTGGACTTGTAAATCAAGATGTTGATAAAAGCATATTATAAAAAAAATTGGTTAACAGACTTAAAGTATGGATCCATATTTGTCTATATTCCTTGAAATTGCAGATGCAAATTAACCAAAATAATTTTAGTTGAAAGTTTGTAATGAAACCCTAGAAACTAGGATTTCTTTAGATTTTTCAAGATGTTTACTTGGTAAATTAGATGACATTTTGCATATCGCTTTGTACATAAAAATTAATAAATTAATTAAATATGAACATAAGGCTTTTCCGTTTACACCCCAATCAGTCGGATGAGTTTATAAAGTTTTAAATATTATATAAGTGGTTCATGCCGTTTTACCATGGAAATTTTAATGTGTTAGAAATTCCACGATCAGGTAGAAACATTCATGGAAGTTTGAGTTAAAATTGACAGCAATATAATGAAGACATTAATTGATATCAATTTAGTTTACAAAAATTCATAGAGATCAAAAATTTTAATTGAACAGGTACATCTAAAATTTTAATTGAACATAAAAAATAAGCTAATAGTTAACTTTTAACGGCTTAACGTTAGGTTTTGGAAATCTCTGGGTTTGGGTTACAGGGTAGGCTGACAACTGCCAAGTGGCAGATTTTCCCAGACTGGGTTAAATGTGATGGTCAAATTCCCACGGTTAGGTCTGCATGGACATTTTTAAATTTTTTTTAGATGGCTTAATTGAACCAATACATAAGGTTCAACTGAGCGAGTCACGTCATCACAGTATACTGAATGAGCTTAAACACATTTCACGTAGAATAATATTAAAGGTGGCTGTGGAAACTGTTCTGTGTAATGAATAGCAACAGGTTGTGAAAAATGGATCTTGGAAGATACATTATCTTTGGGAAGTGAAGTTGTTTATAGAAAACAAGTTCAAAAGCAGGACTTCATTTTAGCAGAGTCATGATCTCAATTTTAGTTGATTGTTGTTTTCTATAAGCTGGTTCTGTGGAACCTAACAATTTTTTAAATATTTACTGTGACCAGTTGGATACATCAGTTACAATGCTTTACAAGAAGCATAACTAATAAATAAAAAAAAATTCAAATAATGGTAAAAATTGTTATGGTGAACACACAGTCCTCCGACTTCCGCATCAAACCACTTTCTGCCGGTTTTTTAGGTTGTTAGTCCAACTGGCTGGGGGAGACCCACACTCTGCTTCGATGTTTGTAGCTACCACTCAAGGACTCATCTAACTCATTGGTTGTCAGTTCTTTGGCAAATATGATCTAGCCGTTGTCACTTCACTTTGCTTATGTTAAGCACTATGTCGGCTACCTTGGTTCTCCGTCGGACTTCCTTACTTCTGATTTTATCCTTCAGAGACACTTTCTTTCCATCGCTCGCTGAGCAAGGAGTGGTGACACGCCTTGGTAAAGGCATCCAGCAGAAAGATGATGATGCTGATGATAGAATGTGACGTTTATTGCACCTGTTTTATACATCAGATATTGTCCTCTTCAGTATTATTTTGGTAATAATATTGATAACCTCTGTATTTTATGACATTTTATGTTTCCTGCTTTTATATAAGATTACGAATTATAGTTTATGCCATAGAATATTTGTGGGCATTCTGTCCTGCGAACATTCTATGCGAGACACGCTCAGCCTTGATATTTTTTCTACTCCTTTACCACATTGTGAATACGATTATGAAGTTGCTTGCTAGTTCATGATTGATCATTAGTAAAGTTGTTGCTCAAATTGCTGTCTCATTTTTAAAGGTTCCATACTTCAAACTGAAGTATGGAACCCATATGAGATAACTATGCAATCTAGAAACTTAGCATAATAGTACTTATCTTATTTACCTACATATTTTGCACCAGCTACCTTTTTAAAATACCTACTCATGTAACAATTAAAAGTAAATAAAATATGAAAAAACTGTTTTTTTATATTGTTTTGTGTATCACGTGGATATCATTTGCAAGAGATTGTTATGAGTTATTTAAAAATATATCTCCTCCAGCCCTTATTTTCGAAACAATTGAATGAAACATCATAAAAAACAGGGTTGGCAAAATCTGACTAAAAAATTATAGAAAAACTATGGCGATTATCCTAGATCTTATAATTTTTTAAAACACGGTGCATCCGTGTTTTTCATGACTCTTAAAGGTATTGTAAGCAATATATTTACATTGTGTAAAATGAAAGCTTAAAAGAAATACTCTGTAAGTGCCTAAACATGTACAGAACCATCGTTGTTGTGATGCGAGTTCTATTTGTACTCGACAGGTTTTTATTGTGTTAAAATTGGACGAAGAGTTTTTTAAAAATAAATAACGAAACAATTAATCAATAATATTTCCTAAATTATTTGAATTGCATTTTCATGCACTTTTCTGTCATATTCCTCCATCTTGAATATTTGTTTGCTTTTTCCTGTGTCATCATTGTATGGATTTTCGATTAAAACAACTGGATTTATGCTCAAATCAAAAAGACTATCGCAACATCTCGCTATATGATGTGCCATCTATCGATGTAGTATTAAATTCTTGTTCTATAGCAGTGACACTTGATACATGCATACCAAATTTGATAGTATATCTGCAAAATACTGACAAATGTTTTCTACAGATATAGTCAATCACAAACAAACAAATATAGATACTTACACATTTATAATATTAGTTAACTCATAATTAATCAACTCGTAATCATATTTAATAAGTGACCACAGATTTTCTTCTTTCAACAATAAATAGGAGCAACTCAAGAAAGAAGTGAGTGCTATGGTAAAGAGCTGTGCGACAGCGATGTTGGTCTTCGACGAAGTTCATAAGATACCGCCTGGTGTTTTGGACGCATTAATGCCTATGATGGATCACTATACTTCTCTCGATGGAATTGATTACAGGTTAGTCTCTACTAGAGATATGTACCAGATACTTTAATGGTGTAGTCGCAGTTAGATTTTGCACAGTCGTTATCCTTATTTTGACAACTACTTATTAGAAAACTGAGTTAAAGCGTATCCTTATAATCGTTATGCTCTTCAGCTTCCTTCAGGAAATTTTTCAGTATATTTGAATTGCTTTTGTTTTCCTGATATATCTGACTGATTTCCATATATTGATTGTATAAAGTTTTATTATTTTTTTGTGTCGTTTACCTTTTTTTTAATAGAAATAAAAAAGAATTCAAATGCAAGTTTAACTTGTGTGACAGATATTTAATATTATAATTAGTGTTGCCAGATGCCGTATTTTACAGGTGTCCTATATTTTTAGATACAAGTGCCCACGGGGACAATAACTATCCCATATTTCTGGAATTTGTAGTGAATAAGACCATATGCGCACAAAGAGGGCCGTTAATGTTTGCCAGTGATTTATGAATGAAGATGGGAAGTAAACATTGTAGCTAGCATTATTTTGTTAACCGTCCGAGTTTCCTCGAGATACTGTAGTTTTCTGCTTTTTCTGGATTTTTGCGTTACAGATGAAAAAGTAATTTGGTAATCCTAATTGTAATTAGATTAAATTGGATATATTAATGTAAAGCCTATCAATTTTAGCTATTCATTGAAATGATTAATTAGTGGAATAAACATTTTTACAGCATTTTAAAATTTTGTTCAATAAATTTAATAATATGTAATTAAATATTTTATTTTTAGGTTATCTATTTTATTAGCTTTATTTTGATACCCTGCATAATGGGTTTAAAAAAGTATTCTTGCCTCATTTGATCCTTCTAAAGTATCCTTAAAGTTGAGAATTTACATTTTTGTAGTTTTCGTCTAAGTTTGTGTTATTACTAAGTATGGCCGTTTTAAAATTCAACCTCTGAGAATCTGGACGACGTATGGCTAGTCAAATAGACACCGAGCTGATTCTGCAAATATTCTGTTTTAATATAGAATACAAAAATGAAAATTTTGTAAGACTTTATTTTCAGGTTTTTTTAAGAGAATTGAACTGAAATAAGTTCACCCTAACACATGATTAAAAATAACTTCAGCATAACACAAATCTACAAGAGTATATAGGTAAATGTTGTAGCTTTTCTCAATTAAAAGATTGAAATATTTTGATAACAATTTGACAGTTTGACAGTACGGATACGCATATTGTTGTGCACATACGTTTAAAATGTTATAAAATTTAAAGTGACTTCATTTGGTTTTGATTTCTCTTATTGTACTTGACGGCACATTTATAATGATTAATTTCGAGCTTCGGAAAATCTTACCTTTTTTTCATTTTTTTATATTTAACCTATGTCCTACAAAAACTAGAGAAATATTTTTTGTATTCAAAGTGGATAAATTTCAGGCTTTTTATTTTGGTACATAGATGGTAACTATTGTTTTTGGTTAAAATTGGTAAAGCGGTTTGGGAGATCTAACTAAAAAATAAAATTCTTTTCCTCTAAACTTAAATGTATGAATAGGCACTGCGTCAAAAGACTGTAGAATTCACGTGCGTACTGTGGAAAGATGGTTGTTGCGTTGTTGATGTTACTATGATTACATTATTTGACAGTTTTGTGTTAAATTTATATCATGTAATTATTTTGGTGGATTATTTTTTATTTATTACTAGCCTTTATCTTTGTATAGATTTTTTATTAACCAGGTGGAATTTTACCCCAATTAATGCAAACATGCCTTTTATTGTAAACAGTGTATCTTTTGTAAGTATTTGAATCAATGAAAAACAAAATTACTGAATCGACTATTGAAGAGCTTCTGTATAGTTTTGTTAACTAGTTATTTCTTGTATTTGTCATAATTATGTTTGTATCGCAAAAATGTGTTTAGCTTTAATAAAAGAAACTTATATCTTAGTTTGAACTTAAAGCCTAATCACTATGACTGTCTCAACACTCGGTTCTTACTGTGTGAGTGCTAGTAATTCAAGTTCCTTAATGAATATTCTATTATCACAAACTTAGCCTAGTATTTAGCACAAATAAATTGGGTAATTCGTAAATGAAAGAGAAAATCAAACAGGCGTGGGTTTTCTAATACCCTGATGTGCCAGTATGTGTTAAGACACCATTCATTCTATGTGCATCCGCTTAATCAAAAACAGAATGATGAATCAATGAGTAATTTTAAAATTTAAATTTAGGCATAGAATAAAAAATTATAAAGTTACCAAATGCCATGGATAACTTACTAGTAATTATGTATAGTTCTTAATTTTTCGTATACATTTCAATAGAACTAAAAATGCACCATCTAGAAGCTGGATTTGTTACAAACTTGACATATTTTCTATATTTAGGTCAAGATTTTTTATAAATTTTCTGAAAATTTGCCAGAAAAAATACCTTTTGAATGTAACATTTTTAGAATAGATATTCTTTACCAAGGTTTCTTTAGTTTTCTCATTACTGAAGTTTTCATAAACCTTAGTGATTATATTAAAATATATATTTAAAAATAATTTACAACAGTCATTAAACACATTTCCAACATTTTATTTAACATTATATTTAAAACATTAATCTAATTTTAATGTTAAATTCATTAATATTAAATAATCATTATTATTCATAAAACTATTATATACAACGTCAGTTGCTTCATCAGAAACAGGTCTGCATGATTTTGTCCATGTTTTTGTCAATGCCGACAATTTGTAAACATTTCAAACTTTTCCATCAATAATTTGTGCTCCATGCTATTGTTTTTGGTGCCCTTTCGCGGTTAGAGCTGTACTATTGTAAATATCCCTAATACATGCTATGAGAAGTTACAACTTCATAGGTAAAGCCATATTGTAACAAACGAATAAAGAATAGAATCAATTTTCAAAAATTTTTTGCTACGTTCTTATTTTGAAATAAAGTTTTAAATGCACAATATTCGAATTATAATTTGTCAAATAATATGTCTGTATCGTTACGATAAAAATAAAATGAACTTTATTTATTTCAGGCGAGCAATATTTATATTTATTTCAAATATTGGCTCCGAGATAATAACGGACAGGCTGCTAAAACTGTACGATGAGGGTTACACGAGACAAGATACCACCATGGCCTACTTCGAACCGTCGATTCGGGGCGTTGCTTATAACATAGGTGACTATATTTAAAACCGAGTATATCACGATGATTAAAAATACCCAAATTATAATTCAGAGTTATAATTTTAGAAATAAATATGTATGCATTTGGGTATATACGGTTTAAACATTTAAGTGTACTTTTATTTGATTGGATTGATGATTGGATATTTATATTAATTATTATTTTTTGTCATATGAGTAAGAAATATGTTGGCAAATAAAGCCACTGTCTCAGTTTACAAAATGAACTAGTCACCAACGTGTATACAAAAATTAAATCCCTGCCCTGTGGAATACTTTCAACTATTGACACAAAAATTGAGTAAGATTGCCAGCGTCTTTAAATTTTTGACAACATAAATAATTAGACAGCAAGCGAAACAGATGATAATCGGAGGACAGGGTTTTTTAAAAATAGAGTGGGCGAAAAAGCCAGTACAGTATAACCAATTATTGTTTGATGTGAAGTCAATGGCTCCATGCACACATTGCTACTCTTCTAAAGCTGAAAAGGTGTTAGTTTGTACGATATCAAACAGAATATTACTGCTTCTTTCTCAAAACATGAAGGTGTTTTTTATTGCAATGTGAGATTCTTTTTCTTCTTTGTCAGCACTACAGCCTGGTGCAGGCCAAGGGTTTCCCAATCTGCTCCTTCCAGGCAGTACGAGTTGATGCAAGGTTTCTCCACTTGTTGACTCCCAAAATGTTTAAGTCTTCCTCTACACTGTCCGACCACCTTGTAGGTGGTCTTCCTCTTCTCCTTGTACCTTCAATCTTCGCGAACGTCAGTTTTTTAACTGGGTCCAGATTTTCCTGTCAAAAAACGTGCCCCAACAATCTGATTCTGTAGGACTTGATTACTCTCAAAATGTTTTGTTTATATTTAATATAAATTTCATTGTTATGTTAGCTTCTCCAGATGTTATTTTCTTTGACCGTTCCACAAATTGATCGAAGGATCTTTCTTTCAAAGATGAGTAGCCCATTCTTTTCTGTTTTATTGATTGCCCAGGTTTCGCTACCATACAAAATGATAGATCTGATGAGAGTTTTATGTAGATTTATTTTTGTATTAACAGAGATGAGTTTTGATTTGAGTTGTCATTTTAGACCATAGTAATGTGAGATTAGCTTTGCCATATAACAGGAACTTAACCTGGAATTTGTGTCAAAAAAGCTTTATAATTTTTTCAAATTTAACGTAATAAATTGCTCTAGATGAGTATTATCAGGGATCAAAGTTTTCTTCTTTGAATCTATGGTAACAATACTTGGCTGTGTCTTAGAAGACTGCATATAGCTTTGTTTGCTTTACACCCCAAAACAGAATTCATATAGCGAGTGGATTCTAAGTTCTCCCTGTGAAATTTCTATATTTTGTCTATTATTTACTAATTTTGTCTATTATTTTCT
This sequence comes from Druceiella hillmani, assembly GCA_039881145.1. Lineage (NCBI taxonomy): Eukaryota > Metazoa > Arthropoda > Insecta > Lepidoptera > Hepialidae > Druceiella > Druceiella hillmani. Next base: position 1,623,568 of record JAYKKI010000078.1, on the reverse strand, counting down.
AGTTTTTTGTCTATTACTTCTATATTTTGTCTATTATATTCTAAGTTGCTAACTAGATAGAAGATTAAACGGTAATATTATGTAAATAATATTGCAAATTTTATTTTGCAAAAAGAAAATTGATTGCAGTGGTAATTCAGTGTATTTCTTAAGTCATTTTTTCATAGAGATTCTTTTTGCTGTAATGACACGTTGAAATGTAATTATGATCCAGACAATGTTGAAAAATAATTTCTCAGTGAAAGGCCCAATTCTACAAAATGTTATAGATTACTATCATCTTATATTTTTGAGTGAAATCTGAAAAAAAAGCCTTGCTGTATCAAATAACCAACACTCCGTATTCATAAAACATTTTTTTTTCTTCACCACTTTTGAATGACTAGTATATTTATAGATACTCAAAAGTAATATAATTAAAGCCTCCATTCATTTTTCCTCCAAATATTGTTTGTTCAAATTGCAATGTGTTTGTATTCAGATTAGCATTTCACATCTGCAAATTTTATACATATATCAATTTCACTTTAAAAACTCTAGAGTAGTGAACGTAACAGTTACACTTAATATATAATTAAGAATAGAGGTTATAAAATATTGAACATAAAGAAACTAAGAAAAAAAAATTAAAAAGCTAAATAAATATTTAATAATAAGAAATTGCATAAAAAGACATTTGAAGTTTAAGATTTGGCTGTCCTTTATTGGTAGTGAAATTACTTTTCGAATAAGTTTTTATATTCCTTTTTTTACGAGTATTACTTAGTTCAGTGTTCCGCAAAATGTGTACCGCGGCACACTGGTGTACCGTGATCATTAGTTGGTGTGCTGCGGAAAAATAACGTTATCTTATAAAATTATTTTAGTAAGTAAGTGAGGGTAAGTAAAGTACCTACACAAATCATGCGAGCGCACGAGCGAGACGTTTTGTTTCATTCATCTAATTCTGTAGTTTCGTTTGGCGCGGCGGCCGGCGGGTCGCAAGAGGCGGGGACGGGGGCCCCCCGCCCCGCTACCCGGACTCTCTGGCTCACCAGCCAGTCAGTGCGAGTACGACTGCGCCATTTAAATTCATCGCACGCTTTTGTTTCGTCGCTTATTGTTATGCTTATTATTCTAAGCGTAAAATAAATATTAAAATAATGGATAAATTCATTAAACGTAGTGTAAGTTTGTCAAGTGAAAGTAATGAAGAAGAAAAAGAGTCAATTAAAAAGGAACCTAAAATCGTTCATCGAAAAAATGACGAAAGCTACATAAGTTACGGTTTTACATATTGCGGAGACAGTCTCATGTTTCGCCTTAAATACCTTTTCTGAAATTTAAAGTTTAGGTTTGTTGATTAATACTTAATAAATGTTGATTAATATTACTTAAAAACTAATTTTTAATTTTTGGTGTGCCACCAAAAATTTTAGTTTTTCTAGATGTACCTTGAACACAAAAAGTTTGCGGAACACTGACTTAGTTTATATAAATTATAACTTTATAAAAGAAAAGTTCAAAATTCACTTTTGCACTGAGAATATTAAATATGAGTGTCGTGATCAATTTCACTCAATATTATTTCTGTACAAAACTTTGGTGCCATCTTTTTTGATCTTTGCAATTATATCTACAATGATAATTAGTTGTTTGTTGACATTTTGATGTACTTCCATTTGGTTTATAGATTTTTATTGTACCTATATATTAATATAGCATTATGTGTTTCACGCAAAATACAGGTGGGTTCGCGAAAGCCGCTTTCATATTTCATCACCTCATCGATCACTACATCCCATTCTTGCCCCTGGAGCAGGTGCATGTGGAAAAATGTACAAGAATAGCATTCTCCGACCGCGGAGTGCCCGATCCCACCACAGAAATGATAAAGTGAGTTATTTTTATAGAATATTTTAAATGCAAACACTTTATGGCTACGTCAATAGAAATTTGCCAGCCATTTTTTTTAAAGAAGCGACGTCTACATTGTTACTAAATAAAATTATCTCTTAATTGCAGAACAAATCTTTGATGTGCGTTTTGTGGAATCTTCTAAAATAAATTAATTTCTTAAAACTCGTAATCTTTGTGTGACCCATGTTTGTCATATAAATTCGTTGAAAGCATTTTTGGATACAGAAAGAAAGGGGTGAGAATGAGGCATTATGAGTTTTTCTCTTCAATTATTTTCAACTAAAGCAGTCTCCGCAGATTGGCTCGCATGAGCTTCTTTGTTCATCTAGTCGTTAGGGGCAGTATTCAATCATAATTAGCCTTATCATGGTAGCCAGTAGATAGATATTTTTTTAGTTTTCTAATATCAAATTTATATAAAATACGCAATATGTATCAGTTTTTTCTTTGTATTCGGTTTTTTTTCTATGTTATAAATAATACAACAAAAACCCCATTTAAATTAGCTCAATAACTATTATATGATGTTAACGAGCTTCTCGCCTTCGCACTAGTGTACATTTGCAAAGATAGGGTCCAAAAAGGTTTTTTTATGAACACATTAAGTGTCTTTGGCCTGTAGCCTCGATAATAATAAAGTTATATGATTAAGATTTTTTGATATATAAATTTTCTTCATGAACGTAGTTCTTCATTTTATTTTAATTAACAAAATGATATATAAAACATGTTGCTCTTTTGTCCATTTCTCCCCCCCTCAGTTCCCCCTCTCTATGCAAGAATACATCACACGGAATATCATTAAAACACATGTTTCTACTTTCAAAGCTACTAATCGAATTTCTCTTAAATTTTTACTAATCAATATAATAAAGTATGAATGTCTAATTTTTATCTATCGAAAACACTTAAAATTGACTACAATATTCATATTAATAAGTTATGGCTCACATATAAAATATAGGTAAAAGCTGTTGTCGATTTTTCTTTAGACCTTTTTAAAAGCTTCAATTCCGACTTACACATTATTATTATATTTGTTTTACCATTTATCATGAAAGAAGGTACGACGAAGACCAACAACTTTTTCTCTGATTCAGTTGACATTATTAGCTATATCTCAAAAATGTTACCACATATATGCATATTGCATTATCTATGGCAATTCGGAAACTATAAACATAATATTGGAAAAGTTATATGTCAATAGGATTAGCAGTTTTTGTATGAATTTGTAGAAAATAAAATAAAACATAATTCTTTATTATATTAGTAGGAGAAGTTTACAAAAATAGACATGTTTTTAACTTTTTAATGTTAGATTGAGAAAATATGTAATCCATTTTATTACTGGGTCCCTGAATTTGACAATATTGAGAACCGCATCAATCATCAAATTATTGTTTGGATAATACAAAACAAAAATAAGACAAATATGTCAGAAATGATATTTATAGTCCTGCAATCTTATTTTTTCAAAAACTGGTTCAAAGTACAGACTTTTTGCCTTTATGTCTTTCGTTATATGTTAAAATTTATGAATAACTCTTAGTAAAGCAAAGTTTATAACTCAAGTCAAATCTTTTTTACACATGTAAAACAAATTTTGATTTGTTACGAAACTTTTCAGTAATAGTTTTTTTCAGTATTATCAAATTATGTTTAATAGAGAGTAGAGGAACACTAGACTTCAAGGGTACGACACAATGTCAAAAATGCATTTTAATTGTGTATGATTTTGTTAACCCATTTATTTAAGCAGTGGTGTGCAGTGCTCTTTGTGTAGAGCAAGCTAATATGGAGGCACATATAAAAAATAAATTAATATATACATATATAAATATGTATATTACGTAAAGTATATTTTTATTTTATTGCTACCAACGGTCTTCTTAACAAAATTCTTCAATCTAATTCTTGCCAATTTTACGCTTCTTTCGTCACTTTTTTACTAATTTTTAACTTTTGATGATCAATGGTCAAAAACAAAACCGCATAGGGTCTTATATTAAAATAAATGGTGTTAAATTGCTAACCAAAAATAGATTCATAAAAGACCTATTTATAATATTGCATTTTACATTTGTTTAAGTTGTTTGGCGGTGCTGGCACCGATTTCAAAAATAAGTAACTTAGTTATATATTATGAAAAAGTTGGTACCTATTTTGAGTTAATTATTTTTAACTTTTTGGTACCTATTTTTAGTGATTAATTAATACTATTAACTATCTTAATTAATACTACTAATTATCATTACACTACAACTAACATTCAGTTAGTTTCTTTCTTAGAATTATTTAAAAATATGGGCAAAAGCTAGTACATAGATAATTTCCTATTTCTCTAAAGTTGGTTGTCAACGACACATAGAATCGAAGCAATAGTAGTAGCCATCGGTGGTTAATGGTTAGCCGTTGAGGAGTTCCGTTCTCTATATCCAAAGTCCAATATTAGATTTTGCAAACTAACAACTACCACTTGAGGAGTTTCGTTCTCCATATCCAAAGTCCAATATCAAATTTTACAAAGTAATAACTAAAGTAACAACTAACCAGTAGCAGATATATTGAATCACAATTGATTTACTACCATCCGTTAAGGAATTACATTATTCATCTTCAGAACTCATTGTTAGACCTTGATCTAGTTGATGGTGCACTTATATTGCAAAGTAAAAACTACTAGTAACAAATATCTTGAATTACGTTTGATTTACTACCATTCGATAAGGAGTTCTTTTGTGCATCTCTAGAACGCATCATCTGACTCATATTTTGTAAAGTAACAACTACCACTAAGATATTTGATCTTAAATAAAGTTTAATTTATACTGCCATCTGTTAAGGAGTTTCATTGTTCATCTCCAGAACTCTTCATCAGACCCTAACCTGAGTAATTATTTTGCAAAGTAACAAGTACTAGTAGCAAATATCTTTAATCACGCTTGATTTATTAACATCCGTTAAGGAGTTCCATTGTTCGTCTTCTGAACGTATCATAAGGCCCTGGCTTGGTAAGAATTTTGAATCATAAATGATTCATTGGCAGTCGTTAAGGAATTCCATCATTCATTTCCGGTCCTCATTATCAGATCATCATCATATTTATATGAGACATCCCTTTCTCCATTCCTGAAGTATCCTCTTTCACAAAAGATTCTGGCAAATTGAGAACCTCCTCCTTTTTTTCAAGCCTGTTAGAACGCACTTTATAAAAAGACTTTTTTTATAATTGTGAATGATAGGCTTCAGCCTACCTCTAAAAGAAGCAAAAAGCAGAAGAGAGTTAGAATCTACTGAGTTACACACCCCTATTAAGACAGAAATGCACATTTGAAATAGTAAACTACTAAAGTAAACGCAAACAGAAAGCAGTAGCTAATTCAGTGAATTGAATTGCCATAATGTGATGTGTGTATTTATAAAATGGAAAACTAGCTATTTTTACTCTGTTTTTAGTTTATTTGCTCTAAATGACAGATGATCAATGAATGACAGGGCAGATCGTTATTACAACATAGTGATTCCGTGTGTATATTAATGTGTGTGGCAATTAAACATACATGGGATTGTTTCATTCTGAATATAGCCGTAAGCTGAGGACTGCTAGCTTGCTTTCACCCTAGAAATTGACTGATTGAACTGACGTAATCAATTTTTGTTTCTCACAGAAAACTTTTGTGACGGGAAGTTTATTGTAATTTCATATTTTGTAAGATAGGAATGAAGTTTTTACATTTCATTTAAAATGGCATGCACTGGTGATAGCGTTTGGTTTGTGCGTTCAGACTACAGGTCATATATTAAATTGCAGAAACATCACATTTAAATAAATTTAATTCATGGTCTTCACTTGAAGACCATAAATTGAATTTATTTGAATGTGATGTTTAACGCAAGCAATTATGGGTAATTGCTTATAAGGGACTGCGTGCCAGTACATTTAAGGATATCCTCAATTGATATAACTTCACCCTTCTTCAGTGCCGCCTTCGCAACCACAAATCTATTATATTGTATACCTTAAATTTTTACAACCATTGTTATCCATTAAATTTGCCATGTTCTTCAAACTTTAGCCCATGGGGCACATGCAGGAGGTTTTCCTCCTGGGGAGCACCCAGTACTATATATATTATTAAATACTATCGGCAATTTTTACCTATAGTTCCATTATTACATAATACCCTAGAATCTGCGAGGGCACTCCAAGAATTTGCTACACTGAGTTAACCTCTTGTAGCAATAACACATCACTCCATAAGAAAAACAATTTGCATCACCAAGTTCGACTTTTGCAGAAATATTTAAAAACAAAATATATTTTTTCTTAATTTAAACACATGAACACATAATCACATAATAATGTCTATCTGTAAAATTTCATTGGTCTCGAACTAAATATATGTGATATACACACAGATATTATAAAATTCGAAGTCTAATGTGTTAGATGTAAATAAGTCCTTATTTAATTATCTTATGTTTGTGTCCTCAGCGAGGTAATGTCGATACACACGTATGGACCATCGAAACTGAAGCCCATTTTTGTAAATGCTGGTTGCAAACGGGTTCTACAACAAGTCAACAAAATCATCGCCGCACAATCAAGGAAAGATAAAGGGGAACTGTGAAGTATTCTGTCTGATGAATGGCAGCGTTGTGTATATTGTCTTAGTTATTTATGATTTAAAGATAAATTTTTTACAACAATTATGTTTAATATTTATAAATTAAGAATAAAATTTGTTAGAAATTTTATTTATTTTTATTTATAAATTACTATGCTAAACTCTTCTTTTTTGGTTGTGGTAATAAATCTGCCTAAGGGCCAGGTGCTAATTAGGGAATTTATGCAAAAGGCCTGAAACAAATAGCTGTACCGCCAAAAAAATTATCAACTAATTATGGAAATTACCTCTATGAAAACTACCTACAACCATGCATTTTCAAAAAGGTTATGAAATTTTCTTTAAAAAGAAAGGAGAAAGAGGAAGGGGAAGGGGAAAGGGAAGGCGAAGGCGAACGCAAGGGCGAATGCGAGTGCAAACACGAGGGCGAACAGTTTCAGCAGCATATATACATGCATATTTATGTTATTATCACAGATAAGTCACAATAACTGTTTTAAGTTAAAAACGCAGTGAAATGAGACTTGTGCAAGAAAAGCGGTGAAGTTTATGTCGATTTAATAATCTAATCTATATTACAATAATCATCATAAGCCATTGTTTATAATTTGGTAGATTTTTGAATGTAGGAATGTATTATATGAAAATATTATAATTACAATTTTTAATTTTCAAATTAGTTACGATGAGATTTGCCAGATTAAAAAAAACCATATCATTTACTGATTTATCATTTATATGCAAATAATAAGGTCCTTCCGTTTTTTCGTTGTGGAGTGAATGAAATTAGTTATTATGAGATTTTGCAGTTTAAATAGTAGCCTATGTTATTTTCTGATCCGCCAACTATCTTTGCGCAGAAAATTATGTTTATCTGTTACTCTATTACGATATGAAAAAGGAACAAACAAACACACTTTTCAATTTTTAATATTAGTTTGGATAGTCATATTAGTTAGGATATTACCCAGGTTTGCAAGTAGCCTACATTATGTAGGAATTTATGATATTCCGGAATAGAAATTAGGAATGTAGGAATTTGTGATATTGATATGAACGTCCAGTACGTTTAGCTCGGCAATATCACAAATGCAAGATGTCACTTCTCTCAAACAAATTTTGCGACTGGTACATTAAAATTTTCTTCCACGTTGTTTGTTATATCGTAAGTTAAACTTCACGAATATCTAGAAAGTCTTGTGCTTAATTCTTTTAGTTTATAAATAATGCGGTCAATTCGAAAAATACTTGCTATTTACTCTGGGTTGCTTAAATATCTGGTGAACAAAAATATTGGGTACGATTCGTGTGGTCGTCAAATATGCCATATTATTATATGTATTTCGTTATTTCGTCTAAACTTAATACTTGTTGCTTCCAAGGACAAACCGTAAAATTAACCACGATTCTCAATGGTGAGCATTCAACTTTAAGGATGTTACGTAAATCAATACCATAACAAGTAGTTTAACATACAATTATTTCGTAAAAGATGATTTTCACTACATAAAAATAATCATCTATTTTAGTAATTTTAAATTTTCCCAACACAATATATTAAATATATAAATTCATTATAATGAATTATAACTTACATGTATTTTACATCTATGTTTCAAAACTCAATCTTATATTTAGAAATCGTCTAATATATTTATTTCATTTCAAAAATTTGTATGCATTAAAATATATAAATGATTTACTTAGAGTAGCTAGTAAGGTGAAGCAAAAACAAGTGAGAAGAAACTTAAAATAGAATTTGATTTAATCATTACGCCCCATTTCATCTGTTGGGGTTTATTGTATTATATTTTGGCTTTCATTGATTAGCGGTTAGTTTTTGTATGCTACAGAAATTAAATATAGAATCATAAAAATTTGCAACCTAAAAATTATGAACATACGGCTTGCTTAAAAATTCACTAGGAAACATTGAATTCTATCTATAATTCCAAAAATAACGAAATTGCTTTTCACTATTTTTCATTATTTTATAAGCAAATTACGTTATAGATATAAGCAAATTATAGACCAAACTTAATGTACATTTACTTTATATAGATTACATATATATATGTCTAATCATAATTTCATTTTGAAGTGAAAACTTCTTTAGCATCGTTGTGATTTGAAAGTCGATGAAACAAAAAGCGACAGTAAAAAGAGACAGACACATAAATTCATAAGATTTAACGCGGGAGAAAATGAGATAGGAAGCATTATACAGTGTTTCTTATGTTCGTGGTTGTCTTTGTGCTCTGCTTCGTATCCCCTCCACTCGTGTTTACCAAGGCATAGCGAGAGTTTGCTTGGGTTTCAGCGTTGTATGTGTGTTAATACGTGTTTATGCGCGCAATTGAAAATGATATTGTGAATAATAATTGTGAGTACTTGTATGTAAATTTTCATAAACTTTAAATTTGTGTGTATTCGATCATTTTCTGAATTAAAAAAAACATAGATGAAAAATTAAATAAGAGATTGATTTAATTTAATTATAAAATTAGATGAAATTTATCAATTTTATTTACATATTATTAATTATAAAAACTTTTCTAATTATTTTAGTTTTTATCAAAATTGAAAATTGATATTAAACTTAAATATTAAATTTAAAATTTTTGAAGGTTTCACTTCTATCACGTGTGAATTGCACACATGATTTTTTTTTTAAATTAGGTATATCTAGAATATAAATCTTATTACTCTAGTCTTTGTTAAAAAAAATGTGAAAAATTATATAAAAACAGTTACAATTTTGATCATAAATGAATGTGATTATGAAGATGTAAAGCTGCCAAGATATCATTGAAATATCCAAAGTGGCTGATACGGTTTCTGAGTAATTAAAACTAGCTATACGACAAATACGTAACTAGAGCCTAGCAGCACTAGCTAGCACTAGCTATACGTAACTAGAGCCAATTGACATAAACCCGAAACTGGTCGGCTTGATTGACTTTTATTCTTTCCTCGTTGTATATAATGTTATGAAAGTAAAATTTGTACCACATAAATGGTGTTTCATATGAAATGTCGAGGAGAACCCTTTCGATATGTCACAAATAGTAGAGATGTATGTCAATCTGCAATTCAATTAGATAATTATATATTATGCAATTCAATAGATAATTATATAGGATAGATTGAACGGAAGAAATAAATACCTATTATCCTTTGACCATATAAATACATGGACACCGCAACTTGCAATATTAAAAACATATATCTATTGTGTTAGTTTTACATGGCTCTACTATTTCGAAGTGTCCGTCAATTCAAACGGTAATGTATGTTTGCACTTACAATTTAATTTTGAATGGACCAAAGAAAACATAAAAGCTCTATAAAACAATTTGAATCTTAACCGTGCATTCAATCAATCACAATTAAATGAAACTATGTGATGTAGTATTATTTCTACTTTCTTTAAGTTTTTTACCACAACCTAGGATTCATTGTGTTACAACATTTTTAGGTAGGCTATTAGCAAAGATATTAAAGATATATATATATATGTATATATATATATAAATATATATATATATATATATATATATATATATGTATATATATATATATATATATATATATATTAAAGATCTAGACAGATATAGAAGATAGCAAAGATCTTAGCTAATAGCCCACCTGAAGATGTTGTAATACAACGTAACCTAGAGCATGGTAAAGAATTTAAAGATAGTAGAAATAATACTACATCACGTAGTTTCATTTAATTGTGAATAATGAATTTGTACAAAATTAACGCCAAATATATTTAACATTCAATCAATGTTTTAAAATCCAAAGTTAGCATAACACTAGGAATTTTTTTAAAGGGTTTAATATATTTATTTTATTTAGAGAAATTGTATAAAGAAATATAGTTAATCAATTAACTGAGAGTCTATTAAGTCAGAGCGAAAACAAACCAGTAGTAATTTAAAATGGAGTTGATCTAGTCATTAGGGGAAGTTCAGGTAGTCTCGGATGGCGGTTAGCCATGTACATTTAAATAACTGACAAAGAAAGCATGTTGCATAAACAAAATATTGTCTCAAATGTCCTGTCGCAAAGTAAAAAATAAAAGCAATTCGCCTATGGTGCCAAAGTTGAGCAAGTGACAAGTTACTCAAATTTTTGTTCTCAACAAAAATGTTTCGTGGATCCTATTGAACTTTATTAAAGGTTATCAAGTAGATAATGTAAATATGTGTATTAGTTTATACTTTTAAAATGCAGGAAATATAATATTTTTCACATTTTTAATCATATTTATTCTACATCTTGCACAGAAGTTTAAAAAAACTGCGTTGCTGGGAAATAGCTGTATCTAATATTATTAAATTAAAGAAATTATATCGTCCTGGACAGGATGATGTTGGGTAACATCGGACATTATTTTGAGGTTTTGAATTTCTTAATGTTGTTGTGATGAACTACCTTAGTCAATTTGTTATTTTATGAGTAGCATTTAAAAATAATGTTTCTGGTTTTTGCAGTAAGTTTGAAGAATTTCAAAATTTACGAGAAAAAAACCAGTAATAGAGGCAAGTCGTAACAAAAATAAAATGAAAGAAGCAGTTAAATGTGTAAAAAAAAGTGAGTTATCAATGAGATTAGCAGCAGTTGGTGATGTACCAGCATGACTATCCAAGATTAACAAAATCAAGTCTTGTTAATCTTGGATGGTCATGCTAATCATAAACAGTCGGCAGCTATAGAATATTCATTTAAGAATCATATTCATATGTTGAGCACACCACACGACACATAATCTGCAGCTACTAGACAGGATATATTTTATACCTTTTAAGGCTACCTTTTATACCTTTCAACCTTCAGCTGCCAATTTCTCAACTGCCAATATGCCTTCAGCAGCTCAGTCCTTAGCCACATATTCCTCATCACTTGTATCTTCCAGTAGTCATGCAACACAGTTTGGTACTAAAACAGTGCCTTCGACAAGTGCAATAATTTCATTGCGACAGTTGTTACTAATGCCTGACATATCTAAAAAAGGCTTAGTGACTTGTAAGCCTCTTCACTGTATAAAAAGGAAGACAGACGGGAAAGTAAAAGAAACAGAAAAGACCAAAAAAGAATAAAAAGGTAGTAAACAATTGTTAAAAACCAAGAAAAATGTTGAAAGTCAGTCCTAAGAAGATCGAGATAGAGAGAATGAGCGCATTATATGTGGTGAAGCTTTTGAAGAAGACTGGATTTAATGCCATGAGTGCAAAGATTGGGCATACGGAAATTGTATCGATATTTATGTTTCAGATCTCCAATATAATTTTGGATTTTGTAAGGCCAAAATATGTTAAAACTACCATTGAAAATTATGTCTGTAGCCACCCACCATCTTTTGTGTTACTAATAAATTAAGGCCGAAGTATTTGTAACAATTTGGTAAAAATTTGTAGAGTCAAATTTTAAACTGTTGTAACAATTTGACTCCTAATTTATTATTAATGTGATTGAAGATATTCTTAAATTTATTTTAAGACTGAAATTTGATTATTTCTACTTCATTTATATTTCTGGGGCTACCTGACCTTCCCCTACTTCCGATTTCGTATGTGTAGATTTAATATATTCTTCACTTTAGCTTTAATCGATGAACGATTAGTTTTTTTACGGAAACTATCAATTAAAAAAATTAATATTAAATTAATTATAAAATCTTAAAAGTCTGTAAGCTAAATATTATATTTATGTGACTTGCTTGAAAATTCACTTGGAAACGCAGACTCCTTTCCATAATACTAAAAATAATGACATAAAAATAATGCAGAATTCTTTCCATAATACTAAAAATAATGATGTAAATAATACAAAGTAATTATAATGATATAAATAATACAAAGTAATGTTTTATAGACAGCATATATAAATATATGTTAATTCATAATTCAATTCTTTTTTAAAAAGTATATGAAAAATTTATTTTAACTAAAAGACTTAAAACAATACGAGAAACCATTTAAAAATGTAACATTACGTAAATGTTCATTACAATTACATAACTTTAAAATGTGATGATAGGTAATCGATTTCTCTATATTTTTATACAAATTTCGTTGACGTTTTCATACATCCTCATAGGAAAATTTACTATGTAATTTTAGTGATTTTTAATTCGTATTTATGAAACAAATATAACATATATTGACATTTCGCTAGCCAACTTTAAACATAACTATATTCTTAATATATTGAATGTAATTTTTCGTTGTAAATTAGCGTAATATTGTTCGTAAATAGCGTGACTTGTCATTCAAAAATAGATGCATTTTCATGATTCTTCTCAAATTAAATTATTCTTAATATAGTAATGGACGTTTTTATTATAATCCTGCCCCAACTTTAAAGATACTGAATTTATTTTTCTAATTATAAGTTATTTATGAACATGTGTTGCGTATTTCTGTAGATTTATCATATATAATTATAACTATAACGGTACTATTTGCATGACGGCTCCTTAAGAATAACATCAAGTTGATTTAAATTTATTCGATTCGATATAGATTGATAGTATTTACTTTGGGCTATTTTAGTTTTCATATTTGAAGTAGTAATATATATAGCTACAGAACTAAAACGTAAACATTAAAGACCTTTATTTGTTACACAGTTTCAATGAATTTTAAATTATTGTTAAAATGATGTGATAATTTACCACATAGCTATATGCGAAATATTAATTTGTAACAAATATTTTTACTCGTGTTATGATAAAGATTTAAATGTGTATCAATAGATCAACGAAAAAATGTTAAGCGAAATAATAATGAAATTGTAATTGGATTAAGAGAAATATTCAAATTATTAATAAAGTAAAACTAACGCTAAACACTTTCATAAACAATTTAAGTACAAAACAGATTGCACAACTTCCATACGCCCCATACAAAAATTAAATAAAAACGGGTGGGCAGTGTCGGGGCACACGGCCGTTAGTTTAATGGGAAATATCTATATCAACGAGCCGCTTTCATATAATCGTTCGAAATGAAAACGAGGCATTGACTGCAGGCTGGACCTGCGCGTCGCAATCGGTGTATCTGCATGTATGGCAGTCTCGGCGACACCAGTCTTTCTTTGATTGGACTTAATTTCTGCAGATGGGTAGCTATATCCGTTACTCCTGCTCAGCGAGTGCACTCTTTTGTGTTCGCGCACGTCTGAGCAGTTCCTGCAGAATTTGAATCAAACCATATCTTCACCAGGAAAAGGATTCTTAAAAAATTGGGCCACAGGTGCAGTCACGGCCTTCAAGAACCACAATCGATCTGTTATACGAGATATGATATTTGGGTTTTCAAAAAAAGAAGTTTGTTTAATTGACACAATTATTTATTTGATTTTAATTAATTAATTTCAATTATAAAGTATTAATTGACCGTTAGGCAGTCTCGACCGTCTAGTTAGGATGACCGGATACAACTGATGCTCCTGGTGAGCGTCTGCTGTTCATTGCTTCTTGGATTCTCACAGGGCAAGTGGATAAGGTGAACTTAGATATTGAAATTGCAAGAAGGTTAGGTGGTCATCAGCAATAACCTATAAAAAGAAAGGGTATAACGGCATCGCATACGTCACACTTGTGGCCGAACTCGCCATTCATAAACATATTAACTAAATTGTTCTGTAAGCAACTTCCATCGCCTAGAGTACTCCGGCCGATGTCCAAATTGCTCCGGTTTAGGTGACGTGCTCGTACAGTTAGACCTAACGTGGCTACCCACCTAGCTGTCCACTGATAGGTTGGAGCTCTCGTCTACCTCCATTGGAACTATAAGCGACTCAATTCTGGGCCGCTTGCCCGATCCACTTGGTCCAGGAGGTTCGAGATACGGGTGCGGCCTCTCCACTTGCTTCAGTCTGATGAGCTCTCATAGTTTTCGGGACCGTTTAGTCGATGTGGCTGGTGGTGGTCGAGGTCCCTCGGCCTCCTTTCTTCTCTTTTAAGCTACTTCCCGCTGTGGACGTATAACTGTACGTCTAGGAAGCGCCATAGTCGAAGTAGTCCGAAATTTTCCATAAAATTCAACTTTAATCCCCTTTTACTTTTGGTGGGCGCCTATTATTAATTATATTTATTTTGTACGTATTTATAGGGTAACGAATTCTAACTAACATGACCCCTTTCGTTTTAATCCACACACGTACTAACGAATTACAAGCAAACGAACGCCTCGTACGTGTCAATTTTTAACCCAAATTGCGATGTGCGTCACGCGGCACTGGCGCCTTCTATCTGCATGAGTCGAAGGTTCTGAGTAATGGGTACTTTCCTCTTTTCAATGATATATAAATGAATCAGCTCTGGCACGCGATCACAGAGCTATACTCATCACCGTGACGACATGTTTTCATTCCAGGCGGTTTAAGCAAATGATCCTTTACTTACCGAACTGAAAGTCGTTTCACGTCAAAAAGTTTCGGGAATTTTGAATTAGTTTTATCAGCGCTTAAATAGACGGCCAGTATGTGTACTCTGAAGGGAGCATAGTCATTCAAAGATGGCGTTATAACAGAACATTAAATTTATATATATTATATATTTTTGAAGTCCGAGAAATATTCTAATTAAAAAAATATTTTTATTTTCATAAGCTTTATTAAAACTTCTAAATAACAACAAAAGTACGTCTGAGGTTTTCCAATTATAGTGTTTTAAAATGTAATTATATCAATTGTATTTTGGTAACCTAAACAAGTCGAGGCGATTCCTGGTGTTTTCGTGAAGGTTGGGTTACAGTTGGATCCAACGTAAGCCATTATGAGTAAAACTTGCACAAACCTGCAACATAAGATCATAATAAAATTTAGAAACACCTTGAGTAATATTAAAATCCTTATAAAAAAATACAAGTCGAAGAGAATATATATGAAATAAAAATACATTATTCTCAGTGAATTTCTAGCCGCCAGGTTTTGTACGGATGCGTAAAACCATAAGATCAAACATGGATATCCAAAAATGTACTGTGCGCGGCGACGGCATATAGTGACACTAACAATTTGAAAGCATTTAGCGCCATCTGGAGCTTTTTGAGTGTGCTTTCTTCACTTTATATCTTACAAATGGGATCAAGCGATTTTATGGAAACTGAAATACGCTGCTCTTTGTTTGGTCACGGATGTCCGACCTATTTATTCTGTACTTATTTATATTTTCAAACTACTAAATGTCGACTGGCAGAAAAAGTACACGTATGTCGTAAGTAAAGTCCAGCAGGAAAAGTACAGTAACGAACGCTAGGTGGCGTTATAGACGGACAGCCGACGAATAACAGAATGTTATTGAGATCTATCGCGCGATCTATCAATAAACGCGCCGATTTGGATAGGTAATGGAATTTCAAAGATAACTTCTTTTTTACTTCAATATTTTTGTCACACACGTATTATTGCTCTTTTGAGGGTAAAGCCTTTCGTCAACTATTATATATTTAACATTTGTTCTGTAATTATTATAACCCATGATAACTTCATTTCAGAACTTAAATGGACCTTTAATTTCAACAAGGCTTTTATCGTTAAAACCAGCAAGAATTAAATTTCACACTTCGAGAATTAAATTCTGTGACAATAATTATATGGCCTGCTGCAAACAGTTTCCTCCCCTTGTCACTTATACTTTTTTACATTTCGCCAATATTTGTTGGCTGAATAAAGGATATTCACGATTTTATAAACTTCGTAAGAAAAAAAATATTTGTTTTAAATTGATATATAACACAACAATTTTTACACCTAACATTATGACGTCTAACATTGCGAGTATTGAATTTTTTCAACAAGTCAATGTGATATAAATTAACGAAGCTTCACAAAACTTAAATGAAATATTTTATAGCTTATGTACATATTTGTTGCACTACAGAATTAGTAATTTTTGTTGTAAATGACATAATCTAAAAAATATACATATGTAATGGGAAAATAAACTTTTAATGGTTATCATTTATTTGCAAGATGTATTCCATAGATAAGTATCTACAAAATAATATATTCCTTGTAAACTCTATATAAAATAATGTTTTCTAATATAATTACGTGACGTAAATTCTCCCTGAACCATCTTATAATTAAATATGAAGATTATTTATAATAATATGCAAAGTTTAATATTAGTTCAGGGCATAATTTTCCAACGACCGTTATTTAAGCAATATGTCAATGTACGAAAAAATAATACCAGTCACGAATAGTAATTGTTCGCTCTATGAAAATATTTTGATGAAACAGCCAATAGGGGGCGCCAGAAAAGTGTGATACTAAAACGCTTTATGAATGAAATAAAAAGGGGTAACTACCCCTTTTTATTTCATTCATCAATATAATTCCGTTTTAAAAAAATATTTGAGATAAAATCGTTATTAAAGGACGATGAAAAATTTTTTTTTATGTGACATAAATGTTTCGCCCATAACACTATGTGCTATTAATAAAGAAGAAAATATTATTAGTGAAACAATGTTAATTTTAGTACCGCTGAACATTGTTAACATGGAGATAACATCACTAACATATCTTTATGAAACGTAACACTAATCAGTTTAAATTGTGGCATTAATGATTCATGATTAGCATATATTGTGATAAGCTAAGTTTAAAAAGGAAAGTCAGTTAGTGTCTATCAAAACGGTATCAAGTATGTCGGTATTAGTAAGTGTTCTGGCGGTAGTTATTTTAGTGATTGATTTTCTTGTGTTCAATCCTGTATGTCATTTCCAAGAATGTTGTATTGACAAATACTTACCATACAACGTTAGCAGTAAGTAAAAGTTTATCAATTTTATCTCCGTGTGAACATACTTCGTTTTTTAATTTCTGAAACACGAATTTCGTAGCAAGAGTTAGATGGAAAAGATTATTGAATAAGTGCTTATTATAAAAATTAAAACTTCTGGCTTTTTCTTTTTTGAATTGAAAAAAAAGAAGTCAGTCCTACCGTTTTAAAAATTGAATAATACTAATAAAAAGAATGCAAAAATTTTAATTTGGTAAAAGAAATGATTAATTTAAATAAATTTATAACGTTGAAAAAAAATAATTTAGAAAGTGTTTTCACTACTTCGTCACTTTTTACGTATTCTTGATTATTTTATGTCTATTTGACAATTTATATTTTTATTTGTAAATTAAGTGTTCAGTGACAAACACAGTCTAAGTCGAGTAAAAAGAGATTCGTGTAAAACTATAAAACTTTCTTAACGTCATTCGGAATAGATCGTTGACAGTTATTATAAATTAAAGTTAACATAATATATTTTATTTTAGTTTAAATTTGAAACATTCAAATTATCACAAAATTGTTTTTTTTTAGTTCAGACATTTGGCAGTTATATTAAATTATGTTATTAAACTGACATTTTATTTATTTTTATCTTTGTCGCTATATTCACTCATTAATTAGATCATACGGGAGAATCCCTGTCATTTCATTAAACTAAATGGCTTCATTGTTTACCATGACCATCGCGCGTTTAACGTTTAAATTCCCTTCAAAAAATGATGTATGATTATAATGCTTTGAAGCGACGAAACCCTCTCAGCAGACTCGTCATGTTTCTTTACTCAGTTTATTATACCGCATGTTGGCAATAAATTAATAAATATTTGAGTACATACGTAAATATAGTTTCGTAAAATTTTAATTTCCGTAAAAAAATAAATTTAGATGTATCGGCTTATTTTTACTGCTACTTTGGCTCGATGTCATGGTGAGTAGTCGATAAAAATGTAAACAACATTAAAATTTTAGAACGTTTTTAAATTTTTGGAACGTTTGTTACGAGCGAAATTAGAATGAGTGACTCAAGCGTACGGAAAAGCGTTTGATGATTTTGGGCGGAGATGGGGGCGTGCCCTACAATGTAATTGGCGCGTTTAAAATTTTAACTGTTGACATGCATTTTTATGCAATTCCCTGAACATACCACTTTTATCTTATTATTTATTCTGTGGGAGAAGCTTGCTTTTCGCGCCGATTGGCAAATACGGACAGGGTTGAGCTTGACGGTATGAATATGAAAAAAACCGGCTGTTGTCAATAAATAAAGAAAATAAAATTCTGCATCGCTTTCTGATACTTTTCTAGTGCGATTTGTACATTAGCTTAGCACACACGCATTTTTAGTATGTCTACGCATATCGTTAAAACATGTAGACGCTTCTAAACGCGTCGAATGCTCGCGAACGGTCAATGTAAATACGTTTCTTCAATGCGTTTTGTTGCATACAAAGGAAAGACAAACGTAACAAAAATATAAAATTTCCCTCCAGGGGTGTGAAATGTCAAATTGTGTTATTTTGCGTCAGGCTAAAATAACAGAATCTGAATATTGATTTGTACATCAAGCAAAATAACTGCTTTTTTACGTAATTTTAATGTATTAATGAAACGAACCGCCTTATGTGATCATTACTTATAACGAACAAGATGTTAATTTTTTTGTTAGATACCGAAGGAAAAAGCTTATGTTTATGTATTAACTTTGTTACTAAAATAACCTAAGATAAAATAATCCTACATTTAAATAAATTTTATTGGTAGAAGTTATCTTTCAAGGGGATATTTCTTCCCTTGTAGTCTTTGCTCTTGTTTATATTAATTCTAGTTTTAACTGGGCCAAATTCCACCTCAAATTCATTTTAAATAAGCACAAATTTTCCTCATTTTCTACAATAAAAAATTAACTTCTGAGAAATATTTTGATATATGTTTATAATATCACAACCACCGCTGGCACCCTCTGTAATATTTTATTTGAACATCTACATTAGCGCCCCGCTTATACTATAGTGCAGGAGATAGAGTCCTCGATAGCATGTATATAAAAACTCTCTTTTGCTAAAACATTCTTGTTTGAAATTTTTTAACATTAAAAATTAAAACTAAATGTTTTTACAAAATAAGATAAAGATTAAAGGTAATTTTATTTAAATTTGTAAGGTAATTTTACTTTTTCCTTTTTTAAATGATAAAATATTTATAAAAACAATGTATTTAATAAAAAAAATTTAAAAAAAAAACAAATAAATACAAAATACTAATGAAACAAATACAAAAAAAGTATTATTTGCAAATAGAATCTATTAATTGTGAAATTTTTGGAAACAGTTGTTATCTTCGTTCTGACGCAGTTCAACTTGGCAGATAAAAAGATTTTTCCTTTATATTCAGGCATTTTGCAGCATTAGAATTTCAGTTTCCATTCAGGGATGGGCTCAAATCTGTCCCATGATAAATCACGAAGAAAAATAATCACTATACATTTGAAATCCTCCACTTTATCCAAAGTATCAAAGTCAGGACTATCAAACTTTGTGATTAAGGGTTCTAAATTTATACACCCTATAAATTGAAAATGTTTTGTCGGCAACATTTTTTCCCATATGAACTTCCTCTTTTTTTCTTTTGGCAACCAACACTTTCACACTCAAGCTTCTTCGATGCATCTCTACTATGTAGTTTTGAATGAAACACTTGTATTTCATGAACTCTCTATCATCCCCGGCCTGGTACTTCTGATCCTGAAATACCCGACTGGGAGGATGAAGGCTTTTGCTGCATATTTCCGCTATGGTCAGCAGCTAGACCCAGATTTATATCTGCTAAATGACAGATATCTCTGGATTGCATAAATCCATGGTTATTTGGTTTGATGATTCTGCATGAATTTTTTATCACATTTGATTTCTCATATAGACGTACAGCACCATTACAAAATAAATTTTGAACAAATTGCTCATATGAAGCGGGAAGATTATCACTTAGCGGTTTTCTATTGTACGTATCGGCCTAGTTTCTGATATTGAGAACTATTTTTTAAGATCTTTTGTAAAACAGTCACAATTTTGTTAGAAATGAAAATATAAAAATAACGATTATGCTCAATGATAACTATATTACTGAATTTTTAGAAAATATCTACTATTTTTAATTTCCAAGTTTTTTATGTCTTACATACTTTTATAATAAATACCATTATATTAGATGTACATTGTAATAAATAAAATAAAAATGATACACAATTTATGTTGTAAATACTATTTAAATATTGTTTTCAAAATATTGAAAAAATTAAAGAACAAAAATAAAA
This sequence comes from Druceiella hillmani, assembly GCA_039881145.1. Lineage (NCBI taxonomy): Eukaryota > Metazoa > Arthropoda > Insecta > Lepidoptera > Hepialidae > Druceiella > Druceiella hillmani. The sequence continues at coordinate 1,602,915 of JAYKKI010000078.1, read as the reverse complement.
AAGCAAAAGTCACATTGCGTGTGGGAATTGAACCAATTTACAATTTTACACTAAAAATCTCAAAATAACCTTCAGAATCATAGCCAAATAGCCTATTCACTAGATTACAGAAGCACCTGATTATTGTAACAACTTTTTGATACACATGCTGTTTTCTCAGAAACAAATATTTCTATTTTTGGAGAGTGTGCGTCATGCTTTTGTGAATTGGATCCAATTCACTTACCTCGGGAGTGGGAATTGAACCAATTTACAATTTTACACTAAAAATCTCAAAATAACCTTCAGAATCATAGCCAAATAGCCTATTCACTAGATTACAGAAGCACCTGTCTGACTTCAAAAATATTGCATATTTTATATTAAAAATTTCCATAAATATAAATGAAAATATATATAATACTCGTTCGGTTTACAAAAGTCACCCATGAATTTTTGTATCATTCTCCTTTTTCCTGCTTTATAGATTTTGTACACAAAAGTACATTACACATTTCGACATTAAGTACTTATCTATAGATAGACTGTATCTATAAGTAGACATTATAATATTAATCTGGGAATACATAGATATCATATCGTATTACATGATAATCAGCCATCATGATAAACATTTGATAATACATAACAATTTACAATAAAAATGAAATATTAATATATTACAAAATTATATTTCAATATGATCTATACAATGATAAATTACTGGGGCTTATGTTTGAAATGATATGTTAAATCCTACTACATAACTTAGCTTTTTTTGGGACCACATCCAGATTTCAATATCGAAACATATCCAATGAGAAAGTAGAAATTTTTATCGGTGTATCATAATTTATTGAATTCCCTGATCTGTACTGTACTCAAAATTGCATATGCATGAATTCCGGTGACGGCTGTTTGCCATAGACTATAAATATAAAAATTGAAATAATATTATTTAACCCCTATTTTTGAAAAATTTTGAGGATATACATAAATAAATTCTTACTCGTAAATTATCAACAAAAATGTCGTTTGTCTGATAGTTTTAACAGTAACACCAAAGTGAGGGCTGTGTGTTTTAGCGTGTTTTATTAATTTAAAATACCCACTTACTTCATTCGTTTACTTATTAGCAACGTTTGTGCAATGGACAAAGCAATATTCTATTTCAACTGTGCATGAGTATTCTGCATTGGACTGTCGTCCGTTATGCTTATATAAATTAGTTTGTCCATTACAGGTAAAATTCTATATTTGTATTCTCTGTGCTCCATCGACTACTTCAGAGATGCCATTATGAAATTGATTAACAGTTCAAAGTTGATCAGTAGTTACTGTTTGCATTTATACATATTTTATAATCTATTGCTTGCTTTTATATTATTTTAATTTTTTTGTACAGACAAACATCTGAAACTCAAACTGCCAGTTGTTCAAATATAAATAATATATTTACAGAATTCAATGACGACCTGAGGCTCAAGTTGATCGGACAACCGTTGGTGATGCAACTGAGTGATATAATTGAAGGTCATCGAGTTAATCTGGATGCAGGTACCAATGAGAAGCCACTGGTGCTTAGCTTCCACGGATGGACTGGCGTGGGCAAGAACTATGTCGCTTCCATCCTAGTCGATGCCTTCTTCGTTAAGGGTATAGAGAGTGATTATGTTAAAATGTATGTGGGACAAGATGACTTCCCCCAAGCATCAAAGGTCGATCATTATAAGGTAAACTAATATAACATAAACCGATAAAAGCTAATCTAATCAATGTTTGATTAGATTAGTCAATCTATTTATTTCCTTAGAAGTTTTCATAAATTCGCAACAGAATCTAAGACACTTCAACTAGTTAGTAATACATCAAATATATTGAATAATTTTACCAATCATCCATGCGTAGAGCAAGAATACGACTTATTATTTTTCTATATATTGTGCATCAGCAAAATTTTCCATAAATTCAATTACAATAATTTCCAGCTTTTGTCCTTCAATTTAACATTTAAGCAAAGTTAGTAAGCATTTTTGTTAAATGCTTTTGTTTCTTAATACGCTACAGACAGGCCACAGTAATAGGTCCGACAATATCTGGAGAAAATACCACTTATGCTGTTTGTTACTTTAGAGCACACAACCTACTAAAATTAGTCCTATAAGAAAATTGGTGCGACTCTCATTAATTTTAGCAGAACTGGACATCATGAGTCAAATGCACTAACAGAGAATAACGTAGAACATATTATTACATGAACTGACAGGGATGGGAGATATTTACACGACGGCATGCACCTCTTGACATATGCACCGATTTGATGTAAAGTTGGTCACCAAACTTTGTCCGACAAAAGTCACTACTTTTCAGCTGCCCACACACTACATACAAATATCATTCATCTGCATTATGTATAAAGCTTTTTATTTTGGGAGAAATAAAACAATATTTTAAAGACACATTTGAATTCACATCGTCAGACATTCACCTTGGCAGAATGTTTAGCTATTCACCCCTGTGATTCTTTCCCTAACAGACTTTCTTCATAGAAGTCAAAGCTTGATAGGGACTGTTTAAGATGTTTTCAGCGCTGGCTGTTTCTAAATTAATAAACTTTTGGTTACACAATTGTCAGGTTTCGTGTGAAGTCCCCATAGCGTAACATTGTAATTAGTCAAAGTCGGTGTGTTGTATAAAATCGTTTTTAAAAGCATAACACTTAAAAACAATAGAGAGTTCGGTTTTTAAAAAATCTTATCTCATAGCCACTCGTAACACAACAATGATGTTTATTAATTTTTCTGAAAAAAATCTGCATTTATATTGTAACCAAATTCTTATTCCTGTTGTTTTCAAGTAACCTTTGTGTTTTCTGCATTAGCCCTATTTGGAGATTCATCAGAGAATATAAATGAAATGTCAGATGCCCGTGTCAGTTGTTCCTAATGTTTTTCTCATATAATGAAACATTTTTATAACAGATTAGTGTCGAGTGGTGTTTAAGTCAAAATAAATTTCCTTTTTTAAGGACCCATAGCAAAATGTCGTAAACGGAACCTTTATAATTTAGTCTGCCCATCCCTATGACACAGGATTATATCTCTGTCACTGTAAGATCAAGTGTGATAAAATGTTATTCTCATCGAGCTCACTGAGTGAAGTGTCATCGAAGAAATATTTAAATCGTAATTGAAAATATCTAACAATATTTTTTGATATAAATCTCCATCGTCAGATTTGAGCTCTGAAATATATCAGTCTTTCGTAATTCTCTTTTGTTATCAAAAGTCTCTTTTGTTTTCCAAAATACTTAGCAAAAAGTTTTGAAAAATTATAAATTGTGTTATAATAATAATGACAATGAATAGATGTTATTAAAACGATTGTTCCTCCTAATGATATAGAGGAGGTACAAAAAGGCAACATTTTGAGCTTTGCAAGGTGTGAACAGTTTGTATAAAATCCTGTCCGACAATATTTTAAAAATGTTCTTAATTACATCAGTCGTGTGCTGCTAGTATATGAATGGAATATAAACGTACTACAATTACCTTTTTTACTTTTATGACGGTAAAGAAGCGTGCATAGGAAATCTGTATTGTTATCTATTTCAATATCTTATCTATTTTTATATAAATTTTATAGGAACACTCCTATTAGCCAGATTCCAACATAAATTTTAAGGTGATTTAATTATAACTTTATAGATCGAGGTCCCAAATTATAAAATTTAAGTTAACCTTGAATGTTTAGACAGGTTTATTATACCTTATGAATTATCTTAAAAACGTTATTTAACCTATTATTACGAATGTAAAAAGAAAAAATGAAAGATTTTAAAAACATATCTGGTTGAATTTTTTTTATAAGAATGACACCTATAGTAAAAATTATGAAAATAAAAATTTGATCATATTACCATTTTATAAATCATGTATATATTTGTTATTACCACTTTATAAATCATCAGCCTATTTTATTAATGATACTTAATTTTCAAAAAAAATTTTCTTCTAGTTTTTACAGTTTTATGTTTATGGGGATAGTAGGATTTGATGTAATAAAGGCATCGAAAAGATTTTATTGCACAACATCGGATTTTCTTTAATTTCCAACTTTAACGGCGATTATCTTGAAAATAGTTATTTTTCAGCACATTTATCAAAAGTTTTTAGGTACAGAACGATGAAAAGAACCAGCCCTGTGACGAAAGTTCAGAAGGAAAAATGCATCGACACATATGTATGTATATTTATAAACATACAAATGAAAAATTATTTAGGTCTCTTCGTAAATGACCTGAGTAAATTATCATAGATAATTAAATTTAAAATCTTTTTTGGGGCACTTACTTTTACGCAAAACTGAGACTGGCGACTAGAAATAAAATCAGTTAATTTCCTTGGACTAACTCATTCAGTAATGGAGTCGAAGGCATTAAAGAAAACACTGTCGCGCTCAAAGATAATGGAAAATGTAATGTTCGTTTGATATGCTGGATAATCTTATATGGTCACAGCAACAAACTTCAAATAGAATTAATTATAGTGAAAACTTTCACTATGTTGGATATGGCTAGTGCACCAGTGGTAACCATATCGAAACAAAATTGGTGTCTTGTCAATAAGTTTCTTTTTAATTAAAATTCATGCCTTATATTTACAATTTTTTTTATCAGTTTTTTAGGTTCTTTATAACACATATTTATCATATGACTCAGAAAAAATCACAAATTCCATAAATCAATAAGTATATAAGTGTTATTTATTATAGGATATTATTGTCATTTTTTTTGTAAAATAATGTAATAATTAATAGGTCGAAAAGCATTCATGCTTCAAAGAATAGTTTTTTTCATTAAATATATTTAAGAAATATATGTGAGAGAAAAGATTTTATATTACGCTGGCAACGATTGAAGCTGCCACTTTTTCCAGTGGTTCCTGGACTGTTATAGAAACTTCTTGAATGTATCTGGTTTTGACGAATAAAGTGTGACCAAAATGTCGACATTACATAAAGAGAAATTTGTGTGCTTTTGATTCATGAATTCCGTTTAAAGTGAAGGGTGAGCAAAGCAACGCCCGATATAAGCACAACGATGGATGAAGGTGTATTCTCCTATGACCCATTCAAACATTGGTTCCGATGATTTAAAAAAGGAAATTTTTTCTCGCTAATGATCCTATTATAAAATTTTTTTAAAATCTGTACAAACTCACTAAATAATACAACATATTAAGTTTTGGATAGAAAAAGTACTAATTTATAAAACAATTTAATAATGTTCCAAAGAGAATTTGAAGATGTGTTAATGGAATAACTTTTTTATCACGAACTGTCTCATGTCAGCCTGTCACCAAATGTTTAACTTACTCTATTATTAACCCTCTTTTCTGTTATTGTCTATCTATTTCTACATTTTTCATTCAATATTATGAAGGCTTTGGAAATACAAATTATAAACAATTTAATTGAAGATTTCTCCTTTCAATAAAATATAGGTGAAACTCAAGAATGAAGTGGCTGAAATAGTGAAAAGTTGTCCCGAAGCGATGTTTATCTTTGACGAAGTTCATATGATGCCGCCCGATGTTCTGGATGCTTTAATGCCCTTGATGGGTCTTTATCCTTCGGTCAATGGTGTCGATTATCGGTTAGTAAAAAGATATTAGTCAAATTAAATGGGTAATAAGGTAGTTTTAACCATCATCTGTACCTATTATTTGTCCACTGGACAGGGTTAAACCCCTTAATTTTCATTTTTGAATGTTTAGTTGGATATATGTTATATTTTTTTAGGTTTCAGATATTTGCAAGAGAGGATAAAAAAATTTTAATCAAGAAAAATATAATTTTTATTGAAACCATAAAAACTACTCAACCTAAAATTATGCAAAAAATATCATTTTTAGAAGCCCAAGCAATGGTTTTATAAAAAAACACAATAACACAATAATAAATACAGTGATTATCCTAAATCTTATAACAAGAGAGAAGAAAAAATTTCAAATCAAGAAAAATATAATTGTTTTACTTAAATTCACAATTTTTTAGAGAAATACATAACACGATTTTTAGGATAATAGAATAACATATTTCAAGGAAAAAATATAGTTATTTGGAATTATTCCAAAAAACATTAATTTTAAGAAATTAATTTTAGTTATTTTGGAGTAAAGAAATAATAAATTCAGTATAACAATTTATTGATTGTTTTTTAAATAAAAATGTGGCATCAAATATCTGTTCCTATAATATCTTCCTAAATCTTTCAGTTCATTTTTGAAAATTCATCTCAGCTAGTTTTCTCGGTAATGTTACTGAAAACCTTTGATTTATTTTGTATATGTGTAAATGTGATTTTCTTGTCGATCACATGAAATATGATAAAGTATTATAACATCGATGCCAATGTGAAACAATGCGTTTCCAAAGACAAAAAACATTTCGCAGCACAAATTTAAAAAGAAACATTTCGCAGCACCAATTTAAGAATAGGGAGTGCCAAATGTCATAATGTTCTGAATTTTAATTCTGAATCTATATTTTTTAAATTTTTTTTCGTGTTGTGATTTTATAAACAGGAATGTTAACGTCAAATATGAGATTTCATTAAATTCTATGTTCGAACCGAATACGCTTTGTTGTCAGTGCATCTTGTAAAAACCTAAAAGTCCAATTTGAGGATTCCACACCTTAGAATGAAAAAATGGAGTCCATATAGGATCACTTTTTTAAATGTCTTTCTGTCTGTCTATTAACAACCTTTTTCTCTAAAATTCTCTGTTGATCTAAAATTTTGAAATTTGGCACAAAGGAACATCTCATATATTGTCGCTAGATGTCTTGCGCAAGCTCTATATGGGATACCGAACATCCTGGTTTTTTGACACTATCGACAATTTAACTTACGTCATATTAAATACAAAAATAGGGCAAGTCGAGTTCACGAAAGCTCCCGAAGCAAAATTCTGAATACGATGGTGTTGACGAAAAAATGTTTTTAAAAATAAAAGAAACAATTAGAAGGGAGAAGACCGTAGATACTATAATATTACAGACATTCCTAAATTATATGACTAAGAATTAGATGGCAAGAAACAAAAAATTTGATAATGTTTTTCTAAGTTAATTTTAGCATTATAATTAAACCACTCGTTCGCTTGCGGGCATGCGCGCCCTCGCACACACACACAAGCTAATGTTAATTATGAAATTGCCTGCTAACTTGCGAAACGAGGAAAGACATTTGTTCCGTTTTCACTAAATGCAACGTACCTATTACCCAAATTGCGCAAAACAAATTTTTTTAAAACCTCCTTTATTGGATATTGCATGATACAATCTTAATATACAATTAATTAATTCTCATTGATGAAATGCACTTGATATTATTTTCAAGTTGTGTGCGGGTTTACTGTACTAATGTTCAGCTCCCTGATAAATTAAGTTTAATCATGAAGTTAATTCATGAGGTTTAATACGTTTTAACCTTCTCAGTTCATGGGTAATATCCAAAAGTTGGAGTCATTTTTCGTGTTTAATAGCATATTCTTGGATAACTTCCTTAATCCATTTTATGTGTAAGTCGTTGTGTATTTCTTGATTGATTAGATAGCGATATGCATTGGTAATTATATGCAAGAATTTGTTTTGGCATCATTGGATTACATTACGATTTGACTGCTTGGTACATCCCCAAAGCTGGATACCATACATCCGAATAGGTTTGATGATATAAAGGTAAATTAGTCAAATAGAAAGTTTAATTAGTAAATATTTTTACAAGTAATTTATTTGCTTCAATGTGTTCATGGTTTTATAGAACATATTTGGTTTAATTTATGTTATTAAAACATATATATATATATATATATATATATATATATATATATATATATATATATATATATATATACATATATATATATATGTATACATATATATATATATATATATATATATATATATATATATATATATATATACAGGTTGTCCAGTGGCAGATTTCAAAGTTTGAACAAACATAGTTTCTGAACGCAACACATAAGAGGGGCGGGGGGGACATCGTTAGAAGCGCAAGCGGTGCGGATGTTTTAGTAGCCATGGAACAGTGGAGTGGAGAGCACCGCGCTTTTGCCGTCGAGGCGTACATTTCGAGTGGATTTTCGCTGTCTGTAGCACGCCGTCGATTTAATAATCGTTACTGCATTCATCGATTACGTGATGGACCATCGATCAACCTCATTCAGTCATGGGCAGCAAGGTTCAGAGCTACAGGATCAACATTAAATAGGCCCAGGCCAGGACCTACACCATTGGTAGCCACGGATGAAAATGTCGAGCGTGTTATGGTTTCTGTCGTTGAAAACCCCCTTTATCACTGCGTACACGTTCATCGATATTGGGAATTCCGAAATAAACTTTAAAGGTAATAATGTGAAAAAAGCTCAAGTTCCATCCATATAAAATTCAAATTGTTCAAGATTTACACGATTCTGACTTTGAATTAAGAAAAACTTACGCGGAGGATATGTTGTTGAGATTTCGTACTGCTACCCGGATGGGCAACATATTCTTTAGTGACGAAGCTCACTTTCAGATTGGAGGATAAGTGAATAAGCAGAACTTTCGTTACTGGGATGTCCACAATCCAAGACAAATGCATCAAGAGCCTTTACATAAGCCTAAAGTAACAGTCTGGTGTGCCATATCTGCATCTGCAATCATAGGGCCTTATTTCTTTGAAAATCAACGTGGCCAAACTGTAACTGTGAATTCGGAGAGATATGCCCAGATGTTAAATGACTTTTTCAGAGTAGAACTACAGAATAGTCCATCCTTCAACCAAAACACATGGTTCCAGCAGGACTGGGCCACAGCTCATACTGCTAATGTGTCCATGAATGCAGTGCGGCAGTTATATCCAGAAAAAAACATATCCCGAAACGGTACCGTACCGTGGCCACCTAGGTCACCCCATTTAAGCCCATGTGACTTTTTCTTATGGGGATACTTAAAATCCGTTGTTTACAAAACAAATCCGAGCACTGTGACATAACTTAAAGAAAATATTCGAGCCGAAGTCAGTAGGATACCCCAGTCGCTCTGTAAACGCGTTTCTGAAAACATGCGTGCTAGACTCGAAGAGTGTGTCAGACTCGATGGCAGCCATTTGGAAAACGTGGTTTTTAATAAATGAAATCCGCATTTGTTGTTATAAAGTTAAAATAAAACCCACTTTGTATTAGAGGTGTATTGTTTTTTTTATAATTTTTCAAACATTGAAATCTGCCACTGGACAGCCTGTATATATATATATATATATGTGTGTGTGTGTGTGTGTATCTGTGTGTGTGTGTGTGTGAGTGTGCGTGTATATATATATAACAAGTGTCTCATAAAAAGTATTTTAAATTTGCAAAAAGGCCATTAAAATCCATACTTGAGAACTGAGGGATGTTTCGAATGTCTCGAATTATAAAATACTTCTACAACTATCAAAAGAAATAACAAAACTTCAAAAGTATATAAAAAACATAATAATAACTTGGAAACAAATTTTAAGTTGAAACTTGAATAACATCAGAAACGGTTCAAATTTCGAAAAACGGTTTTCAACATTTTGTTTAGGACATCAAAGTGAATTACTCGTTACATTCGAGTTTGCACCCTTTATATATACGCTAGGAGTTTATAAGAAAATGTAATGAGATACGAGGAACACCTCGTCCAAAATTTCATTCAATTGACAAATTTTTTTTTTACAAATTTTTACTAAATTTGTTAAGGCAACATTGATTCTACACATAACCACTAAAGTAGTTTTATACAGTAATTATTTTTGACAGCAGCTTTCTTCATGTGAAGTAGCCTCTTTCAGTTGAATTTAGCACTTAGCTTATTGAAATGCCTGCTCGATGCTATTTATCTCTGTCGTTTTTAGGGTTGAAACTATGAGTTCATCAGATAATATTCTGTTTCGCTAGATATAAAATTTCTCAATAACTAAATTCCTCGTTGCTTCAGCAAGAACCAGATGACTCGACAGACAATGATATATTGTTTCCGTGAATTTGAATACCGTGAAGATAACCATAACTCAACAATCTGCTATAATCTATACAGTACTATTTGCATAATAATTAAAAAAGAGAATGCGAGATAAAAATTCTGTAATAACGTAATGTAAAAATGACTTCTTAGACATGATTTTTGATGTTTTTATCTTTATGATAAATAACAGTCTGACTGAATACAAAAATTGTCATTATTAATTTCAGGCGTGCAATATTCATATTTATTTCAAATATTGGCTCTGAGGAAATTGGAGCAACGCTGCTAAACCTTTACGAAAATGGTTACACAAGGGAAAACGCCACGCTTGCCCATTTTGAAAAGTCTGTTCGGGCAGCTGCTGATACTAAAGGTGATTATATTTAAGTATGTTAATATGGTTAATTAGCAATATAATTAGATTATAATTCAGAATGATCATTTTAAATATAAATATTATACTTAATTAAATAATTTATTGTTATATTAGTTTCTGTGTATAGGGGATAATTTTATATTGGATATTTAACTTTGTATTGGATATTTACTTTATTACCGTTCAGAATATCTTATATGAGCTGCCAGTCGCAGCTTTGCGCGGACAAAGGGACCGTTACTGAATTTTTATTTAAATACTATTTGATATAATAATAGGCTAGGTTCCAGTAAGCATAAATTGGATGGATTGCAATTTGTAATGATTAATCATAACATGAAGATAACAAAAACATAATTTTTAATTATTAAAGATGAAGATTATTTTTATTTTTAGGAAATAAATTCGGCAAAATTACAAATTCAGTCACGTGACAGTGACCACCGATCAGAAAATGTTACGTCACACGTTGCAAAATACCATTGTTGTTGTTGACATTTTCGTATACAGAACAAGTTATTTGATTAAGTTTTTATTTTTAATCATTTCTATCAAGTATATCGATACAGATATTGATACAGTTGTCCTCAATTACACTTTAAAAGACAAGTACAATTCGCGATGGAATCAGGTTTTAGTAAAGAAAACAATAGAAATTTACTCAAAACTGACGCTTGGTAGAAATTTCATAAATAATTGCGTTTAAATTTTTATCATAAAATGACTTCAGTACTTTTGTTACGCTAATTGTGCTACTCCCAGAAAAATTAAACTTTGAAAACATTCAGAAATTTTTTCATTCAGCAACATTTTTTCAAAATTCAATATCACTAAAAAGATTGGCTGATCATCTGCAAAATGTTGATGTTATCTTCCGTCACATATTTTGAACAAGAAGAACTTATTATTAGTATGAATATTCTAAATAATTTTTCCAAATAACGTAATTTTCCTTTCCTTTTATTAAGAATAATCCATCGATCAACCTGTGATCAATCCATCGATCAACCATGGTAAACCTGTATGTAGTTTCATATATATATATATATATATATATATATATATATATATATATATATATATATTTATATGTTTTGATATATAGAATATAGATTTACATTATGAGTCTTGATTTAAATTAGTCCTGAGATAAATATTGACTCGCTTAACACATTGAATGCTGTGAAGGTTACCACTGATCAAAACAGTTTGGTTTGCAGCTCTGGAAAGAGGAGAGAAATTACCGGTAACTAGAAAAGCCCTAATTGATTCCTAGAAAGACATAAATTCAGTAAAGGAATTTTTTTGGGTCCATCTAAAAGTAAGGAGACACAAACCAAATATATCTTAAAAAAACTCTTAATATATGAGCAAGGTCTGTAAAAGAATTACAGTCAAATCTAAAGCTCAACCCGTCGGTTATGAACAAACGCTGACATTTCATTGGGTGCATTTCCTTTTTTTCATTCATAACATTTCCACCATTACCGTTCTGGATGATTACCAATTCAACAGTCAACAACCTTACTATAAAAATGGAAACATGTGCCCACGAAGTTTAAATAAATATTATGATGTTGCTTTATGCTAATTATTGGTTGAAAAATCTTGAAACCACTTCTGTTGTATGATATCATGGCCGAGTCGTATTATGTATTTCAGAATGCATCCTTTTTGGTGGGTTATGTTGTATCTGTTTGTTTGTGGCTGCTGTTGGACTGTCTAGCTAGCTCATAGCAATTCTGGTTGCTCAAAACTTCTACTTAATTTTGTAAAAGTTGTATTTGATTGTAATTGAATACAGTGGCTATTGTTTCATTAAAATGGAATCTATAATGTCTGGACATAAGCAATATGTGAATTGTGCCAACAAATTTCAAAGCTATTTGCATAAAACGCATTCTCTGAGATGCCCGCATTTGCAGATATACGCCAACTTGTAGGTGATAGGATTTCTCAAGAGGTTAATTTATATTAATATCACAGCTAATAAACAAATATATTTGTAGTCAATTTTTATGCGAGACAATTACATATTGCATTTACACCTTGAATGTGCATATTGTTGTAAGGCACGGTAACTGTTAATATATATATATTGTGTTTGTTGGCATATTTTATAATAAACAATGTATGTTTTCATCTAACGAAGTACTTCAAATTCAAAATTGTTTTTTCACTTACAATGGTGTTTACAACCTAAATCGGGAATAGTGACAACTTATCAACTTAATAATTTGGATACAAATCCCTCAGGACAAATTAATTTTCCCATTTGTACAGTATATTGAATCACATGAAATCCTTTACATAGAGTACTTTTCCTTTTTTTTTAATAACAAATATGAATAAATATTTAAAATAGTAACTGGGAATTAATTATAATATTAACAGTTCTCTGTACTGATAATACCATATATTTTTATTACTTATTTTGTTATAAGTTATGTTCGGTAAGACAAAATAGTAGTAAGAAAAATTTAACTGATATTGTAATATCTGAAGCATAACGAAAAAAATGATGTAATTTCCATCCATACCCATTGCAATTCATGGTCAGCCTTCTCCTCATAGTGGAAAAAATTGGTTCTTTTCAATATTTTCAAATTTCTCGAAAATATCTTCACAACTATCACTTATAGTTGAAATGAAATTAATGTAACATAAAAGGAAATGAAAATAGTTTTATTTGTATATCTAACATGTGTTATACATTTAACATGTGTTATACATTTAACATGTGTTATACATTTAACATGTGTATATTTAACATGCTCAATATATTGTGTAAAAGTATTATAGATGAAAAAGTATTAAACAAAAATGAAAAAGTAAAATCAATGACTGGATTACAATTGCAAATATTTAAAACAAATTTTTATAATGAAATAAATAAATTTTAACAGCGTATAGAAATAAGCGACCGCCAGTAAGATAAATCTGTTACACGTGGTCATTATAATATACGTATAATATATCAACATAATATTTAATTAATTATAACAAATTAGCGTTCAACATGTTAAAAGCAAATGGTGACATCTTGTCAAATTGGGAACAGTAGTCATTCTAACAATTTAAGAATTGACACATTTTGAAACATAGTTCCGAAATTAGATAAAAATGTGTTTTTTGTTTGAAATAATAGTAAATAATCATATTAAAATATTATCGAATAATTATATAGATGCCGAATTTTCAATTAAACTAACTATAAACTTTTTGTAATCATTTGGTAACATTTATTCGCCTCCAAAAGCCTTCTGGTGCAAATTGGCCAGGGCCTTAACAGTTGGGGTGTACAGGGGAGTGTCATTTGAATATACATGCTGACAAACTGAACATATGGAAATGTATGAAGTGTCTTTGTAACAGTTGTAGTTGCAGGTGATAGATCTAAGGTATTGAAATACATAAGGTGTATTCAATAGAACATTCCAGCATTTCTGTATTTTATTTACAAGCATTAACACAAATGAGTCATTTTATTCAGTGCCTTTGACTTTACTATTGGAGTTGGCTATGACTATAACAAGTATAACTTTGGAAGAAAACTCTTGAAATTTTTTGAGTATACTAGCATGTCAGTTATATACTCAATAGCATTGAAAGTATGATTAACAATTGAAATAGCACACTCTTCAGCGCATATGCTAATTACTTATTTAAATGAACATTTATATTACAATTAGTAAGATGTAAATGTTTTTTCTATACAATGTTTTTTCTATACTAAAAAAAGTGTTTTCTATACAATAGAAATATTTTATAATTTTGAAAAATTTAAGTAGTGGCACGCTGCGTGTAGGTCGGAATGGCAATGGCCTTGAGTGTGGTATTCGAAGGAATACTTTAAGAACTTATGACTCGATACTTGTTGCACTTTTTACATTCACTTTTTTAGTGATTGCTACAAAAGTCACTAATCTATCTTGGAATAAAGTCTATCTTGTAGATTTCGTGTTTTCAATTTTACCTAGTTTTATCACTCACTCCGTTGTCATGCTTCTTTTATTTCTAGGTCTAGTGCATAATTAAAAAGAAGTTCTACAATATATTGTATTCACCTATCCCTTTTATCTAAGTCAGTGATGATTAATATGCCATCTCTACCTAAGATATCATTTGCGTATGTATGTTGTGACCCGTGAAAAATGTTGACGCCATATCTTTTATTGATCTATGCAATAATAATTATGGATGATCATACCACCCAATCTCGTGGAATAAAGCCTATCTTGTAGATTTTGTGGAAAAGAAACGATAGAGATTTTTGCACATACTATTCAAGTTGTTGTTGTTAATTTTTTATGGCTGATTGCCTTGGCTGTTAACATTTTGACATAATTCCATTTTATTCATTGATATGTCCTACTGTACTATATTTTTAAACGTATCAATATTTATTACTGGATTATATACCTTGTATGCAAAATACAGGTGGACTTAAAGACTCTCCGTTGATATTTCAACACGTTGTCAATCATTACATCCCATTCTTGCCACTGGAGCAGGCGCACGTGAAAAAATGTACCAAAATAGCATTCGCCGCCCGCGGAGTGCCCAATCCCACTACAGAAATGATAGAGTGAGTTTTTTTTACAAAATATTTTTATGTTGATGGTAAACTCTCAAAAACTCTGTCTATGAAATATTATTTGCCGAAGACACAAATCTTTGTAATCAGCTGGCGCCAGCAAAAATATTTTTTATAGATGTATTCAAGAACTCAGAATCCTTCTTTTGATAAAATGTGTTTTATCTTTAACAAAAAATCTTATGACTTTGGCAATATAACATTTTACCGTTCAATTATTTTCAATAAGGAGAATATTCTCAAATCATATTTTTGTATTCATTTACGCATAGCTTCTGAATGTTTGCGCATCAAAACGTTTCGTTTTTCATGAAAGATGTTATGATAGCAGTTTTGTTTCGAGTGTTCTCAGGCTACAAGTAACAAAGATAAAACGGTACTTTATGTTGAAAAAATTAATTTATTTATTTTTTAATTTAAAAGGTGCAATTATATAAACCAGAGAACAAAATATAGAAATTTGAACAATGATCGGAAATGCGTAGTTTCAAATCACATGCTTTTTGACAATTTGATCGTCGTCTAAAAAATTCAAAATTTTCATCCAAATTGCTACAGAAGTTTTTGAAATTGTCATAGGTGGATATACACACTCAACAGATTATGAATAAATTAAAAAAAATGAAAAAGATGCTTTAAAAATATACCCTTTTTAAATTATATACCTTATTTGTTTGTATCTTCAGTGAGGCAATGTCAATAAATGTCTATGGACCATCAAAGATGAAGCCTATCTTCGTGAGCTCAGGCTGCAAACGGGTTCGGCAACAAGTCAACAAAGTCATAGCCGCACACTCAAAAAAAAAGAAATAAGATTTACAGACTTTCATATCTGTGCAATGCCTTAATAATTGTACAAGTTTAAGTTATAAGTTTTATATAAACTTATTTTTTACAATAATTTTGGTTATAATATTTACAATCTAAATAAAATTTTTAATAGTAATTGTATTTTTATTAAATTTATCACTTCTGTTTACCCTTCTTGGCTTAATGACACCATTTGAAATTAAAAGGAGAAGGTACCAAATATACTGGATATTTGGTAATCGTAACTGATGGTGGAATCGTAACCACTTATATAGTATAAGCCTTTCTTCGAAAATTTTGATTTTTTGAACTAGGGAAGTCAAAAATTGAGGGATCCAAAAATATTAAGAGTGGATATTAAGAAAAATTAATTAAATATACCACGAACTCTTTGTAAAAAAAATACATTGACATTTGGCAACATTAACGTTAGTATGTTCTTAACACGTAAGCTTTCATAAATGTTAAAACACACCTTATTCTATACAAAGTTCTCTTATGATCGCAACTCGAATACGCCCTTGTTGTCTGGAATTCTCTAAGCCCTACTAATTTCAACAATATTGAGAGAATAAACAAAAGATGTACAAGGTTTTACATGATCGTACTATTGGTTTTAAACTACCTTACAACACCTTCCTCGATAAATATGGCAACCTCTATCATAAAGGTTCATTGCTAGAGTAATTACAATATCTCCCACAGGAACTACGATAGTCCATCTTTACGGAGTCACATAACAATTTGCAAGCCTTAACTTACAACTCATAATGTCTCCTTGTTCCTCGTTTGTAACCATGAATAAATACCGACATTACAACAATGCTCTGATGGTTGACCTTTATATGAAGAGTTCATGTCTCCCGATATTCATGCACAGTTCACACGTTCAGTTCAGGACAGACGTGAAGAGCAAACTTCATGTGATGCATAAACCGTATGGCCAGTTATATTTGAATAGTCTTCTCCCTACATATTTTTCAATTGGCAATTTCTATTAATTGACTGACTTCATTACTCAATATTCATTGCTAATGTCAATTGTTGTCAGTAGGAATAAATAAAAAGGATTTTGTTTTAAACCGCCTTGGCCTAAAGAGCCAATATCAGTCTCAAAATTTACACAATACCTGCCGACTTCTCGAATGACAAAAGAAAACAATTATAAATGGTAAACGTCTTAAGATGCTTTTAACGTGGTGTTGGATACATGTAGTACCATATTAGTTATTTTCTTGCAATGGCTATGGTAAAAATCAATTATTGAAATCACTATTTTTAAACTACGCATTTGTTTCTGTAAACTGTTCATAGTAGATAAAACAAGAAGCGAGTTAAGTTTTTGCAATATATAATGTATCATATATGAAAATAATCTGTATTTATTAGAGATCGTGCCTATTTCATTTATTTTATGAAATATCCAACAATTCACTCAATTTATGTATGTTGAATTCACACATATTCAAGTACGCGAAAAAAATTATGCATTATTCATTTTCGAAGGTATTATAATTTAAATATTAGATATTTGCAGTGCAAAATATTTTTTTCTAGAGTAATTTTTTATACATTTTGTTATAAAAGAACAAAAACTGTGTTTCTAACCAGAAATTTGAAAATATTTTATGTCACTATTCAATAAGTTGCACGTTTGCAACGGCTTATCGTGTTTGCAATAATTAGTTACTTTGATTTTTCTGTGCAATAAATTTTACGATAATATGAAAACGTGTTTCATTTATCACTTATAAAAAAATGTTAAAAAAATTTTTGTAAAAAGTTTGATCACAAGCATATTTTATAACTTGAAAAACACTTAATTTGATAAAAATGAGATTTATATTTTTCGTAGTAAAAAAAATTTTTTTGATGTACGATACCTTATATCTGTCAACCGCATACAAAAACTGACAACCATCAAACGCTTAGAATTATATATAGTTGTATAAACAAACAACGCATTTGTTATATAAACAAACGTGTTTACAAAGGCGTTAGCAGTTATTTTTCCAAGTGTTGTTTTATTGAAAGATATTTGTTTCTAAGAACCATTATGTTTATTATATCATTGTCACCCAAGTGTTTCACACAGCTGCGTGCTTTTCCGTAAGCTACTTCGCGTCATTGATTAGTTATGTAAACAAACGGACTTATAAGTGCTATTTTATTGAATACGTAATTATGAATAATTTCTGTTATATATATTGACAATTTATGAATAAACTGTTTTTAAAATTAATTCAAATTGTACTGCTCGTTTTTTGGTATTACTATTATTACACCTGTATATAGATTTTTTCTTTAGAAGAAAAAGACCCCAATTTGCTAACTAATAAAATAGTCTCGTAAATAGATAAGGAAATACCAATTTATAGGAATGTCCTCCAGAAAAAATATTTTCTTTCAACATAACCAGCATGAAACGTGCTGTAGACAAACCACAGTTTACAATAATTTTTAAAATACTTGCCACCTATCAGATTAGTGTAATATCGTTATGGAACCATCACCCAACGTGAGGGCTCCCTCGATCGTGATGGTCAGCAGTGAACTGTCAAACGTACCAGCGGTGGTGGGGGGTCATTTTGTTCATTCCATGGTGCAAGGTGCAGGGATTTAGAGGTTTGTGCTGACTCACTTGGCGATCGTCCGTCTCTGTTGCATTCCATAGCCTCAAGTTGAGTGTATTTCTGTCTCTAGCTTGGACCTTACTTTTGACGTATAAAACTACATGTCGAAATTTTCTAAATTCATTCAGTATTCGCTACCTGGGCTTCTACTGTATTATAACGCATTTTACACTTGACAACAAGTACTCACCTTTATACTTGCTTCAATACCGTATACAATGGAATCATAATAATCATTATCCAGAAGACATCCACTGCTGACCATATGCATCCCACATACATTCCCACAAAGACTGATGCTGTACTGCTTGCATCATATTCACTGTGACCTTTACCGGGTCATATGTCCAATAAGCAAGGGGCCATCCCACTTTGCATCTTTCGGTATGTGGTCGCCATTCGAGGACTTTTCTTTCCCCAACGGCTGTCGGTTCTGCGCACTATATGACCTGCCCATTGCCGTTTCAGATTGATGGTCTTAGTTTCTCCTATGGATTTGCTCTTTTGAGATCATATCTCATAGAGAAACTCCGAGCATAGCTTTTTCTATACTTCGTTGGATGACTTGGCATTTTTAGGAAGCCAATAGTAAGACGCCACATCTCACTTTGTTAAGGTCATCACTGGCAACACATATTGGTTTGAAACTATTGTTGTCATACATTGAGGTATTTTAGACAAGAAAATATAGCAAAGTTTTTCAAATGTTGAATGGAATGTGGGATCGTTGTATCTTCCATGTAATATTAGTTTCAAGTTTCATTAGAAGATTGATTACCCCATCGGTTATCGGTTCTTTGGCAATTATTGGCTACCCATTGCCCCATTTCTGTTTGGTGATTTTATCTTTACTATTCTCTATTGAATTTCCTCATTTTAAATATTTTGAATATTGAGTATTATCTCAAATATTTGAATTTGCATATCATCCTTAAAGACATCTTGTAAAGTACTTGTGAACAGCTATGGAAATATAATGGCTGTCTCACTTCTCGGTGCGGTTGACGGACTAGTGTCCTGGTTCTTCGTTTGGACAGTTACAGTAGAGACCTCATATAGGCTTCTCCATACTCTGATGTATCACCTAACGAATTTGTGAAATAATTCGAACAAAGTAATCTGCAATATTTTTCTGATACAATTTCATCAAGATTTTATCATCAAAATTTTATCAAGGTCATAAGGCAGAAAATTGGCAGTACTGACATCACAGGCAAAGTTGTCAGGTCGAAGTAGCAGTGTTCTGGACATTTGATAAGATATAAAGATGACCATTGGAGTTGGAGGCTGGTAGAATAGAGACCTAAATTTTAGTTAGACAAACAGAAGACATGCAAGCAGTAGCTAACAAACAATGGAGTCATGAGATCACCAGCAGAAGCAGATGAGGAGTTAAAATGAAAAAAGTAGAGGAGTTGTTATTATCACTCCCACCCAGAATTCTATCCAACACTTAAAATATGTATTTGTATTTAACAGATAAACATTAATAAAACACAATAATTGTTTTCAGTTCATCGTATTTGAAATATTTTCATTTTTAGCCCTTTAATTGGCTAATTGATAATTTTTTTAATATTCACTTTCAGGTTTAAGTAACCAATAAATACCAATAAATGAAATTGCAGCAAAATTGTCACATAAATAGTTTAATACTACAATAGTAGTATTAAACTATATCAATAGTCACATAAATAGTTTAATACTACATTAGGGACAATGTTTACAATGCCTAAATCTAATACAATTTGTATTAAATTTCTTTTCCGTACAATAAAATGTGTTCAGTTGCAGTTTTAAAGTCACTCGCGGAAAAATTGCTAGTATGCTTATGTATAAATTGATAGATTATAAATATATACAGATTATAATGGTAAGCACTAAGCCGCAGTGTGGTAGGCCATATGTGGAAAAACTTTGGCAGTAGAGGTTAATGTTAGGCAACACCAAATGCAATTGGGTATTTGACAAAATTTTTTTTATTTCATTAATCATAATTTCAAGGTAAAAGCTGACGAAATATTTAAATAATCTTACAAAATTGACCGAGTTATAAAAGTTTAAATTTAACCTTTAGACAGGGACGGCAATACTGTGTTGTGAGGTCATTTTTAATACTGCACATTATATTCTACAAGAGGAAAAGAGACAGGGATATACCCATCTCTATCCGTATCTTCAAATTTAGTAGTCTATAACTGGCTTATTTTTCAATCAATTTTTGAATTTTTTTCAAGATTGGTTTTTAATTAACTTATATTTCACAATACTGTACGAAAAATATCAAAATTTAGAATGAGTCCGGATTGCCAAATACTATAAACACTTGTGTCTATTGTATTTGGCAACATTGATTATCGTTGCTCGTTTAGAAACATAAAGTAAAGAAGAAAAAACACAAACAATAACAAAAATTAGAAATAGCTACAAATATATGTAAAATAGAAATTTTATTGTTTTTTTATAAACGTTGAATAAAAAACTTTTTTTTTTTTATTTTAATAATTCACAATAACGATACAATGTTTAGGTTTTCAAAAATTGAATCTCATATTCACCCATAAAGTAACTTGTTTATTGTCAATAACGTTCAATATTTTCTCTCCATAAAATATTGCACTGGTATTGGCGAATGTGTCATCAAAAGTTATAATTCCTATCATTTTCAAATGACCTCTACGTGTCTTGCACGGTTCCTATTGAAAATTTATATCTATAATTTGAAATTTCGTCAGAATGTGATATAGTTAATTTTCATTCAGTCCGATTATATCTAATGATTACAATTAATTTTAAATATGATCGATATAATACTTTAGTGTAACCAAGTGACTGATATGAATTTAGAAGTCAGTGAATTGACGAAGATTCACTATTTTGACTGAATCGTCATATAAAAACAAGATGCTGAAAAGTAAAATACATTTAAAAGGTAAAGCTAAATCAATAAGGAATAAATCTAAACAAGGAAAAAGATAGTGAAAATCTATAGTCTGTAAAGAAAAATACATTTGTATCATGTCCTATAATGTATGGTTCTAGTGTACAGAGTGTTTCAGACGGGCTCATGAATGATGTATCTGTTTTTACCATATGCCATAATAATACATATACAACCTCGGACTTCCTCACAATCATTCTGTCTGCTTCTGCTGGTGATCCCGTAACTCAAATGTATACCGGCCACTGTATGAATGTCGCTTTCATCTGTCTTTCGGTCTACAAAATCTTGAGCTTCTAGTTTAGGGGTCATGCATGATCATGCTACTCAGTAGATATCAGCACACCAATACTTCCACCTCGTAACTCGGCCTCCGATGTCAGTAATGTCAATTTCTTATCGTATGGCTTTGTTTCTGATACAATTTCTACGAGATTGTATCAGAAAGATATGGCACATTAGTTTGTTTGAATTATTTCACAAGTTTGATAGGAGACACATAGAAATATTAAGAAATCTATATGATGCCTCTACATTGACTGTCCAAACGCAAAAACAGGAAACAAGTCATATAGAAATGTGCCAAAAAGTAAATCAACAGGGAAGGAAATTTAAACGAGAAAAGTCAGTATAGCGCTTAATATCTGCAGACGATGGAATAGATTAAATTTCGAATGAAGACAACGAACCTGGAAACGCACTGTGGGATACCCCAGACAGACGTAGGGAAGACCTAAAAAAGTCACTGGGAAGCGGCTGGATGCGAAGGTGGAAGACTGTATGTGGTGGCATGCAATGCAAAAGGCTATGTCCAGAAGTAGATAAATACAGGCTGATGAGGATTTCGCAAGACGCTGATTATACATTTAATTTTTTTCAATATTTAAATTGTAAATAATAAGTAGCATAACTTCGTTGACCAAGCCAACCTGGCAAATTTTTCAGGAAACATACCTTAAAAACCTTTAGCCACTAGATTATCAAGAAAATTGACCTAACCCTATTTTACAATTATATATTTTTGAATAGTTTTCCGAGAAATTTAATTTATTTCATTCATGAAATTTGATCCATTTTATTCAAGTTTAATTTATTCCAATTTGGTAAGATATACAATGAATGAGTGTACATAATATAATATAAATAATGTAATTAGTAATTAGAATATGTATAAGAAAAACTTAATCAGAAAGCTTAATCAAGGTATAAACCTGGAGTTTATTTACTTTCAAACATCATCATATTCATAAATGTTAGTCGAACAGACAATATATGTAAAATATCACGTCAATAATCATGAAAAAATGTTTTAGATTAATTTTCGAGTGCAGACAACGAACTTTGAAATGCACTATGGGGCACCCACATACAGATGTAGTGAAGACCTAAACAACAGCGAAAAAACGTATTAATAATTTGTCTTTTAACAAAAATTATCTTCTCTACATGTTGATAAAAAACTGTGTCCACTGTCTTAAAAACGTTATTGTACATTTGTTCAAATTTTTTTT
Source organism: Druceiella hillmani (assembly GCA_039881145.1). Classification (NCBI taxonomy): domain Eukaryota; kingdom Metazoa; phylum Arthropoda; class Insecta; order Lepidoptera; family Hepialidae; genus Druceiella; species Druceiella hillmani. The sequence goes on along the minus strand of JAYKKI010000078.1, from coordinate 1,580,009 downwards.
TAACCGTTAGAGTGTTGCGTACTAAGTAAATTAGCCACGAGCGCGATGGCGCTCGCGAAATTGTTGCTGTTTAGTGCGCGGTAGGGAAGGTCGCTCGGGCGCATCGCTAATTTTTTATCTTTCTACATGTTACATAAAGTTCAAATTATAATATTATTAGTAATTAAAATATAAAAAGGATCCAGGAAAAGAAAATTTTTACCCCATAATGTCGGAATACGAAAATAATTCGAGTCAAAATGATCGTTTTTCAAGTTGTGAAGAAAGTGATTGTGGAAGTGATATATTTTTATTGATAATCATTGTAGTGCACTCACAATTTGGCGTAATGCAAATTTTGAGTGATAGTGATAATAGTGACGATAACAATTATTTTGCTGATACGGAGGATGTACCGGACTGCGAAAATGACAATGCGATCTTGATTTCAGTTTTTATTATAATTTTTGTTCACAATATATATTTCCATAATTTTATTTGTATTTTATTTTCTTTGTACAAGTTTTTATTAAGAAAACACCGAAAAAATTATTAAAATTGGATAATTTTTGGAAGATACAGTTTTTTTCGAGACAAGGGTAAATCACATCAAAAACAAAAGATTTCTTTGGCATTTTTAAGTATATATGAATAAAAAACAATGGCACTAAAACGGTTAAACTATCTCATTAATATGAAATATAAAATATAAATGAAAGACAACAAAAATCCAGTTTTTATTAAAAATTTTATTCTTAATGCATATAAATCGTAACCATAATTGTAAAAAAATAATATTCTCTAATATAACTATTCAGACACTGAATCATCACCATTGCGCAGATAAAAAACATTGCAGATCTATTTATTGCCTTTTGAGTGTGCAGCTATGACTTTGTTGACTTGTTGCTGAACCCGCTTGCAGCCGGCATTCACAAAGATATGTTTCTCCTTCAACGTTCCATACGTATTTATCGACATCGCTTCGCTGAGGGTACAAACAAAGAAAGCATATAATAAAGTGGATACTATTTTCAAAGCACTTATTTGATAAATCCCCAAAAATAAAACAATAGTTGCTCGTTTGCAACTTGTCACATACGTGTCTGTAAAGATATCTGAGCAGTGAAAAAAATCTCTGGCTCTTGTGATCACAGTAAGTTACACGGCTAATAAGTAACACATGTTTGAGTGACTTGAACAGTGCAAAGACCAATGCAGGGAAGTAAAGGCGAAACTACATGACATTGAGATTTAAAATAATGCTGTCGGTCTATCATTCGCCATCCCTGTCTTAGTCTTATCTTGACACTGGCAGTCACAGGCATGGTAGACTATGCCTGCCAGTTATACATTTAGCCATCTTATTGAAATAAGATTGAAAAAAATTACATATATTATATCCACAGATTGGAGTAAATGGGCTAATAATAGCTGTACTTATGGTGAAGGCATCTGTCTGTCGATCGTAATAAAGATATCAATGTCTGAATAGGTCTTGATAACCCGAAGGTTATAGACAACATATGTATAGATGACTTATTTAAATCTACAAATAAATCAAGGCCAATGATGGAATTAGGGCTCGATTTTAGAGCAATGGATGAAAGGTACTGACTCACTAAATCCCTAAAAGGAATTCTCTGATGATACCTGCACTTGTGGTGCATGCCAATGGATGACAATAAAGAGATGTAGAAGAGTTCTTCTCATGGACCTTGCTATTGCATCTAATTTGAAGAAACTGTCCATCTGGACTAAGTGCCCAGCAATTATCCATGTAAAGAATGTCATTTAAAGAATTGTGTGATTTAATGATAGAAACAAATAAACTTATTAGGGACTAGTTAATGTTCGGGTATACTATTAACATAAGGAACAATTTCGATATTAAAATGACATTACGTTAAGATTTTTTAACAGCGTTTTACCATTTCTTCAGTGACAAAAAAAATAGAAAAAGGCAATAAAGAATATTAAAAGAAAAAGTTTATACAAAATAATTTGTAGCTTTATAATTTGTCTGTACTTTTATGCAAGCTACTTTTTTGAAAATTTTCTCCATTGAAATGACAATATTAAGGCTATTTTGATGTCAGAAATTTCTAAAAGTTTCAATATATCTCCACCGACCATGCCTATAAGAACTTGTCAGAAAACTTATATATAAATATACATGTATTGACTAAATTTTCCCTAATGATAGATAATAACATTTTTGACAAATAGGTGTCAAACTTTCTTAGGTATAGATGTCACTATGTTCGAGAACTTATAAAAAAAAATTATTCTCTTGTATCAAAAGCCTACATAAACATAACATTACAAAGCAAAAAGGTTTGAGCATCAAATAAGTTTTCATAGAAAATTTGTTTGTGTAAATTATTTTGTTAAAGAAACTCACTCAATCATTTCTGGAGAGGGATTGGGCACACCGCGGGCGGCGAACGCTATTCTGGTGCATTTTTCCACGTGCACCTGCTCCAGCGGCAAGAATGGAATGTAATGATCAATGAGGTGTTGGAATACCACAGAAGCTCCTCTAAGTCCACCTGAATTTTGCATGCAACATATATAATATTTTAATAAAAATGAATACAAGAAAAATGGTATAATAAATAAGATTTACGATAAGGTTAGATTACGATAAGGTAGTTAAACTCTAACCAAACTCTAACCAAAACTCTAGCAAAACTCTAGACATGGAAAAGCCCAGATGGTAAAATGACCAACCAAACTAACTTCATTCTAGGAAGCAAGAAGTTTCCCAGGCAAGAAGACAGAAGAATTTCCAGAACTTTAACGTGATTATCCATGAAGGGAAAGCGGGAAGTAATCACAGAGCACTTAGAACAAATCTATGCTTAAATTTGAAAATTAAACACCAAAAGCTAATAATTACATTACACTCACGTAATAAATAACTTTTTGCAAGCACAACATGAAGACTTCCATAAGAAATTAGAAATCTTAGTGGAAATGAAACCTGGAATGTAGCTCACATAATTGAAGAACTGGTCAACACCATCAGAGACATTGTACAGGTAAATAGACCCACACAAAAGAAATTTGATACCTAGATTTCAAATAAGAGTTTGATGACTAAAACAAATAATCTTACAATAGATTTCCTAACACAATAAAGTAGCTGATCCGAGTAAAACCCATTTAAAAAGCCATTGGAAAGATCTAAGAAAAAGAACCATAAAGTTTTGCTGAGGATGATAAAATTACATTGTGGGCCTAGTGTTCCAAAAGGAGTTGAAACAAGAAAAGCAGAAAATGCACAAATTGAACACTTGTAAAGGAATAACAACTGATAGAGATACTGAAAGAAGTAAAGAGACTTTATTCTGAGCTGTGCTGTTCAGCCATACCAGAGTCTGAGTTAAAGAAGAACCAAACTACGCTAACGAGGCATAGAAATGAAGATATTTCTAAAATCAGTATTTATGAATTAAAAAAACCTGTCAAACACGAACAGAACTCGCACTACGAGGGTTCTATACACATTTAGTCACTTATAACCATTTAATGGTACATAGTATTTATGAAATTTTATGTTTTCAGAATGTAGATATTGCTATTATATCTTTTACAGGCGCACATTTAAAAAAAAATTATAATTTCACAGAGTTAGGAATCATTTCTCCTTGGATTTCTCCTTTTACTTGTGCTATAAGACCTTCCATTATGCTGACTTCCAAGATTGCAGGTCGACCAATAGAACCCTATAGGTTTGATGATCTGTGAGTAAGACTATGGTAAAAAAAAAGTATAAATATGCTTTAAAGAACCATATTTTTTCGTTGCGTGAATTAAAAAATTTTAAATCTTTACAATAAAGTATGCCTCAGGATACGATATTAATTTCAACTTGATATATTAAATCATTTCTGAGAAAAAGGGTTTTGCCAGACAGAGATACGAGTGATCCTATAAGGGTTCCATTTTTTCATTTCGAGGGTCGGAACCCTAAAAACGCCCTAAACATTACGAAATGTAAATAAGTATTACGTCAATAAGTAAATAAACAAATTAACCATTTTCACAGAATTTAGCTCAGATATGAGGCTAAAATTGGGACAACCGTTGGTAATGGAACTGAGTAGCATACTTGAAAGTCACACGGCCAATGTAAAGAAAGGCACTAACGAGAAGCCACTGGTCACAGAATAGAGTACAGAACGGACATTCCCATACTAATACACACCAAAAAAGTGGTCTATGTTTATATGGATAATTGGACCCTGACTCACCAGGTGGCGCTTTGATTATTACCAAGACCAAAAGATGGCGCTGTCTAGGTAGAATTATCACCCATAGATGGCATTATGATAAAACATTGAATTAGAATTTATTAAACAATATATTAAAAAACATTCTTATTTTCATAAATTTTTATTAAAACTTTAGAGTAACTAAAATTTTACAAAACATATATCAGAGATTTTACAAAACATATATAATTTTACAATTATAGTATTCTAATAGGTAATTATTTCAAAAATATATTTGGATTTCCATTTCAAAAAGCATGCTTCAAGGTTTCTCTGACTTTCCCGCTGTTCAGGTTGATTATAATCTGAGAAGCTTGCAGCGCTGTGTCCATAATAGTTTATGGATGTCCTCTACTGCAGAGCTGAAAGTAGAAAAATACACACGGACAATACATACATATATGGATGTTAATGCGTATTCTATGGTGTTTATTTCTTAGCGTGTCTCAATGGAGAAAATTTATTTCCAAATTTTGTTAAAGCTTCAAATTCAAGTTGGTATTCTTACAATATTACAGTATATACTTTATTAAAAGTATTTCCTCCAGGGTTCGTCAAAATGTTTACATTAGAATGTTTGTCGTGAAAGGGTTATTCTTTTAATAAGTTCAAAATTCTTGGTTCAATTAAAATGTTTTGTATTGAAATTGACCTAGATGGAGTTAAAAATACTTTCTTATATTATTTGATAATAATAAACAAACAAAAATTACGACATCATTTGTGGTTATAAACGTTGTTATTCATGTGCAAATGTTCACGTTGACGGAATTTAAAAATACTTTCTTATATTATTTGATAATAATAAACAAACAAAAATTACGACATAATTTGTGGTTATAAACATAGTTATTCTTGTGTAAATGTTCACATTGACGGAATTTAAAAATACTTTCTCATTTTATTTGGTAATACAAAATTAAACTACGAACGATACTTACAGAGTTTTACATTTTGGAAGATTGAAAAATGAGATTCCTTTGGCAGTTTTTTGAGTATTACGACAGCCGGTTACAATACACGCCATTACTATGAACTATAATACAATAAAAATAACTTATTGGTACGTAAATGAATAGGAAAATACTTATGAAAAACACTATTAAATATAAATTTTTTCCGTAGAAAATATATGCGAGAGGCCACACAAGAATTTTCAATATTGTACTTTTTCAACACTAAGTAATGTCATGCGTGTGTTATAAGCTAGACAGCGAGAAAAAGTATGGCGTCCAGCCGGAAACCCGCAACTTGAATCGTCTAAACGCCCTCTGCTGAGGAATCTGACATTAGCGTTTCAAATTTTCATTTCCGGTGAGCCCTCTTATTTGTTACTCTATGCCACTGGTGCTTAGCTTTCACGGGTGGACCGGCGTGGGGAAGAACTTTGTCATTTCAATCCTAGCAAATGCTCTCTACAAAAATGGTATGAGCAGTAAATATTTCAAAATGTATGTCGGAGAACATCACTTTCCACATGAATCAAAGGTCGAGGAGTATAAGGTAAATTAATCTAGCATAACATAATTTAAACTATTCAATTAAAAATCTATCTCTCTTTTGCATGTCCCGATTTTTTTGTCTATGCACTAGGCATAGACTAATGGGTGAAAGTGTACAATTTAAAAAAAAATGTAGAGGATTTAAAAAAACCCATCATAATTAATTTAATTTTAAAAAGTATAATAAAATAATGTGTCCAAATTTGACCCCACCACACACAAGAATAAGTGTGATGTCAAAAAGCAATATTTCTATTTAAATTTTTTTTTTCAAAACCTTCATTTTCATGTAGAACTTCCCTAAAATTAAAATAAAAATAAAGTTTTTAATTAATTTATCACTTCACTTACATATTTTCTTTTAACGTTCTTACATGCTGAAAATGTTGAAAACTAATTATATAGTCATACATTAATCATCAAAAAAGTTATTTTTAAGGAAATGTTTTAAAGAATTTTTCAAATAATTGGTTATAATCGTTGTTATGTGAAAATGTAGTGTTAGAAAATATTATGTTTTGTAAAAATATGTATTTACTAATAAATTGATACTCAAATATCAAGTTAACATTTTTTTGGCAACATTCAAATTACATATGTCAAAAAGTGAAAGTTAAATGATTGCTTCCTCGCTTTGCTATTGTTTCTTTCTTTTTTTTTAAAGGAAAACACACAACGTTCTACAACACACATTTTCAACAGATTATCAGTCGGTATAGAAGTTGATTTGGTTAGTGTGAAATGGCCCATGCCATGTCGGCACCGTGTTTAAATCGGCACTGATATTATCGAGGTAATTCAGTTGTCGTCCTAAATATTGTGAAAATATCCTATTCAAGAATGATCCTTAGGTCAGTCTGGTATTCCCATTAATTGTTACAAATCAACATTTATCGTAAGTTTAAGGGATTGTGCTTCTTACTTTTGCTTAACCTACCTATTTCAACGTTATTGACACTTATAAGTCCATTCAATTTGAAGATGGAATGTTTGTAAACAATCGAATTTGACAGTTAAAATATGGTTGGCACAAATATAATATTTGATCAGCTGACAACTATTTATAAAATTCATTGCATTATTCCCGGAGTATTATTAAAATATATACATAATCAAAATATTAACTTCAGAAAGTCTCACTATAAAAAATGTTATAAATACAAGTATTATACCATTATTTTATTGATACGAATTCTAAAATTTTACACGGAAAAATTGGCAACCCTCCACTTTTTTTGCGAAATAGTCAGGCGTTTTAAACAATTTGTGAAAATAATCAAAATCTCGACGCTAAAAAAATCTATACCATATATGCTATTCACTAATTTTATAAGGCGTTAGAGTGAGATAGCTACAATATGTCAGCTTACGCTGCTATATTTCTAGATTTGATTACCTTATACGCAGATATAGTTATGGTATATTTGGCGTATAGATAATTAAACAAACATTGTGACATGTTATTTTCTTTTCAAATAAATGTTGGTACTAAACTATTTTTCAATGTAGTCTGCAAATTATATATGCAATTTAGGATAACGTATTTTTTAAAAGCTTTAATGTTAAAATCTGTTAGAAATTGGCCGCCCATTTAAGGATAAGATGGCCATTTAATTTCCGACTCATTTTTCCTCTCCCTTTGCCTTTTCCATTACTTTTTGCTTTTTTCTCGTAAAAGTTTTTCTTTTCCGTTTCTTGTTTCTTCATTTTTTTGCCACAAGAATTACAATAATTATTGAATGGAGTGCAATTTATATGCGGCCATAATTTACAAACAATTCATAGCAGCTAATCTTTTATATTTTCAGTTTCGTAGTAATTTTCACCGTATTCCACGTATCATATATATTATTTACGGGACCGCAATTTTCACCGGCTAATTCTATCGTTTCTTCCTCAGAACTTGAATATAATTTCATTTTTTGCTTTTCAATATTAAGATTTTTCTTCATAATCTTTTTATTTTTACTTTCTCTTTTTTTCTCTAATGTAATCTTGGGATGCGAGTACCTTTGCTACTTGCTTGCACACGTTTCCGGACGCTATAAAGCAGTTCTACAACTGGGTACATATCAGTCAGGTACTTTGAAGGCGTATCCTTTTGTGAGCATCCTCATTAGATCTTTATGTTAAAGGCACTGTTGGCGGAAGTTCTTCTTGAACCCGTTCAGACGTAGGATCCTCAAGTATCATTGAAATCTCTTCAATAACTCTGTCATTTTTATTATTATCATGTAAGCATAATCTGGAAAGTATAATCTGGAATCTAAATTTAGCGCCATTTATGAATTTGTTATTCGATTTGAGGTTACGTTATCAATGGGTTATTGTATTCAACGAAAAAATAGTAAAAGCATAATAAATTTTATAAATATTAACACTACAACATCAAATATCAATAAACTAAAAAATCTTAAGTAAATTTAAATTTTGAAGATAAAAATGCTTTTTAATTGTTTTCAATACCACAACATATACGGCAAAGTACATGTTCGGGTAGCAGCCGCTCACTAGATTTAGCTACGACATCGAGAGTAAAAACAGTAAAATTTTTCAATTGGCCATTTCATGTGAATTACTATTTTAAAACCGTACTTTCGTTGGAATTTTATAAAATCCTCAGTTTATCAGATAAAGATACCTGCTTCATATCAAATAAAAATACCTGGTTTTTGCTTAGGAATTTTGCGGGACAATTTGTGAAAAAAAATAATTGATTTTATTTTTTCGCCCAATTGTTAGCGGCTGTAATTCATTAAGTGCAATTTGAATATATATGCACTAGTGACACAATACGATCTGTATGCACTGTTCGAGCGAGACAGGTATATGTTATGTTCAAATTTTTTTATTATCGATAAAAACTACGTCGGAAGGGTACCGCCAAAAGAAAATGTAATATATCGGATTACACTACTAGTCAAAGCGTTATGACAATGTTTACTGCACATTATGTCATTAACTTTTATTATATGTATGTTTAGTAAAACTAAATTATTAATTATTGCTTTGAGGACAACCAATGCGGATCCGCATAATCATCCGTCAGTCTTATCTGTTCCACAAACACGAAACTTCATAATGGTATTGAAGAAGCCATATAGAAATGTACATAGAACTAAATAAATTTGAATTAATCCGAGCGCACAACTAGTATAAATATTTGCAATACTCATTATTTATTTTATCACAATTCTTATGTCAAATTGCTTATAGATTCAGGAGACAATTATATTTTTTTGTTGACTGTGTATTCGCATGTAAGCCAACTTTTAGCGCGCACCGCTAGCAAAGAGAACAACATGACGGCGAAGCGTCGGTGTTGCAGTCCGCACTAGTGAACGTATTTTCCCATTGGAATTTTGAACGACTTTGACGTTTGCAATTATTGCTCGCTGATTTTTTGGCGTTTTGTAAATTGTTTTCATTACTTTGTATTACATTAAGTTTATTATATTATTGTTTGTTTCATAGCGTTAAGTTCGGTTTGTTATATAATAATATGTGTTATTGTTAAAGTGTATTTTTATTGTGTAAATAAAATGGCGTATGTACCAGGTACTAGCGGCGGGATTCTAACATTTTCATCGCCCATGAAGAAACGCTCTAAGAAGAATGCTTTAAGCTCGAAAGAAAAAAACACTTTAATAAACGTATACAAATACGTAGAAAAGATTACGCCCAAGGAAAATCACATTTACAAAAAATACGTAGCAAAGCAAATGGCTGAAATTACCGGTGTTGGTCTAAGCAAAGTGTACAATACAGTTCGGGAATATAGAATAAGGATGCATCCGCTCGCCTTTGCCACACCCGCCAAGATTGACAAAATTTGAAAAATTGGATGATCTAGAGCTGAGCGCGATTAGACGTAAAGTCCATACTTTTTATTTTAAAAGTGAACTACCTACGATCGACTAGGTTCTTATGGAGGTGAACAACGATGAGGCCTTACCTAATTTCAAAAGGACGACGTTCTACAATATTTTAAAGAAATTGAAATTCACATACCAGAAACGCAATAGAAAAAGTGCAGAATCTGATATTTCTGTAATATAAGTGTGATAATCTGTAATTGTTATGATGTATGTAGTGTATTTATATTAAATATTTTAGTGATTTCACGTTTTAAGTTCATTGTGATGATTCATGTTCATCACAATGAACTTAAAACGTGAAATTCATGTTCATGTGCACTGTGGTTAATTGTTTTCTGTGAAATAATAAAGTCTTTGTAGTTTTTTTAAAATATAAATATGTATTTTGTGTATTAAGTTCATTATGATTTGATTGTAACACTATAGTGCAATTTTTCTATGAAATATTAGTGTATTTCTATATAGTAATGTGAAATATTAGTGTACTTTGTGTATTTATAATATATATTTTGAGTTCTTTGTGATGTAATTGTTGTATTTTTTTCTTAGAATGTTAACGTATTTGGTTTATTTTTACACATTAGTGTATTTTATGTTTTTAAAAGTTGTTTTAGTCATTTCTTGAAAATTAAGTAATACTTGTTTTATTTTGTAATAATTTCATTTTCTGTGTTCTAACTAACATTTCGTTAAACTACTATTACTAATATACTTAGAAAATAAAGTATTATTTGTTAGTATGATAGAATATTATTTATTAGATAGACACATAGTTGTTGAAGGTTTGCCAAGGGTGAATTACTAGTAGAGATTTGGCTACCAACAACTTTTTAAATACGCCAGTCTTTAAGACTGCCAGTCTCAAGCCTGGATTAAGTATGAGAGGAATTTTGTTGGTATTATTAAATATTTGTTATGTAACAGTAATATTTATAAATTATTCGAAACGCATCTTACTTATCTGAATTTCTTTTAAATATAAAATATAACCTATATAATATAAGTTACGTATGTATACAGTGTAAATGTGTACACTAATAAAAAAATATTTTTTAATCACAAATAAATCCACATTAAATTACTAACGTGAATGTAAGAAAAAGGTTTGCAATACCTGAACTGTCAAAAGTGATTGTTTACAAACATTCCATCTTCAATTTGAATGGATAGTATTATTTTGACACGTAACTATACATGTATCGAATTTAATTGTTTATATGTAATTCTGGTGAAGATATTGGTGAAATATATTGCTGAATTCTGAGTTTAAGGCGTCATCTTTAATGATTGTATGCCAGTTCGTTTGTGTCTGCTTGGGGCCAAAACACCTATCTGAAGTGGTCTTTCCCCTTTGCTTGAAAAGAAGGTTATTCACTTATACAATAAAACAATTTATTTTGTACATATCTTGAATAGAATATATAGCTTAATATCCTGTTCAATCAAGGTATTTAAAATGCGTTCAATTGGCTTGAGTTAATTGTACGCCTGTCTGCAATTTGCCGACAAATGGAATTGAAATGCTGTAAATAATGCACAGAAAATATTTTTACGTTCAAGTCTTGGACTTGTAAATCAAGATGTTGATAAAAGCATATTATAAAAAAAATTGGTTAACAGACTTAAAGTATGGATCCATATTTGTCTATATTCCTTGAAATTGCAGATGCAAATTAACCAAAATAATTTTAGTTGAAAGTTTGTAATGAAACCCTAGAAACTAGGATTTCTTTAGATTTTTCAAAATGTTTACTTGGTAAATTAGATGACATTTTGCATATCGCTTTGTACATAAAAATTAATAAATTAATTAAATATGAACATAAGGCTTTTCCGTTTACACCCCAATCAGTCGGATGAGTTTATAAAGTTTTAAATATTATATAAGTGGTTCATGGCGTTTTACCATGGAAATTTTAATGTGTTAGAAATTCCACGATCAGGTAGAAACATTCATGGAAGTTTGAGTTAAAATTGACAGCAATATAATGAAGACATTAATTGATATCAATTTAGTTTACAAAAATTCATAGATGGTACATCTAAAATTTTAATTGAACATAAAAAATAAGCTAATAGTTAACTTTAAACGGCTTAACGTTAGGTTTTGAAAATCTCTGGATTTGGGTTACAGGGTAGGCTGACAACTGCCAAGTGGCAGATTTTCCCAGACTGGGTTAAATGTGATGGTCAAATTCCCACGGTTAGGTCTGCATGGACATTTTTAAATTTTTTTTAGATGGCTCAATTGAACCAATACATAAGGTTCAACTGAGCGAGTCACATCATCACAGTATACTGAATGAGCTTAAACACATTTCACGTAGAATAATATTAAAGGTGGCTGTGGAAACTGTTCCGTGTAATGAATAGCAACAGGTTGTGAAAAATGGATCTTGGAAGATACATTATCTTTGGGAAGTGAAGTTGTTTATAGAAAACAAGTTCAAAAGCAGGACTTCATTTTAGCAGTCATGATCTCAATTTTAGCTGATTGTTGTTTTCTATAAGCTGCTTCTGTGGAACCTAACAATTTTTTAAATATTTACTGTGACCAGTTGGATACATCAGTTACAATGCTTTACAAGAAGCATAACTAATAAATAAAAAAAAATTGAAATAATGGCAAAAATTGTTATGGTGAACACACAGTCCTCCGACTTCCGCATCAAACCACTTTCTGCCAGTTTTTTAGGTTGTTAGTCCAACTGGCTGGGGGAGACCCACACTCTACTTCAATGTTTGTAGCTACCACTCAAGAACTCATCTAACTCATTGGTTGTCAGTTCTTTAGCATATATGATCTAGCCATTGTCACTTCACTTTGCTTATGTTAAGCACTATGTCGGCTACCTTGGTTCTCCGTCGGACTTCCTTACTTCTGATTTTATCCTTCAGAGACACTTTCTTTCCATCGCTCGCTGAGCAAGGAGTGGTGACACGCCTTGGTAAAGGCATCCAGCAGAAAGATGATGATGCTGATGATAGAATGTGACGTTTATTGCACCTGTTTTATACATCAGATATTGTCCTCTTCAGTATTATTTTGGTAATAATATTGATAACCTCTCGTGTTTAATATCATTTTATGGTTCCTGCTTTTATGTGAGATTACGAATTATAATTTATGCCATAGAATATTTGTGGGCATTCTGTCCTGCGAACATTCTATGAGAGACACACTCAGCCTTGATATTTCTTCTACTCCTTTACCACTTTGTGAATACGATTATGAAGTTGCTTGCTAGTTCATGATTGATCATTAGTAAAGTTGTTGCTCAAATTGCTGTCTCATTTTTAAAGGTTCCATACTTCAAACTGAAGTATGGAACCCTTATGAGATAACTATGCAATCTAGAAACTTAGCATAATAGTACTTATCTTATTTACCTACATATTTTGCACCAGCTACCTTTTTAAAATACCTACTCATGTAACAATTAAAAGTAAATAAAGTTAAAAAAACGTGGATATCATTTGCAAGAGATTGTTATGAGTTATATAAAAATATATCTCCTCCAGCCCTTATTTTCAAAACAAATGAATGAAACATCATAAAAAACAGGGTTGGCAAAATCTGACTAGAAAATTATAGAAAAACTATAGCGATTATCCTAGATCTTATAATTTTTTAAATATGCACCGTGTTTTTCATGACTCTTAAAGGTATTGTAAGCAATATATTTACGTTGTGTAAAATGAAAGCTTAAAAGAAATACTCTGTAAGTGCCTAAACATGTACAGAACCATCGTTGTTGTGATGCGAGTTCTATTTGTACTCGACAGGTTTTTATTGTGTTAAAATTGGACGAAGAGTTTTTAAAAAATAAATAACGAAACAATTAATCAATAATATTTCCTAAATTATTTGAATTGCATTTTCATGCACTTTTCTGTCATATTCCTCCATCTTGAATATTTGTTTGCTTTTTCCTGTGTCATCATTGTGTGGATTTTCGATTAAAACAACTGGATTTATGCTCAAATCAAAAAGACTATCGCAACATCTCGCTATATGATGTGCCATCTATCGATGTAGTATTAAATTCTTGTTCTATAGCAGTGACACTTGATACATGCATACCAAATTTGATAGTATATCTGCAAAATACTGACAAATATTTTCTACAGATATATTCAATCACAAACAAACAAATATAGATACTATTAGTTAACTCATAATTAATCAACTCGTAATCATATTTAATAAATGACCACAGATTTTCTTCTTCTTTTTTTTCTTTTAAATAGGAGCAACTCAAGAAAGAAGTGAGTGCTATGGTAAAGAGCTGTGCGACAGCGATGTTCGTCTTCGACGAAGTTCATAAGATGCCTGGTGTTTTGGACGCATTAATGCCTATGATGGATCACTACACTTCTCTCGATGGAATTGATTACAGGTTAGTCTCCATCAGAGATATGTAACAGATACTTAAATGGTGTAGCTGTAGTTAGTTTTTGCAGTCGTTTTCCTTATTTTTATAACTATATATTTTATAACTATATATATATATAGTACATTTGAATTGCTTTTGTATTCCTGATGTGTCTATGATCCATAAATTGATTGTATAAAGTTTTATTGTTTTTTTGTGTTCTTTACCTTTTTTTTAATAGAAATAAAAAAAACTCAAATGCAAGTTTAACTTGTGTGACAGACATTCAATATTATAATTAGTGTTGCCAGATGCCGTATTTTACAGGTGTCCTATATTTTTAGATACATTTGTCCCACGGGGACAACAACTATTCCATATTTCTGGAATTTGTAGTAAATAAGACCATATGCTTACAAAGAGGGCCGTTAATGTCCGCCAGTGATGTATGAATGAAGATGGCAAGTAAACGTTGTAGCTAGCATTGTTTTATTGACCGTCCAAGCTTCCTCGAGATACTGTTTTTCGCTTTTTTGTGATTTTTCTGTTGCAGACGAAAAAGTATTTTGGTAATCCTAATTGTAATTAGGTTAAATTGGAATATATCCAATTTAACCTAATTATTTAATTGCTGTTGATATTAATGTAAAGTCTATCAATTTTAGCTGTTCATTGAAATGATTAATTAGTGGAATAAACATTTTTACAGCTTTTTAAAATTGTGTTCAATAAATTTAATAATATGTAATTAAATATTTTATTTTTAGGTTATCTATTTTATTAGCTTTATTTTGATACCCTGCATAATAGATTTAAAAAAGTATTCTTGCCTCATTTGATCCTTCTAAAGTATCCTTAAAGTTGAGAATTTACATTTTTGTAGTTTACGTCTAAGTTTGTGTTATTACTAAGTATGGCCGTTTTAAAATTCAACCTCTGAGAATCTGGACGACGTATGGCTAGTCAAATAGACACCGAGCTGATTCTGCAAATGTTCTGTTTTAATATAGAATACTAAAAATGAAAATTTTGTAAGACTTTATTTTCAGGTTTTTTTAAGAGAATTGAACTGAAATAAGTTCACCCTAACACATGATTAAAAATAACTTCAGCATAACACAAATCTACAAGAGTATATAGGTAAATGTTGTAGCTTTTCTCAATTAAAAGATTGAAATATTTTGATAACAATTTGACAGTTTGACAGTACGGATACGCATATCTTTGTGCACATACGTTTAAAATGTTATAAAATTTAAAGTGACTTCATTTGGTTTTGATTTCTCTTATTGTACTTGACGGCACATTTATAATGATTAATTTCGGGCTTCGGAAAATCTTACCTTTTTTTAATTTTTTTAAATTTAACCTATGTCCTACAAAAACTAGAGAAATATTTTTTGTATTCAAAGTGGATAAATTTCAGGCTTTTTATTTTGGTACATAGATGGTAACTATTGTTTTTGGTTAAAATTGGTAAAGCCGTTTTGGAGATCTAACTAAAAAAGAAAATTCTTTTCCTCTAAACTTAAATGTATGAATAGACACTGCGTCAAAAGACTGTAGAACTCAAATGCGTACTGTGGAAAGATGGTTGTTGCGTTGTTGATGTTACTATGGTTACATTATTTGACAGTTCAGATTTTTGTGTTGAATTTATATCATGTAATTATTTTGGTGAATTATTTTTTATTTATTACTAGCCTTTATCTTTGTATAGATTCAGATTTAGCTCGTACAGATTTTTTATTGACCTGATGGAGTTTTACCCCAATTAATGCAAACATGCCTTTTATTGTAAACAGTGTATCTTTTGTAAGTATTTGAATCAATGAAAAACAAAATTACTGAATCGACTATTGAAGAGCTTCTGTATAGTTTTGTTAACTAGTTATTTCTTGTATTTGTCATAATTATGTTTGTATCGCAAAAATGTGTTTAGCTTTAATAAAAGAAACTTATATCTTAGTTTGAACTTAAAGCCAAATCACTATGACTGTCTCAACACTCGGTTCTTACTGTGTGAGTGCTAGTAATTCAAGTTCCTTAATGAATATTCTATTACCACAAACTTAGCCTAGTATTTAGCACAAATAAATTGGGTAATTCGTAAATGAAAGAGAAAATCAAACTGGCATGGGTTTTCTAATACCCTGATGTGCCAGTATGTGTTAAGACGCCATTCATTCTATGTGCATCCGCTTAATCAAAAACAGAATGATGAATCAATGAGTAATTTTAAAATTTAAATTTAGGCTTAGAATAAAAAATTGTAAAGTTACCAAATGCCATGGATAACTTACTAGTAATTATGTATAGTTCTTAATTTTTCGTATACGTTTCAATAGAACTAAAAATGCACCATCTAGTAGCTGGATTTGTTACAAACTTGACATACTTTCTATATTTAGGTCAAGATTTTTTATAAATTTTCTGAAAATTTGCCAGAAAAAATACCTATGTAATTAAGTGAAACTTTTGAATGTAACATTTTTAGAATAGATATTCTTTACCAAGGTTTCTTTAGTTTTCTCATTACTAAAGTTTTCATATACCTTACTGATTATATTAAAATACATATCTAAAAATAATTTACAACAGTCATTAAACACATTTCCAACATTTTATTTAACATTATATTTAAAACATTAATCTAATTTTAATGTTAAATTCATTAATATTAAATAATCTTTATTATTTTTAAAAATATTATATACAACGTCAGTTGCTTCATTGTGCCCTATCAGAAACAGGTTGCATGATTTTGTCCATGTTTTTTTTAATTTTAATTGTAATTTGTAATAATCATATCAATGCCGACAATTTGTAAACATTTCAAACTTTTCCATCAATAATTTGTGCTCCATGCTATTGTTTTTGGTGCCCTTTCGCGGTCAGAGCTGTACTATTGTAAATATCCCTAATACATGCTATGACAAGTTACAACTTCATAGGTAAAGCCATATTGTAACAAACAAATAAAGAATAGAATCAATTTTCAAAATTTTTTTGCTACGTTCTTATTTTGAAATAAAGTTTTAAATGCACAATATTCGAATTATACTTTGTCAAATAATATGTCTGTATCGTTACGATAAAATTAAAATGAACTTTATTTATTTCAGGCGAGCAATATTTATATTTATTTCAAATATTGGATCTGAGATAATAACGGACAGGCTGCTAAAACTGTATGATGAGGGTTACACGAGACAAGATACCACCATGGCCTACTTCGAACCATCGATTCGGAGCGTTGCATATAACATAGGTGACTATATTTAAAAATGATCTATATTCAAAAGTATGTCACGATGATTAAAAATACCCGAATTATAATTCAGAGTTATCATGTTAGAAATAAATACGTATGCATTTGGGTATATACAGTTTAAACATTTAAGTACTATTATTTGATTAGAGTATTTATATTAATTATTATTTATTGTCCGTTCGAGCGAAACAGATGATAATCGGAGGGCAGGGTTTTTTAAAAGCATGGTGGGCGGAAAAGCCAGTAAAGTATAACTACATATTGCTACTCATCTAAACCTGAAAGGGTGTTAGTTTTTACGATATTAAAAAGAATATTACTGCTTCTTTCTCAAAACATGAAGGTGTTTTTTATTGCAATGTGAGATTTTTCTTTTTCTGATCGAAGGATCTTTCTTTCAATTATGAGTACCCTATTCTCTTCTGCTTTATTGATTGCCCAGGTTTCGCTACCATATAAAATGATAGGTCTGATGAGAGTTTTATATAGATTTATTTTTGTATTAACAGAGATGAGTTTTGATTTGAGTTGTTGTTTTAGACCATAGTAATGTGAGATTAACTCTGCCATATAACGGGAACTTAACCTGGAATCTGTCAAAAAGCTTTATAATTTTTTTAAATTTAACGTAACGGATTGCTCTAGATTAGAATTATCAGAGATCAAAATTTTCTTCTTTGAATCTATGGTAACAATACTTGGCTGTGTCTTAGAAGACATTGCATATAGTTTTGTTTGCTTTACGCCCCAAAACAGAATTCATAAAGCGAGTGGATTCTAAGTTCTCCCTGTGAAATTTCTATATTTTGTCTATTATTTACTAATTTTGTCTATTATTTTCTAGTTTTTTGTCTATTACTTCTATATTTAGTCTATTATATTCTAAGTTGCTAACTAGATAGAAGATTAAACGGTAATATTATGTAAATAATATTGCAAATTGTATTTTGCAAAAAGAAAATTGATTACAGTGGTAATTCAGTGTATTTTGTATTTTTTCATAGAGATTCTTTTTGCTGTAATGACACGTTGAAATGTAATTATGATTCAGACAATGTTGAAAAATAATTTCTCAGTGAAAGGCCCAATTCTACAAAAGTTATAGATTACGATCATCTTATATTTTTGAGTGAAATCTGAAAAAAAAGTCTTGCTGTATCAAATAACCAACACTCTGTATTCATAAAACATTTTTTTTTCTTCACCACTTTTGAATGATTAGTATATTTTAAATACTCAAAAGTGATGTAATAAGAGCCTCCATTAATTTTTTCTCCAAATATTGTTTGTTCAAATTGCAGTGTGTTTGTATTCAGATTAGCATTTCACATCTGCAAATTTTATGCATATATCAATTACAGTTTAAAAACTCTAGAGTAGTGGACGTAACAGTTACACTTAATATATAATTAAGAATAGAGGTTATAAAATATTGAACATAAAGAAACTAAGAAAAAAAAATTAAAAAGCTAAATAAATATTTAATAATAAGAAATTGCATAAAAAGACATTTGAAGTTTAAGATTTGGCTGTCCTTTATTAGTAGTGAAATTACTTCTCGAATACGTTTTTATATTCCTATTTTTTACGAGTATTACTTAGTTCAGTGTTCCGCAAAATGTGTACCGCGGCACACTGGTGTACCGTGATCATTAGTTGGTGTGCTGCGGAAAAATAACGTTATCTTATAAAATTATTTTAGTAAGTAAGTGAGGGTAAGTAAAGTACCTACACAAATCATGCGAGCGCACGAGCGAGACGTTTTGTTTCATTCATCTAATTCTGTAGTTTCGTTTGGTGCGGCGGCCGGCGGGTCGCAAGAGGCGGGGACGGGGCTCCCCGCCCCGCTACCCGGACTCTCTGGCTCACCAGTCAGTCAGTGCGAGTACGACTGCGCCATTTAAATTCATCGCACGCTTTTGTTTCGTCGCTTATTGTTATGCTTATTATTCTAAGCGTAAAATAAATATTAAAATAATGGATAAATTCATTAAACGTAGTGTAAGTTTGTCAAGTGAAAGTAATGAAGAAGAAAAAGAGTCAATTAAAAAGGAACCTAAAATTGTTCATCGAAAATATGACGAAAGCTACATAAGTTACGGTTTTACATATTGCGGAGACAGTCTCATGTTTCGCATTAAATACGTTTTCTGAAATTTAAAGTTTAGGTTTGTTGATTAATACTTAATAAATGTTGATTAATATTACTTAAAAACTAATTTTTAATTTTTGGTGTGCCACCAAAAATTTTAGTTTTTCTAGATGTACCTTGAACACAAAAAGTTTGTGGAACACTGACTTAGTTTATATAAATTATAACTTTATAAAAGAAAAGTTCAAAATTCACTTTTGCACTGAGAATATTAAATATGAGTGTCGTGATCAATTTCACTCAATATTATTTCTGTACAAAACTTTGGTGCCATCTTTTTTGATCTTTGCAATTATATCTACAATGATAATTAGTTGGTTGTTGACATTTTGATGTACTTCCATTTGGTTTATAGATTTTTATTGTACCTATATATTAATATAGCATTATGTGTTTCACGCAAAATACAGGTGGGTTCGCGAAAGCCGCTTTCATATTTCATCACCTCATCGATCACTACATCCCATTCTTGCCCCTGGAGCAGGTGCATGTGGAAAAATGTACAAGAATAGCATTCTCCGACCGCGGAGTGCCCGATCCCACCACAGAAATGATAAAGTGAGTTATTTTTATAGAATATTTTAAATGCAAACACTTTATGGCTACGTCAATAGAAATTTGCAAGCCATTTTTTTTAAAGAAGCGACGTCTACATTGTTACTAAATAAAATTATCTCTTAATTGCAGAACAAATCTTTGATGTGCGTTTTGTGGAGTCTTCTAAAATAAATTAATTTCTTAAAACTCGTAATCTTTGTGTGACCCATGTTTGTCATATAAATTCGTTGAAAGCATTTTTGGATACAGAAAGAAAGGGGTGAGAATGAGGCATTATGAGTTTTTCTCTTCAATTATTTTCAACTAAAGCAGTCTCCGCAGATTGGCTCACATGAGCTTCTTTGTTCATCTAGTCGTTAGGGGCAGTATTCAATCATAATTAGCCTTATCATGGTAGCCAGTAGATAGATATTTTTTTAGTTTTCTAATATCAAATTTATATAAAATACGCAATATGTATCAGTTTTTTCTTTGTACTCGGTTTTTTTTCTATGTTATAAATAATACAACAAAAACCCCATTTAAATTAGCTCAATAACTATTATATGATGTTAACGAGCTTCTCGCCTTCGCACTAGTGTACATTTGCAAAGATAGGGTCCAAAAAGGTTTTTTTATAAACACATTAAGTGTCTTTGGCCTGTAGCCTCGATAATAATAAAGTTATATGATTAAGATTTTTTGATATATAAATTTTCTTCATGAACGTAGTTCTTCATTTTATTTTAATTAACATAACTATATAAAACATGTTGCTCTTTTGTCCATTTCTCCCCCCCTCAGTTCCCCCTCTCTATGCAAGAATACATCACACGGAATATCATTAAAACACATGTTTCTACTTTCAAAGCTACTAATCGAATTTCTCTTAAATTTTTACTAATCAATATAATAAAGTATGAATGTCTAATTTTTATCTATCGAAAACACTTAAAATTGACTACAATATTCATATTAATAAGTTATGGCTCACATATAAAATATAGGTAAAAGCTGTTGTCGATTTTTCTTTAGACCTTTTTAAAAGCTTCAATTCCGACTTACACATTATTATTATATTTGTTTTACCATTTATCATGAAAGAAGGTACGACGAAGACCAACAACTTTTTCTCTGATTCAGTTGACATTATTAGCTATATCTCAAAAATGTTACCACATATATGCATATTGCATTATCTATGGCAATTCGGAAACTATAAACATAATATTGGAAAAGTTATATGTCAATAGGATTAGCAGTTTTTGCATGAATTTGTAGAAAATAAAATAAAACATAATTCTTTATTATATTAGTAGGAGAAGTTTACAAAAATAGACATGTTTTTAACTTTTTAATGTTAGATTGAGAAAATATGTAATCCATTTTATTACTGGGTCCCTGAATTTGACAATATTGAGAACCGCATCAATCATCAAATTATTGTTTGGATAATACAAAACAAAAATAAGACAAATATGTCAGAAATGATATTTATAGTCCTGCAATCTTATTTTTTCGAAAACTGGTTCAAAGTACAGACTTTTTGCCTTTATGCCTTTCGTTATATGTTAAAATTTATGAATAACTCTTAGTAAAGCAAAGTTTATAACTCAAGTCAAATCTTTTTTACACATGTAAAACAAATTTTGATTTGTTACGAAACTTTTCAGTAATAGTTTTTTTCAGTATTATCAAATTATGTTTAATAGAGAGTAGAGGAACACTAGACTTCAAGGGTACGACACAATGTCAAAAATGCATTTTAATTGTGTATGATTTTGTTTACCCATTTATTTAAGCAGTGGTGTGCAGTGCTCTTTGTGTAGAGCAAGCTAATATGGAGGCACATATAAAAAATAAATTAATATATACATATATAAATATGTATATTACGTAAAGTATATTTTTATTTTATTGCTACCAACGGTCTTCTTAACAAAATTCTTCAATCTAATTCTTGCCAATTTTACGCTTCTTTCGTCACTTTTTTACTAATTTTTAACTTTTGATGATCAATGGTCAAAAACAAAACCGCATAGGGTCTTATATTAAAATAAATGGTGTTAAATTGCTAACCAAAAATAGATTCATAAAAGACCTATTTATAATATTGCATTTTACATTTGTTTAAGTTGTTTGGCGGTGCTGGCACCGTTTTCAAAAATAAGTAACTTAGTTATATATTATGAAAAAGTTGGTACCTATTTTGAGTTAATTATTTTTAACTTTTTGGTACCTATTTTTAGTGATTAATTAATACTATTAACTATCTTAATTAATACTACTAATTATCATTACACTACAACTAACATTCAGTTAGTTTCTTTCTTAGAATTATTTAAAAATATGGGCAAAAGCTAGTACATAGATAATTTCCTATTTCTCTAAAGTTGGTTGTCAACGACACATAGAATCGAAGCAATAGTAGTAGCCATCGGTGGTTAATGGTTAGCCGTTGAGGTGTTCCGTTCTCTATATCCAAAGTCCAATATTAGATTTTGCAAACTAACAACTACCACTTGAGGAGTTTCGTTCTCCATATCCAAAGTCCAATATCAAATTTTACAAAGTAATAACTAAAGTAACAACTAACCAGTAGCAGATATATTGAATCACAATTGATTTACTACCATCCGTTAAGGAATTACATTATTCATCTTCAGAACTCATTGTTAGACCTTGATCTAGTTGATGGTGCACTTATATTGCAAAGTAAAAACTACTAGTAACAAATATCTTGAATTACGTTTGATTTACTACCATTCGATAAGGAGTTCTTTTGTGCATCTCTAGAACGCATCATCTGACTCATATTTTGTAAAGTAACAACTACCACTAAGATATTTGATCTTAAATAAAGTTTAATTTATACTGCCATCTGTTAAGGAGTTTCATTGTTCATCTCCAGAACTCTTCATCAGACCCTAACCTGAGTAATTATTTTGCAAAGTAACAAGTACTAGTAGCAAATATCTTTAATCACGCTTGATTTATTAACATCCGTTAAGGAGTTCCATTGTTCGTCTTCTGAACGTATCATAAGGCCCTGGCTTGGTAAGAATTTTGAATCATAAATGATTCATTGGCAGTCGTTAAGGAATTCCATCGTTCATTTCCGGTCCTCATTATCAGATCATCATCATATTTATATGAGACATCCCTTTCTCCATTCCTGAAGTATCCTCTTTCACAAAAGATTCTGGCAAATTGAGAACCTCCTCCTTTTTTTCAAGTCTGTTAGAACGCACTTTATAAAAAGACTTTTTTTATAATTGTGAATGTTAGGCTTCAGCCTACCTCTAAAAGAAGCAAAAAGCAGAAGAGAGTTAGAATCTACTGAGTTACACACCCCTATTAAGACAGAAATGCACATTTGAAATAGTAAACTACTAAAGTAAACGCAAACAGAAAGCAGTAGCTAATTCAGTGAATTGAATTGCCATAATATGATGTGTGTATTTATAAAATGGAAAACTAGCTATTTTTACTCTGTTTTTAGTTTATTTGCTCTAAATGACAGATGATCAATGAATGACAGGGCAGATCGTTATTACAACATAGTGATTCCGTGTGCATATTAATGTGTGTGGCAATTAAACATACATGGGATTGTTTCATTCTGAATATAGCCGTAAGCTGAAGACTGCTAGCTTGCTTTCACCCTAGAAATTGACTGATTGAACTGACGTAATAAATTTTTGTTTCTCACAGAAAACTTTTGTGACGGGAAGTTTACTGTAATTTCATATTTCGTAAGATAGGAATGAAGTTTTTACATTTCATTTAAAATGGCATGCACTGGTGATAGCGTTTGGTTTGTGCGTTCAGACTACAGGTCATATATTAAATTGCAGAAACATCACATTTAAATAAATTTAATTCATGGTCTTCACTTGAAGACCATAAATTGAATTTATTTGAATGTGATGTTTAACGCAAGCAATTATGGGTAATTGCTTATAAGGGACTGTGAGACAATACATTTAAGGATATACTCAATTGATATAACTTCATCCTCCTTCAGTGCTGCCTTCACAAACACAAATCTGTTATATTGTATGCCTTAAATTTTTACAACCATTGTTATCCATTAAATTTGCTATGTTCTTCAAACTTTAGCCCATGAAGCACATGCAGGAAGTTTATCCTCCTGAGGAGTAGTACTATATATTATTAAATACTACCGACAATTTTTACCTATAGTTCCATTATTACATAATACCCTAGAATCTGCGAGGGCACTCCAAGAATTTGCTACACTGAGTTAACCTCTAGTAGCAATAACACATCACTCCATAAGAAAAACAATTTGCATCACCAAGTTCGACTTTTGCAGAAATATTTAAAAACAAAATATATTTTTTTCTTAATTTAAACACATGAACATATCATCACATAATAATGTCTATCTGTAAAATTTCATTCCAATTGGTCTCGAACTAAATATGTGTGATAAACACACAAATATTATAAAATTCGAAGTCTAATGTGTTAGATGTAAATAAGTCCTTATTTAATTATCTTATCTGTTTGTGTCCTCAGCGAGGTAATGTCGATACACATGTATGGACCATCGAAACTGAAGCCCATTTTTGTAAATGCTGATTGCAAACGGGTTCTACAACAAGTCAACAAAATCATCGCCGCACAATCAAGGAAAGATAAAGGGGAACTGTGAAGTATTCTGTCTGATGAATGGCAGCGTTGTGTATATTGTCTTGTCATTTATGATTTAAAGATAAATTTTTTACAACAATTATGTTTAATATTTATAAATTAAGAATAAAATTTGTTAGAAATTTTATTTATTTTTATTTATAAATTACTATGCTAAACTCTTCTTTTTTGATTGTGGTAATAAATCTGCCTAAGGGCCAGGTGCTAATTAGGGAATTTATGCAAAAGGCCTGAAACAAATAGCTGTACCGCCAAAAAAATTATCAACTAATTATGGAAATTACTTCTATGAAAACTACCTACAACCATGCATTTTCAAAAAGGTTATGAAATTTTCTTTTGGCTTTCATTGATTAGCGGTTAGTTTTTGTATGCTACAGAAATTAAATATAGAATCATAAAAATTTGCAACCTAAAAATTATGAACATACGGCTTGCTTAAAAATTCACTAGGAAACATTGAATTCTATCTATAATTCCAAAAATAACGAAATTGCTTTTCACTATTTTTCATTATTTTATAAGCAAATTACGTTATAGATATAAGCAAATTATAGACCAAACTTAATGTACATTTACTTTATATAGATTACATATATATATGTCTAATCATAATTTCATTTTGAAGTGAAAACTTCTTTAGCATCGTTGTGATTTGAAAGTCGATGAAACAAAAAGCGACAGTAAAAAGAGACAGACACATAAATTCATAAGATTTAACGCGGGAGAAAATGAGATAGGAAGCATTATACAGTGTTTCTTATGTTCGTGGTTGTCTTTGTGCTCTGCTTCGTATCCCCTCCACTCGTGTTTACCAAGGCATAGCGAGAGTTTGCTTAGGTTTCAGCGTTGTATGTGTGTTAATACGTGTTTATGCGCGCAATTGAAAATGATATTGTGAATAATAATTGTGAGTACTTGTATGTAAATTTTCATAAACTTTAAATTTGTGTGTATTCGATCATTTTCTGAATTAAAAAAAACATAGATGAAAAATTAAAGAAGAGATTGATTTAATTTAATTATAAAATTAGATGAAATTTATCAATTTTATTTACATATTATTAATTATAAAAACTTTTCTAATTATTTTAGTTTTTATCAAAATTGAAAATTGATATTAAACTTAAATATTAAATTTAAAATTTTTGAAGGTTTCACTTCTATCACGTGTGAATTGCACACATGATTTTTTTTTTAAATTAGGTATATCTAGAATATAAATCTTATTACTCTAGTCTTTGTTAAAAAAAAATGTGAAAAATTATATAAAAACAGTTACAATTTTGATCATAAATGAATGTGATTATGAAGATGTAAAGCTGCCAAGATATCATTGAAATATCCAAAGTGGCTGATACGGTTTCTGAGTAATTAAAACTAGCTATACGACAAATACGTAACTAGAGCCTAGCAGCACTAGCTAGCACTAGCTATACGTAACTAGAGCCAATTGACATAAACCCGAAACTGGTCGGCTTGATTGACTTTTATTCTTTCCTCGTTGTATATAATGTTATGAAAGTAAAATTTGTACCACATAAATGGCGTTTCATATGAAATGTCGAGGAGAACCCTTTCGATATGTCACAAATAGTAGAGATGTATGTCAATCTGCAATTCAATTAGATAATTATATATTATGCAATTCAATAGATTATTATATAGGATAGATTGAACGGAAGAAATAAATACCTATTATCCTTTGACCATATAAATACATGGACACCGCATCTTGCAATATTAAAAACATATATCTATTGTGATAGTTTTACATGGCTTTACTATTTCGAAGTGTCCGTCAATTCAAACGGTAATGTATGTTTGCACTTACAATTTAATTTTGAATGGACCAAAGAAAACATAAAAGCTCTATAAAACAATTTGAATCTTAACCGTGCATTCAATCAATCACAATTAAATGAAACTATGTGATGTAGTATTATTTCTACTTTCTTTAAGTTCTTTACCACAACCTAGGATTCATTGTGTTACAACATTTTTAGGTAGGCTATTAGCAAAGATATTAAAGATATATATATATGTATATATATATATAAATATATATATATATATATATATATATATACATATATATATATATATATATATATATATATTAAAGATCTAGACAGATATAGAAGATAGCAAAGATCTTAGCTAATAGCCCACCTGAAGATGTTGTAATACAACGTAACCTAGAGCATGGTAAAGAATTTAAAGATAGTAGAAATAATACTACATCACGTAGTTTCATTTAATTGTGAATAATGAATTTGTACAAAATTAACGCCAAATATGTTTAACATTCAATCAATGTTTTAAAATCCAAAGTTAGCATAACACTAGGAATTTTTTTAAAGGGTTTAATATATTTATTTCATTTAGAGAAATTGTATAAAGAAGTATAGTTAATAAATTAACTGAGAGTCTATTAAGTCAGAGCGAAAACAAACCAGTAGTAATTTAAAATGGAGTTGATCTAGTCATTAGGGGAAGTTCAGGTAGTCTCGGATGGCGGTTAGCCATGTACATTTAAATAACTGACAAAGAAAGCATGTTGCATAAACAAAATATTGTCTCAAATGTCCTGTCGCAAAGTAAAAAATAAAAGCAATTCGCCTATGGTGCCAAAGTTGAGCAAGTGACAAGTTACTAAAATTTTTGTTCTCAACAAAAATGTTCCGTGGATCCTATTGAACTTTATTAAAGGTTATCAAGTAGATAATGTAAATATGTGTATTAGTTTATACTTTTAAAATGCAGGAAATATAATATTTTTCACATTTTTAATCATATTTATTCTACATCTTGCACAGAAGTTTAAAAAAACTGCGTTGCTGGGAAATAGCTGTATCTAATATTATTAAATTAAAGAAATTATATCGTCCTGGACAGGATGATGTTGGGTAACATCGGACATTATTTTGAGGTTTTGAATTTCTTAATGTTGTTGTGATGAACTACCTTAGTCAATTTGTTATTTTATGAGTAGCATTTAAAAATAATGTTTCTGGTTTTTGCAGTAAGTTTGAAGAATTTCAAAATTTACGAGAAAAAAACCAGTAATAGAGGCAAGTCGTAACAAAAATAAAATGAAAGAAGCAGTTAAATGTGTAAAAAAAAGTGAGTTATCAATGAGATTAGCAGCAGTTGGTGATGTACCAGCATGACTATCCAAGATTAACAAAATCAAGTCTTGTTAATCTTGGATGGTCATGCTAATCATAAACAGTCGGCAGCTATAGAATATTCATTTAAGAATCATATTCATATGTTGAGCACACCACACGACACATAATCTGCAGCTACTAGACAGGATATATTTTATACCTTTTAAGGCTACATTTTATACCTTTCAACCTTCAGCTGCCAATTTCTCAACTGCCAATATGCCTTTAGCAGCTCAGTCCTTAGCCACATATTCCTCATCACTTGTATCTTCCAGTAGTCATGCAACACAGTTTGGTACTAAAACAGTGCCTTCGACAAGTGCAATAATTTAATTGCGACAGTTGTTACTAATGCCTGACATATCTAAAAAAGGCTTAGTGACTTGTAAGCCTCTTCACTGTATAAAAAGGAAGACAGACGGGAAAGTAAAGGAAACAGAAAAGACCATAAAAGAATAAAAAGGTAGTAAACAATTGTTAAAAACCAAGAAAAATGTTGAAAGTCAGTCCTAAGAAGATCGAGATAGAGAGAATGAGCGCATTATATGTGGTGAAGCTTTTGAAGAAGACTGGATTTAATGCCATGAGTGCAAAGATTGGGCATACGGAAATTGTATCGATATTTATGTTTCAGATCTCCAATATAATTTTGGATTTTGTAAGGCCAAAATATGTTAAAACTACCATTGAAAATTATGTCTGTAGCCACCCACCATCTTTTGTGTTACTAATAAATTAAGGCCGAAGTATTTGTAACAATTTGGTAAAAATTTGTAGAGTCAAATTTTAAACTGTTGTAACAATTTGACTCCTAATTTATTATTAATGTGATTGAAGATATTCTTAAATTTATTTTAAGACTGAAATTTGATTATTTCTACTTCATTTATATTTCTGGGGCTACCTGACCTTCCCCTACTTCCGATTTCGTATGTGTAGGTTTAATATATTCTTCACTTTAGCTTTAATCGATGAACGATTAGTTTTTTTACGGAAACTATCAATTAAAAAAATTAATATTAAATTAATTATAAAATCTTAAAAGTCTGTAAGCTAAATATTATATTTATGTGACTTGCTTGAAAATTCACTTGGAAACGCAGACTCCTTTCCATAATACTAAAAATAATGACATAAAAATAATGCAGAATTCTTTCCATAATACTAAAAATAATGATGTAAATAATACAAAGTAATTATAATGATATAAATAATACAAAGTAATGTTTTATAGACAGCATATATAAATATATGTTAATTCATAATTCAATTCTTTTTTAAAAAGTATATGAAAAATTTATTTTAACTAAAAGACTTAAAACAATACGAGAAACCATTTAAAAATGTAACATTACGTAAATGTTCATTACAATTACATAACTTTAAAATGTGATGATAGGTAATCGATTTCTCTATATTTTTATACAAATTTCGTTGACGTTTTCATACATCCTCATAGGAAAATTTACTATGTAATTTTAGTGATTTTTAATTCGTATTTATGAAACAAATATAACATATATTGACATTTCGCTAGCCAACTTTAAACATAACTATATTCTTAATATATTGAATGTAATTTTTCATTGTAAATTAGCGTAATATTGTTCGTAAATAGCGTGACTTGTCATTCAAAAAAAGATGCATTTTCATGATTCTTCTCAAATTAAATTATTCTTAATATAGTAATGGACGTTTTTATTATAATCCTGCCCCAACTTTAAAGATACTGAATTTATTTTTCTAATTATAAGTTATTTATGAACATGTGTTGCGTATTTCTGTAGATTTATCATATATAATTATAACTATAACGGTACTATTTGCGTGACGGCTCCTTAAGAATAACATCAAGTTGATTTAAATTTATTCGATTCGATATAGATTGATAGTATTTACTTTGGGCTATTTTAGTTTTCATATTTGAAGTAGTAATATATATAGCTACAGAACTAAAACGTAAACATTAAAGACCTTTATTTGTTACACAGTTTCAATGAATTTTAAATTATTGTTAAAATGATGTGATAATTTACCACATAGCTATATGCGAAATATTAATTTGTAACAAATATTTTTACTCGTGTTATGATAAAGATTTAAATGTGTATCAATAGATCAACGAAAAAATGTTAAGCGAAATAATAATGAAATTGTAATTGGATTAACGCTAAACACTTTCATAAACAATTTAAGTACAAAACAGATTGCACAACTTCCATACGCCCCATACAAAAATTAAAAAAAAACGGGTGGGCAGTGTCGGGATACACGGCCGTTAGTTTAATGGGAAATATCTATATCAGCGAGCCGCTTTCATATAATCGTTCGAAATGAAAACGAGGCATTGACTGCAGGCTGGACCTGCGCGTCGCAATCGGTGTATCTGCATGTATGGCAGTCTCGGCGACACCAGTCTTTCTTTGATTGGACTTAATTTCTGCAGATGGGTAGCTGTATCCGTTACTCCTGCTCAGCGAGTGCACTCTTTTGTGTTCGCGCACGTCTGAGCAGTTCCTGCAGAATTTGAATCAAACCATATCTTCACTAGGAAAAGGATTCTTAAAAAATTGGGCCACAGGTGCAGTCACGGCCTTCAAGAACCACAATCGATCTGTTATACGAGATATGATATTTGGGTTTTCAAAAAAAGAAGTTTGTTTAATTGACACAATTATTTATTTGATTTTAATTAATTAATTTCAATTATAAAGTATTAATTGACCGTTAGGCAGTCTCGACCGTCTAGTTAGGATGACCGGATACAACTGATGCTCCTGGTGAGCGTCTGCTGTTCATTGCTTCTTGGATTCTCACAGGGCAAGTGGATAAGGTGAACTTAGATATTGAAATTGCAAGAAGGTTAGGTGGTCATCAGCAATAACCTATAAAGAGAAAGGGTATAACGGCATCGCACACGTCACACTTGTGGCCGAACTCGCCATTCATAAACATATTAACTAAATCGTTCTGTAAGCAACTTCCATCGCCTAGAGTACTCCGGCCGACGTCCAAATTGCTCCGGTTTAGGTGACGTGCTCGGACAGTTAGACCTAACGTGGCTACCCACCTAGCTGTCCACTGATAGGTTGGAGCTCTCGTCTACCTCCATTGGAACTATAAGCGACTCAATTCTGGGCCGCTTGCCCGATCCACTTGGTCCAGGAGGTTCGAGATACAGGTGCAGCCTCTCGACTTGCTTCAGTCTGACGAGCGCTCATAGTTTTCGGGACCGTTCAGTCGACGTGGCTGGCGGTGGTCGAGGTCCCCCGGCTTCCTTTCTTCTCTTTTTAGCTGCTTCCCGTTGTGGACGTATAACTGTACGTCTAGGAAGCGCCATAGTCAAAGTAGTCCGAAACTTTCCATAAAATTTTAATCCCCTTTTACTTTTGGTGGGCGCCTATTATTAATTATATTTATTTTGTACGTATTTATAGGGTAACGAATTCTAACTAACGTGACTTTTTCGTTTTAATCCATACACATACTAACGAGTTATAAGCAAACGAACGCCTCGTACGTGTCAATTTTTAACCCAAATTGCGATGTGCGTCACGTGGCACTGGCGCCTTCTATCTGCATGAGTCGAAGGTTCTGAGTAATGGGTGCTTTCCTCTTTTCAATGATATATAAATGAATCAGCTCTGGCACGCGATCACAGAGCTATACTCATCACCGTGATGACATGTTTTCATTCCAGGCGGTTTAAGCAAATGATCCTTTACTTACCGAACTGAAAGACGTCAAAAATTGGCGGGAATTTTGAATTAGCTTTATCAGCGCTTAAATAGACGGCCAGTATGTGTACTCTGAAGGGAGCATAGTCATTCAAAGATGGCGTTATAACAGAACATTAAATTTATATATATTATATATTTTTGAAGTCCGAGAAATATACTAGTTAAAAAAATATTTTTATGTTCATAAGCTTTATTAAAACTTTTAAATAACAACAAAAGTACGTCTAAGGTTTTACAATTATAGTGTTTTAAAATGTAATTATATCAATTGTATTTAGGTAACCTGAACAAGTCGAGGCGATTCCTGGTGTTTTCGTGAAGGTTGGGTTACAGTTGGATCCAACGTAAGCCATTTTGAGTAAAACTTGCACAAACCTGCAACGTAAGATCATAATAAAATTTAGAAACACCTTGAGTAATATAAAAATCCTTATGAAAAAAATACAAGTCGAAGAGAATATATATGAAATAAAAATACATTATTCTCAGTGTATTTCTAGCCGCCAGGTTTTGTACGGATGCGTAAAACCACAAGATCAAACATGGATAGCCAAAAATGTATTGTGCGCGGCGACGGCATTCAGTGACACTAACAATTTGAAAGCGTTTAGCGCCATCTGGAACTTTTTGACTGTGCTTCCTTCACTGCATACCTTACAAATGGGATCAAACGATTTTATGGAAACTAAAATACGCTGCTCTTTGTTTGGTCACGGATTTTCGAACTACTTAATGTCGATTGGCAGGAAAAGTACATGTATGTCGTCAGTAATGTCCAGCAGGATAAGTACAGTAACGAACACTAGGTTGCGTTGTAGTCGGACATCCGACGAATAACAGAGTGTCATTGAGGTCTATCGCCCGATCTATCATTAAACGCGCCCGTTTGGATAGGTAATGGAATTTCAAAGATAACTTCTTTTTTACTTCAATATTTTTGTCACACACGTATTATTGCTCTTTTGAGGGTAAAGCCTTTCGTCAACTATTATATATTTAACATTTGTTCTGTAATTATTATAACCCATGATAACTTCATTTCAGAACTTAAATGGACCTTTAATTTCAACAAGGCTTTTATACTTTTTTACATTTCGCCAATATTTATTGGCTGAATATCCTTTTTCATGATTTTATAAACTTCGTAAGAAAAAAAGATTTGTTTGAAATTGACACATAACACAACAATTTTTACACCTAACATTATTACGTCTAACATTGCGAGTATTGACTTTTTTCAACAAGTCAATGTGATATAAATTAACGAAGCTTCACAAAACTTAAATGAAATATTTTATAGCTTATGTACATATTTGTTGCACTACAGAATTAGTAATTTTTGTTGTAAATGACATAATCCATAAAATATACATATGTAATGGGAAAATATACTTTTTATGGTTATCATTTATTTGCAAGATGTATTCCATAGATAAGTATCTACAAAATAATATATTCCTTGTAAACTCTATATAAAATAATGTTTTCTAATATAATTACGTGCGGTAAATTCTCCCTGAACCATCTTATAATTAAATATGAAGATTATTTATAATAATATGCAAAGTTTAATATTAGTTCAGGGCATAATTTTCCAACGACCGTTATTTAAGCAATATGTTAATGTACGAAAAAATAATACCAGTCACGAATAGTAATTGTTCGCTCTATGAAAATATTTTGATGAAACAGCCAATAGGGGGCGCCAGAAAAGTGTGATACTGAAACGCTTTATAAAAAGGGGTAGTTACCCCTTTTTATTTCATTCATCAATATAATTCCGTTTTAAAAAAAATATTTGAGATAAAATCGTTATTAAAGGACGATGAAAATTTTTTTTTTATGTGACATAAATGTTTCGCCCATAACACTATGTGCTATTAATAAAGAAGAAAATATTATTAGTGAAACAATGTTAATTTTAGTACCGCTGAACATTGTTAACATGGAGATAACATCACTAACATATCTTTATGAAACGTAACACTAATCAGTTTAAATTGTGGCATTAATGATTCATGATTAGCACATATTGTGATAAGCTAAGTTTAAAAAAGAAAGTCAGTTAGTGTCTATCAAAACGGTATCAAGTATGTCGGTATTAGTAAGTGTTCTGGCGGTAGTTATTTTAGTGATTGATTTTCTTGTATTCAATCCTGTATGTCATTTCCAAGAATGTTGTATTGACAAATACTTACCATACAACGTTAGCAGTAAGTAAAAGTTTATCAATTTTATCTCCGTGTGAACATACTTCGTTTTTTAATTTCTTAAACACGAATTTCGTAGCAAGAGTTAGATGGAAAAGATTATTGAATAAGTGTTTATTATAAAAATTAAAACTTTCTGGCTTTTTTTTTAATTGAAAAAAAAGAAGTCAGTCCTACCGTTTTAAAAATTGAATAATACTAATAAAAAGAATGCAAAAATTTTAATTTGGTAAAAGAAATGATTAATTTAAATAAATTTATAACGTTGAAAAAAAATAATTTAGAAAGTGTTTTCACTACTTCTTCACTTTTTACGTATTCTTGATTATTTTATGTCTATTTGACAATTTATATTTTTATTTGTAAATTAAGTGTTCAGTGACAAACACAGTCTAAGTCGAGTAAAAAGAGATTCGTGTAAAACTATAAAACTTTCTTAAAGTCATTCGGAATAGATCGTTGACAGTTATTATAAATTAAAGTTAACATAATATATTTTATTTTAGTTTAAATTTGAAACATTCAAATTATCACAAAATTGTTTTTTTTTAGTTCAGACATTTGGCAGTTATATTAAATTATGTTATTAAACTGATATTTTATTTATTTTTATCTTTGTCGCTATATTCACTCATTAATTAGATCATACGGGAGAATCCCTGTCATTTCATTAAACTAAATGGCTTCATTGTTTACCATGACCATCGCGCGTTTAACGTTTAAATTCCCTTCAAAAAATGATGTATGATTATAATGCTTTGAAGCGACGAAACCCTCTCAGCAGACTCGTCATGTTTCTTTACTCAGTTTATTATACCGCATGTTGGCAATAAATTAATAAATATTTGAGTACATACGTAAATATAGTTTCGTAAAATTTTAATTTCCTTAAAAAAATAAATTTAGATGTATCGGCTTATTTTTACTGCTACTTTGGCTCGATGTCATGGTGAGTAGTCGATAAAAATGTAAACAACATTAAAATTTTAGAACGTTTTTAAATTTTTGGAACGTTTGTTACGAGCGAAATTAGAATGAGTGACTCAAGCGTACGGAAAAGCGTTTGATGATTTTGGGCGGAGATGGGGGCGTGCCCTACAATGTAATTGGCGCGTTTAAAATTTTAACTGTTGACATGCATTTTTATGCAATTCCCTGAACATACCACTTCTATCTTATTATTTATTCTGTGGGAGAAGCATGCTTTTCGCGCCGATTCGCAAATACGGGCAGGGTTAAGCATGACGGTATGAATATGAAAAAAACCGGCTGTTGTCAATAAATAAAGAAAATAAAATTCTCCATCGCTTTCTGATACTTTTCTAGTGCGATTTGTACATTAGCTTAGCACACACGCATTTTTAGTATGTCTACGCATATCGTTAAAACATGTAGACGCTTCTAAACGCGTCGAATGCTCGCGAACGGTCAATGTAAATACGTTTCTTCAATGCGTTTTGTTGCATACAAAGGAAAGACAAACGTAACAAAAATATAAAATTTCCCCCCAGGGGTGTGAAATGTCAAATTGTGTTATTTTGCGTCAGGCTAAAATAACAGAATCTGAATATTGATTTGTACATCAAGCAAAATAACTACTTTTTTATGTAATTTTAATGTATTAATGAAACGAACCGCCTTATGTGACCATTACTTATAAAGAACAAGATGTTAATTTTTTTGTTAGATACCGAATGAAAAAGCTTATGTTTATGTATTAACTTTGTTACTAAAATAACCTAAGATAAAATAATCCTACATTTAAATAAATTTTATTGGTAGAAGTTATCTTTCAAGGGGATATTTCTTCCCTTGTAGTCTTTGCTCTTGTTTATATTAATTCTAGTTTTAACTGGGCCAAATTCCACCTCAAATTCATTTTAAATAAGCACAAATTTTCCTCATTTTCTACAATAAAAAATTAACTTCTGAGAAATATTTTGATATATGTTTATAATATCACAACCACCGCTGGCACCCTCTGTAATATTTTATTTGAACATCTACATTAGCGCCCCGCTTATACTATAGTGCAGGAGATAGAGTCCTCGATAGCATGTATATAAAAACTCTCTTTTGCTAAAACGTTCTTGTTTGAAATTTTTTAACATTAAAAATTAAAACTAAATGTTTTTACAAAATTCGTTCATAATAAGATAAAGATTAAAGGTAATTTTATTTAAATTTGTAAGGTAATTTTACTTTTTCCTTTTTTAAATGATAAAATATTTA
This sequence comes from Druceiella hillmani, assembly GCA_039881145.1. Taxonomy (NCBI): domain Eukaryota; kingdom Metazoa; phylum Arthropoda; class Insecta; order Lepidoptera; family Hepialidae; genus Druceiella; species Druceiella hillmani. The sequence goes on along the minus strand of JAYKKI010000078.1, from coordinate 1,543,996 downwards.
TAAAAACAATGTATTTAATAAAAAAAATTAAAAAAAAAAACAAATAAATACAAAATACTAATGAAACAAATACAAAAAAAGTATTATTTGCAAATAGAATCTATTAATTGTGAAATTTTTGGAAACAGTTGTTATCTTCGTTCTGACATAGTTCAACTTGGCAGATAAAAAGATTTTTCCTTTATATTCAGGCATTTTGCAGCATTAGAATTTCAGTTTCCATTCAGGGATGGGCTCAAATCTGTCCCATGATAAATCACGAAGAAAAATAATCACTATACATTTGAAATCCTCCACTTTATCCAAAGTATCAAAGTCAGGACTATCAAACTTTGTGATTAAGGGTTCTAAATTTATACACCCTATAAATTGAAAATGTTTTGTCGGCAACATTTTTTCCCATATGAACTTCCTCTTTTTTTCTTTTGGCAACCAACACTTTCACACTCAAGCTTCTTCGATGCATCTCTACTATGTAGTTTTGAATGAAACACTTGTATTTCATGAACTCTCTATCATCCCCGGCCTGGTACTTCTGATCCTGAAATACCCGACTGGGAGGATGAAGGCTTTTGCTGCATATTTCCGCTATGGTCAGCAGCTAGACCCAGATTTATATCTGCTAAATGACAGATATCTCTGGATTGCATAAATCCATGGTTATTTGGTTTGATGATTCTGCATGAATTTTTTATCACATTTGATTTCTCATATAGACGTACAGCACCATTACAAAATAAATTTTGAACAAATTGCTCATATGAAGCGGGAAGATTATCACTTAGCGGTTTTCTATTGTACGTATCGGCCTAGTTTCTGATATTGAGAACTATTTTTTAAGATCTTTTGTAAAACAGTCACAATTTTGTTAGAAATGAAAATATAAAAATAACGATTATGCTCAATGATAACTATATTACTGAATTTTTAGAAAATATCTACTATCTTTAATTTCCAAGTTTTTTATGTCTTACATACTTTTATAATAAATACCATTATATTAGATGTACATTGTAATAAATAAAATAAAAATGATACACAATTTATGTTGTAAATACTATTTAAATATTGTTTTCAAAATATTGAAAAAATTAAAGAACAAAAATAAAAAAGCAAAAGTCACATTGCGTGTGGGAATTGAACCAATTTACAATTTTACACTAAAAATCTCAAAATAACCTTCAGAATCATAGCCAAATAGCCTATTCACTAGATTACAGAAGCACCTGATTATTGTAACAACTTTTTGATACACATGCTGTTTTCTCAGAAACAAATATTTCTATTTTTGGAGAGTGTGCGTCATGCTTTTGTGAATTGGATCCAATTCACTTACCTCGGGAGTGGGAATTGAACCAATTTACAATTTTACACTAAAAATCTCAAAATAACCTTCAGAATCATAGCCAAATAGCCTATTCACTAGATTACAGAAGCACCTGTCTGACTTCAAAAATATTGCATATTTTATATTAAAAATTTCCATAAATATAAATGAAAATATATATAATACTCGTTCGGTTTACAAAAGTCACCCATGAATTTTTGTATCATTCTCCTTTTTCCTGCTTTATAGATTTTGTACACAAAAGTACATTACACATTTCGACATTAAGTACTTATCTATAGATAGACTGTATCTATAAGTAGACATTATAATATTAATCTGGGAATACATAGATATCATATCGTATTACATGATAATCAGCCATCATGATAAACATTTGATAATACATAACAATTTACAATAAAAATGAAATATTAATATATTACAAAATTATATTTCAATATGATCTATACAATGATAAATTACTGGGGCTTATGTTTGAAATGATATGTTAAATCCTACTACATAACTTAGCTTTTTTTGGGACCACATCCAGATTTCAATATCGAAACATATCCAATGAGAAAGTAGAAATTTTTATCGGTGTATCATAATTTATTGAATTCCCTGATCTGTACTGTACTCAAAATTGCATATGCATGAATTCCGGTGACGGCTGTTTGCCATAGACTATAAATATAAAAATTGAAATAATATTATTTAACCCCTATTTTTGAAAAATTTTGAGGATATACATAAATAAATTCTTACTCGTAAATTATCAACAAAAATGTCGTTTGTCTGATAGTTTTAACAGTAACACCAAAGTGAGGGCTGTGTGTTTTAGCGTGTTTTATTAATTTAAAATACCCACTTACTTCATTCGTTTACTTATTAGCAACGTTTGTGCAATGGACAAAGCAATATTCTATTTCAACTGTGCATGAGTATTCTGCATTGGACTGTCGTCCGTTATGCTTATATAAATTAGTTTGTCCATTACAGGTAAAATTCTATATTTGTATTCTCTGTGCTCCATCGACTACTTCAGAGATGCCATTATGAAATTGATTAACAGTTCAAAGTTGATCAGTAGTTACTGTTTGCATTTATACATATTTTATAATCTATTGCTTGCTTTTATATTATTTTAATTTTTTTGTACAGACAAACATCTGAAACTCAAACTGCCAGTTGTTCAAATATAAATAATATATTTACAGAATTCAATGACGACCTGAGGCTCAAGTTGATCGGACAACCGTTGGTGATGCAACTGACTGATATAATTGAAGGTCATCGAGTTAATCTGGATGCAGGTACCAATGAGAAGCCACTGGTGCTTAGCTTCCACGGATGGACTGGCGTGGGCAAGAACTATGTCGCTTCCATCCTAGTCGATGCCTTCTTCGTTAAGGGTATAGAGAGTGATTATGTTAAAATGTATGTGGGACAAGATGACTTCCCCCAAGCATCAAAGGTCGATCATTATAAGGTAAACTAATATAACATAAACCGATAAAAGCTAATCTAATCAATGTTTGATTAGATTAGTCAATCTATTTATTTCCTTAGAAGTTTTCATAAATTCGCAACAGAATCTAAGACACTTCAACTAGTTAGTAATACATCAAATATATTGAATAATTTTACCAATCATCCATGCGTAGAGCAAGAATACGACTTATTATTTTTCTATATATTGTGCATCAGCAAAATTTTCCATAAATTCAATTACAATAATTTCCAGCTATTGTCCTTCAATTTAACATTTAAGCAAAGTTAGTAAACATTTTTGTTAAATGCTTTTGTTTCTTAATACGCTACAGACAGGCCACAGTAATAGGTCCGACAATATCTGGAGAAAATACCACTTATGCTGTTTGTTACTTTAGAGCACACAACCTACTAAAATTAGTCCTATAAGAAAATTGGTGCGACTCTCATTAATTTTAGCCGAACTGGACATCATGAGTCAAATGCGCTAACAGAGAATAACGTAGAATATATTATTACATGAACTGACAGGGATGGGAGATATTTACACGACGACATGCACCTCTTGACATATGCACCGATTTGATGTAAAGTTGGTCACCAAACTTTGTCCGACAAAAGTCGCTACTTTTCAGCTGCCCACAAATATCATTCATCTGCATTATATATAAAGCTTTTTATTTTGGGAAAAATAAAACAATATTTTAAAGACACATTTAAATTCACATCGTCAGACATTCACCTTGGCAGAATGTTTAGCTATTCACCCCTGTGATTCTTTCCCTAACAGACTTTCTTCATAGAGGTCAAAGCTTCATAGGGACTGTTTAAGATGTTTTCGGCGCTGGCTGGTTATAAATTAATAAACTTTTGGTTACACAGTTGTCATGTTTCGTGTGAAGTCCCCATAGCGTAACATTGTAATTAGTCAAAGTCGGTGTGTTGTATAAAAGCATTTTTAAAGCATAACACTTAAAAACAATAGAGAGTTCGGTTTTTAAAAAATCTTATCTCACAGCCACTCGTAACACAACAATGTTTATTAATTTTTCTCAAAAAATCTGCATTTATATTGTAACCAAATTCTTATTCCTATTGTTTGCAAGTAACCTTTGTGTTTTCTGCATTAGCCCTATTTGGAGATTCATCAGAGAATATAAATGAAATGTCAGATGCCCGTGTCAGTTGTTCCTAATGTTCTTCTCATATAATGAAACATTTTTATAACAGATTAGTGTCGAGTGGTGTTTAAGTCAAAATAAATTTCCTTTTTTAAGGACCCATAGCAAAATGTCGTAAACGGAACCTTTATAATTTAGTCTGCCCATCCCTATGACACAGGATTATATCTCTGTCACTGTAAGATCAAGTGTGATAAAATGTTATTCTCATCGAGCTCACTGAGTGAAGTGTCATCGAAGAAATATTTAAATCGTAATTGAAAATATCTAACAATATTTTTTGATATAAATCTCCATCGTCAGATTTGAGCTCTGAAATATATCAGCCTTTCTTAATTCTCTTTTGTTATCAAAAATCTCTTTTGTTTTCCAAAATACTTAGCAAGAAGTTTTGAAAAATTATAAATTGTTTTATTATAATAATGGCAATGAATAGATGTTATTAAAACGATTGTTGCTCGTACTGGTATAGAGGAGATACAAAAAGGCAACATTTTGAGCTTTGCAAGGTGTGAACAGTTTGTATAAAATCCTGTCCGACAATATTTTAAAAATGTTCTTAATTACATCAGTCGTGTGCTGCTAGTATATGAATGGAATATAAACGTACTACAATTATCTTTTTTACTTTTATGACGGTAAAGAAGCGTGCATAGGAAATCTGTATTGTTATCTATTTCAATATCTTATCTATTTTTATATAAATTTTATAGGAACACTCCTATTAGCCAGACTCCAATATAAATTTTAAGGTGATTTAATTATAACTTTATAGGTCGAGGTCCCAAATCACAAAATTTAAGCTGACCTTGAAAGTTTAGACAGGTTTACTATACCTTATGAATTATCTTAAAAACGTTATTTAACCTATTATTACGAATGTAAAAAGAAAAAATGAAAGATTTTAAAAACATATCTGGTTGAATTTTTTTTATAAGAATGACACCTATAGTAAAAATTATGAAAATAAAAATTTGATCATATTACCACTTTATAAATCATGTATATATTTGTTATTACCACTTTATAAATCATCAGCCTATTTTATTAATGATACTTAATTTTCAAAAAAATTTTCTTCTAGTTTTTACAGTTTTATGTTTATGGGGATAGTAGGATTTGATGTAATAAAGGCATCGAAAAGTTTTTATTGCACAACATCGGATTTTCTTTAATTTCCAACTTTAACGGCGATTATCTTGAAAATAGTTATTTTTCGGCACATTTATCAAAAGTTTTTAGGTACAGAACGATGAAAAGAACCAGCCCTGTGACGAAAGTTCAGAAGGAAAAATGCATCGACACATATGTACGTATATTTATAAACATACAAATGAAAAATTATTTAGGTCTCTTCGTAAATGACCTGAGTAAATTATCATAGATAATTAAATTTAAAATCTTTTTTGGGGCACTTACTTTTACGCAAAACTGAGACTGGCGACTAGAAATAAAATCAGTTAATTTCCTTGGACTAACTCATTCAGTAATGGAGTCGAAGGCATTAAAGAAAACACTGTCACGCTCAAAGATAGTGGAAAATGTAATGTTCGTTTGATATGCTGGATAATCTTATATGGTCACAGTAGCAAACTTCAAATAGAATTAATTATAGTGAAAACTTTCACTATGTTGGGTATGGCTAGTGCACCAGTGGTAACCATATCGAAACAAAATTAGGGTCTTGTCAATAAGTTTCTTTTTAATTAAAATTCATGCCTTACATTTACAATTTTTTTTATCAGTTTTTTAGGTTCTTTATAACACATATTTATCATATGACTCAGAAAAAATCACAAATTCCATAAATCAATAAGTATATAAGTGTTATTTATTATAGGATATTATTGTCATTTTTTTTGTAAAATAATGTAATAATTAATAGGTCGAAAAGCATTCATGCTTCAAAGAATAGTTTTTTTTATTAAATATATTTAAGAAATATATGTGAGAGAAAAGATTTTATATTACGCTGGCAACGATTAAAGCTGCCACTTTTTCCAGTGGTTCCTGGAATGTTATAGAAACTTCTTGAATGTATCTGGTTTTGACGAATAAAGTGTGACCAAAATGTCGACATTACATAAAGAGAAATTTGTGTGCTTTTGATTCATGAATTCCGTTTAAAGTGAAGGGTGAGCAAAGCAACGCCCGATATAAGCACAACGATGGATGAAGGTGTATTCTCCTATGACCCATTCAAACATTGGTTCCGATGATTTAAAAAAGGAAATTTTTTCTCGCTAATGATCCTATTATAAAATTTTTTTAAAATCTGTACAAACTCACTAAATAATACAACATATTAAGTTTTGGATAGAAAAAGTACTAATTTACAAAACAATTTAATAATGTTCCAAAGAGAATTTGAAGATGTGTTAATGGGATATCTTTTTTATCACGAACTGTCTCATGTCAGCCTGTCACCAAATGTTTAACTTACTCTATTATTAACCCTCTTTTCTGTTATTGTCTATCTATTTCTACATTTTTCATTCAATATTATGAAGGCTTTGGAAATACAAATTATAAACAATTTAATTGAAGATTTCTCCTTTCAATAAAATATAGGTGAAACTCAAGAATGAAGTGGCTCAAATAGTGAAAAGTTGTCCCGAAGCGATGTTTATCTTTGACGAAGTTCATATGATGCCGCCCGATGTTCTGGATGCTTTAATGCCCTTGATGGGTCTTTATCCTTCGGTCAATGGTGTCGATTATCGGTTAGTAAAAAGATATTAGTCAAATTAAATGGGTAATAAGGTAGTTTTAACCATCATCTGTACCTATTATTTGTCCACTGGACAGGGTTAAACCCCTTAATTTTCATTTTTGAATGTTTAGTTGGATATATGTTATATTTTTTTAGGTTTCAGATATTTGCAAGAGAGGATAAAAAAATTTTAATCAAGAAAAATATAATTTTTATTGAAACCATAAAAACTACTCAACCTAAAATTATGCAAAAAATATCATTTTTAGAAGCCCAAGCAATGGTTTTATAAAACAAACACAATAACACAATAACAAATACAGTGATTATCCTAAATCTTATAACAAGAGAGAAGAAAAAATTTCAAATCAAGAAAAATATAATTGTTTTACTTAAATTCACAATTTTTTAGAGAAATACATTAAGAGTTGGTTTCTATAACACGATTTTTAGGATAATAGAATAACATATTTCAAGGAAAAAATATAGTTATTTGGAATTATTCCAAAAAACATTAATTTTAAGAAATTAATTTTAGTTATTTTGGAGTAAAGAAATAATGAATTCAGTATAACAATTTATTGATTGTTTACAAATAAAAATGTGGCATCAAATATCTGTTCCTATAATATCTTCCTAAATCTTTCAGTTCATTTTTGAAAATTCATCTCAGCTAGTTTTCTCGGTAATGTTACTGAAAACCTTTGATTTATTTTGTATATGTGTAAATGTGATTTTCTTGTCGATCACATGAAATATGATAAAGTATTATAACATCGATGCCAATGTGAAACAATGCGTTTCCAAAGACAAAAAACATTTCGCAGCACAAATTTAAAAAGAAACATTTCGCAGCACCAATTTAAGAATAGGGAGTGCCAAATATCATAATGTTCTGAATTTTAATTCTGAATCTATATTTTTTAAATTTTTTTTCGTGTTGTGATTTTATAAACAGGAATGTTAACGTCAAATATGAGATTTCATTAAATTCTATGTTCGAACCGAATACGCTTTGTTGTCAGTGCATCTTGTAAAAACCTAAAAGTCCAATTTGAGGATTCCACACCTTAGAATGAAAAAATGGAGTCCATATAGGATCACTTTTTTAAATGTCTTTCTGTCTGTCTATTAACAACCTTTTTCTCTAAAATTCTCTGTTGATCTAAAATTTTGAAATTTGGCACAAAGGAACATCTCATATATTGTCGCTAGATGTCTTGCGCAAGCTCTATATGGGATACCGAACATCCTGGTTTTTTGACACTATCGACAATTTAACTTACATCATATTAAATACAAAATAGGGCAAGTCGAGTTCACGAAAGCTCCCGAAGCAAAATTCTGAATACGATGGTGTTGACGAAAAAATGTTTTTAAAAATAAAAGAAACAATTAGAAGGGAGAAGACCGTAGATACTATAATATTACAGACATTCCTAAATTATATGACTAAAAATTAGATGGCAAGAAACAAAAAATTTGATAATGTTTTTCTAAGTTAATTTTAGCATTATAATTAAACCACTCGTTCGCTTGCGGGCATGCGCGCCCACGCACACACACACAAGCTAATGTTAATTATGAAATTGCCTGCTAACTTGCGAAACGAGGAAAGACATTTGTTCCGTTTTCACTAAATGCAACGTACCTATTACCCAAATTGCGCAAAACAAATTTTTTTAAAACCTTCTTTATTGGATATGCATGATACAATCTTAATATACAATTAATTAATTCTCATTGATGAAATGCACTTGATATTATTTTCAAGTTGTGTGCGGGTTTACTGTACTAATGTTCAGCTCCCTGATAAATTAAGTTTAATCATGAAGTTAATTCATGAGGTTTAATACGTTTTAACCTTCTCAGTTCATGGGTAATATCCAAAAGTTGGAGTCATTTTTCGTGTTTAATAGCATATTCTTGGATAACTTCCTTAATCCATTTTATGTGTAAGTCGTTGTGTATTTCTTGATTGATTAGATAGCGATATGCATTGGTAATTATATGCAAGAATTTGTTTTGGCATCATTGGATTACATTACGATTTGACTGCTTGGTACATCCCCAAAGCTGGATACCATACATCCGAATAGGTTTGATGATATAAAGGTAAATTAGTCAAATAGAAAGTTTAATTAGTAAATATTTTTACAAGTAATTTATTTGCTTCAATGTGTTCATGGTTTTATAGAACATATTTGGTTTAATTTATGTTATTAAAACATATATATATATATATATATATATATACAGGTTGTCCAGTGGCAGATTTCAAAGTTTGAACAAACATAGTTTCTGAACGCAACACATAAGAGGGGCGGGGGGGACATCGTTAGAAGCGCAAGCGGTGCGGATGTTTTAGTAGCCATGGAACAGTGGAGTGGAGAGCACCGCGCTTTTGCCGTCGAGGCGTACATTTCGAGTGGATTTTCGCTGTCTGTAGCACGCCGTCGATTTAATAATCGTTACAGCATTCGTCGATTACGTGATGGACCATCGATCAACCTCATTCAGTCATGGGCAGCAAGGTTCAGAGCTACAGGATCAACATTAAATAGGCCCAGGCCAGGACCTACACCATTGGTAGCCACGGATGAAAATGTCGAGCGTGTTATGGTTTCTGTCGTTGAAAACCCCCTTTATCACTGCGTACACGTTCATCGATATTGGGAATTCCGAAATAAACTTTAAAGGTAATAATGTGAAAAAAGTTCAAGTTCCATCCATATAAAATTCAAATTGTTCAAGATTTACACGATTCTGACTTTGAATTAAGAAAAACTTACGCGGAGGTTATGTTGTTGAGATTTCGTACTGCTACCCGGATGGGCAACATATTCTTTAGTGACGAAGCTCACTTTCAGATTGGAGGATAAGTGAATAAGCAGAACTTTCGTTACTGGGATGTCCACAATCCAAGACAAATGCATCAAGAGCCTTTACATAAGCCTAAAGTAACAGTCTGGTGTGCCATATCTGCATCTGCAATCATAGGGCCTTATTTCTTTGAAAATCAACGTGGCCAAACTGTAACTGTGAATTCGGAGAGATATGCCCAGATGTTAAATGACTTTTTCAGAGTAGAACTACAGAATAGTCCATCCTTCAACCAAAACACATGGTTCCAGCAGGACTGGGCCACAGCTCATACTGCTAATGTGTCCATGAATGCAGTGCGGCAGTTATATCCAGAAAAAAACATATCCCGAAACGGTACCGTACCGTGGCCACCTAGGTCACCCGATTTAAGCCATGTGACTTTTTCTTATGGGGATACTTAAAATCCGTTGTTTACAAAACAAATCCGAGCACTGTGACATAACTTAAAGAAAATATTCGAGCCGAAGTCAGTAGGATACCCCAGTCGCTCTGTAAACGCGTTTCTGAAAACATGCGTGCTAGACTCGAAGAGTGTGTCAGACTCGATGGCAGCCATTTGGAAAACGTGGTTTTTAATAAATGAAATCCGCATTTGTTGTTATAAAGTTAAAATAAAACCCACTTTGTATTAGAGGTGTATTTTTTTTTTTATAATTTTTCAAACATTGAAATCTGCCACTGGACAGCCTGTATATATATATATATATGTGTGTGTGTGTGTGTGTGTGTATCTGTGTGTGTGTGTGTGTGTGAGTGTGCGTGTATATATATAACAAGTATCTCATAAAAAGTATTTTAAATTTGCAAAAAGGCCATTAAAATCCATACTTGAGAACTGAGGGATGTTTCGAATGTCTCGAATTATAAAATACTTCTACAACTATCAAAAGAAATAACAAAACTTCAAAAGTATATGAAAAACATAATAATAACTTGGAAACAAATTTTAAGTTGAAACTTGAATAACATCAGAAACGGTTCAAATTTCGAAAAACGGTTTTCAACATTTTGTTTAGGACATCAAAGTGAATTACTCGTTACATTCGAGTTTGCACCCTTTATATATACGCTAGGAGTTTATAAGAAAATGTAATGAGATACGAGGAACACCTCGTCCAAAATTTCATTCAATTGACAAATTTTTTTTTTACAAATTTTTACTAAATTTGTTAAGGCAACATTGATTCTACACATAACCACTAAAGTAGTTTTATACTGTAATTATTTTTGACAGCAGCTTTCTTCATGTGAAGTAGCCTCTTTCAGTTGAATTTAGCACTTAGCTTATTGAAATGCCTGCTCGATGCTATTTATCTCTGTCGTTTTTAGGGTTGAAACTATGAGTTCATCAGATAATATTCTGTTTCGCTAGATATAAAATTTCTCAATAACTAAATTCCTCGTTGCTTCGGCAAGAACCAGATGACTCGACAGACAATGATATATTGTTTCCGTGAATTTGAATACCGTGAAGATAACCATAACTCAACAATCTGCTATAATCTATACAGTACTATTTGCATACTAATTAAAAAAGAGAATGCGAGATAAAAATTCTGTAATAACGTAATGTAAAAATGACTTCTTAGACATGATTTTTGATGTTTTTATCTTTATGATAAATAACAGTCTGACTGAATACAAAAATTGTCATTATTAATTTCAGGCGTGCAATATTCATATTTATTTCAAATATTGGCTCTGAGGAAATTGGAGCAACGCTGCTAAACCTTTACGAAAATGGTTACACAAGGGAAAACGCCACGCTTGCCCATTTTGAAAAGTCTGTTCGGGCAGCTGCTTATACTAAAGGTGATTATATTTAAGTATGTTAATATGGTTAATTAGCAATATAATTAGATTATAATTCAGAATGATCATTTTAAATATAAATATTATACTTAATTAAATAATTTATTGTTATATTAATTTCTGTGTATAGGGGACAATTTTATATTGGATATTTAACTTTATATTGGATATTTACTTTATTACCGTTCAGAATATCTTATATGAGCTGCCAGTCGCAGCTTTGCGCGGACAAAGGGACCTTTACTGAATTTTTATTTAAATACTATTTGATATAATAATAGGCTAGGTTCCAGTAAGCATAAATTGGATGGATTCCAATTTGTAATGATTAATCATAACATGAAGATAACAAAAACATAATTTTTAATTATTAAAAATGAAGATTATTTTTATTTTTAGGAAATAAATTCGGCAAAATTACAAATTCAGTCACGTGACAGTGACCACCGATCAGAAAATGTTACGTCACACGTTGCAAAATACCATTGTTGTTGTTGACATTTTCGTATACAGAACAAGTTATTTGATTAAGTTTTTATTTTTAATAATTTCTATCAAGTATATCGATACAGATATTGATACAGTTGTCCTCAATTACACTTTAAAAGACAAGTATAATTCGCGATGGAATCAGGTTTTAGTAAAGAAAACAATAGAAATTTACTCAAAACTGACGCTTGGTAGAAATTTCATAAATAATTGCGTTTAAATTTTTATCATAAAATGACTTCAGTACTTTTGTTACGCTAATTGTGCTACTCCCAGAAAAATTAAACTTTGAAAATTTTTTCAAAATTCAATATCACTAAAAAGATTGGCTGATCATCTGCAAAATGTTGATGTTATCTTCCGTCACATATTTTGAACAAGAAGAACTTATTATTAGTATGAATATTCTAAATAATTTTTCCAAATAACGTAATTTTCCTTTCCTTTTATTAAGAATAATCCATCGATCAACCTGTGATCAATCCATCGATCAACCATGGTAAACCTGTATGTAGTTTCATATATATATATATATATATATATATATATATATATATATATATATATATATATATATATATGTTTTGATATATAGAATATAGATTTACATTATGAGTCTTGATTTAAATTAGTCCTGAGATAAATATTGACTCGCTTAACACATTGAATGCTGTGAAGGTTACCACTGATCAAAACAGTTTGGTTTGCAGCTCTGGAAAGAGGAGAGAAATTACCGGTAACTAGAAAAGCCCTAATTGATTCCTAGAAAGACATAAATTCAGTAAAGGAATTTTTTTGGGTCCATCTAAAAGTAAGGAGACACAAACCAAATATATCTTAAAAAAACTCTTAATATATGAGCAAGGTCTGTAAAAGAATTACAGTCAAATCTAAAGCTCAACCCGTCGGTTATGAACAAACGCTGACATTTCATTGGGTGCATTTCCTTTTTTTCATTCATAACATTTCCACCATTACCGTTCTGGATGATTACCAATTCAACAGTCAACAACCTTACTATAAAAATGGAAACATGTGCCCACGAAGTTTAAATAAATATTATGATGTTGCTTTATGCTAATTATTGGTTGAAAAATCTTGAAACCACTTCTGTTGTATGATATCATGGCCGAGTCGTATTATGTATTTCAGAATGCATCCTTTTTGGTGGGTTATGTTGTATCTGTTTGTTTGTGGCTGCTGTTGGACTGTCTAGCTAGCTCATAGCAATCCTGGTTGCTCAAAACTTCTACTTAATTTTGTAAAAGTTGTATTTGATTGTAATTGAATACAGTGGCTATTGTTGTTTCATTAAAATGGAATCTATAATGTCTGGACATAAGCAATATGTGAATTGTGCCATCAAATTTCAAAGCTATTTGCATAAAACGCATTCTCTGAGATGCCCGCATTTGCAGATATACGCCAACTTGTAGGTGATAGGATTTCTCAAGAGGTTAATTTATATTAATATCACAGCTAATAAACAAATATATTTGTAGTCAATTTTTATACGAGACAATTACGTATTGCATTTACACCTTGAATGTGCATATTGTTGTAAGGCACGGTAACTGTTAATATATATATTGTGTTTGTTGGCATATTTTATAATAAACAATGTATGTTTTCATCTAACGAAGTACTTCAAATTCAAAATTGTTTTTTCACTTACAATGGTGTTTACAACCTAAATCGGGAATAGTGACAACTTATCAACTTGCTGTGTTTTTCTTTAAACATGTTCAAAGAGTGAAGAATACATTCATGCTTTCTTGCTCACACATATGCCTGATTGGCCATTATGATTATAAACCAGAGGTAAGCGATGGCGTAATGTTTGACCTTGTTTTAATAATTTGGATACAAATCCCTCAGGACAAATTAATTTTTCCATTTGTACAGTATATTGAATCACATGAAATCCTTTACATAGAGTACTTTTCCTTTTTTTTTAATAACAAATATGAATAAATATTTAAAATAGTAACTGGGAATTAATTATAATATTAACAGTTCTCTGTACTGATAATACCATATATTTTTATTACTTATTTTGTTATAAGTTATGTTCGGTAAGACAAAATAGTAGTAAGAAAAATTTAACTGATATTGTAATATCCGAAGCATAACGAAAAAAATGATGTAATTTCCATCCATACCCATTGCAATTCATGGTCAGCCTTCTCCTCATAGTGGAAAAAATTGGTTCTTTTCAATATTTTCAAATTTCTCGAAAATATCTTCACAACTATCACTTATAGTTGAAATGAAATTAATGTAACATAAAAGGAAATGAAAATAGTTTTATTTGTATATCTAACATGTGTTATACATTTAACATGTGTTATACATTTAACATGTGTATATTTAACATGCTCAATATATTGTGTAAAAGTATTATAGATGAAAAAGTATTAAACAAAAATGAAAAAGTAAAATCAATGACTGGATTACAATTGCAAATATTTAAAACAAATTTTTATAATGAAATAAATAAATTTTAACAGCGTATAGAAATAAGCGACCGCCAGTAAGATAAATCTGTTACACGTGGTCATTATAATATACGTATAATATATCAACATAATATTTAATTAATTATAACAAATTAGCGTTCAACATGTTAAAAGCAAATGGTGACATCTTGTCAAATTGGGAACAGTAGTCATTCTAACAATTTAAGAATTGACACATTTTGAAACATAGTTCCGAAATTAGATAAAAATGTGTTTTTTGTTTGAAATAATAGTAAATAATCATATTAAAATATTATCGAATAATTATATAGATGCCGAATTTTCAATTAAACTAACTATAAACTTTTTGTAATCATTTGGTAACATTTATTCGCCTCCAAAAGCCTTCTGGTGCAAATTGGCCAGGGCCTTAACAGTTGGGGTGTACAGGGGAGTGTCATTTGAATATACATGCTGACAAACTGAACATATGGAAATGTATGAAGTGTCTTTGTAACAGTTGTAGTTGCAGGTGATAGATCTAAGGTATTGAAATACATAAGGTGTATTCAATAGAACATTCCAGCATTTCTGTATTTTATTTACAAGCATTAACACAAATGAGTCATTTTATTCAGTGCCTTTGACTTTACTATTGGAGTTGGCTATGACTATAACAAGTATAACTTTGGAAGAAAACTCTTGAAATTTTTTGAGTATACTAGCATGTCAGTTATATACTCAATAGCATTGAAAGTATGATTAACAATTGAAATAGCACACTCTTCAGCGCATATGCTAATTACTTATTTAAATGAACATTTATATTACAATTAGTAAGATGTAAATGTTTTTTCTATACAATGTTTTTTCTATACTAAAAAAAGTGTTTTCTATACAATAGAAATATTTTATAATTTTGAAAAATTTAAGTAGTGGCACGCTGCGTGTAGGTCGGAATGGCAATGGCCTTGAGTGTGGTATTCGAAGGAATACTTTAAGAACTTATGACTCGATACTTGTTGCACTTTTTACATTCACTTTTTTAGTGATTGCTACAAAAGTCACTAATCTCTTGGAATAAAGTCTATCTTGTAGATTTCGTGTTTTCAATTTTACCTAGTTTTATCACTCACTCCATTGTCATGCTTCTTTTATTTCTAGGTCTAGTGCATAATTAAAAAGAAGTTCTACAATATATTGTATTCACCTATCCCTTTTATCTAAGTCAGTGATGATTAATATGCCATCTCTACCTAAGATATCATTTGCGTATGTATGTTGTGACCCGTAAAAAATGTTGACGCCATGTCTTTTATTGATCTATGCAATAATAATTATGGATGATCATACCACCCAATCTCGTTGAATAAAGTCTATCTTGTAGATTTTGTGGAAAAGAAACGATAGAGATTTTTGCACATACTAGTCAAGTTGTTGTTGTTGTAAATTTTTTATGGCTGATTGCCTTGGCTGTTAACATTTTGACATAATTCCATTTTATTCATTGATATGTCCTACTGTACTATATTTTTAAACGTATCAATATTTATTACTGGATTATATACCTTGTATGCAAAATACAGGTGGACTTAAAGACTCTCCGTTGATATTTCAACACATTGTCGATCATTACATCCCATTCTTGCCACTGGAGCAGGCGCACGTGGAAAAATGTACCAAAATAGCATTCGCCGCCCGCGGAGTGCGCAATCCCACTACAGAAATGATAGAGTGAGTTTTTTTTACAAAATATTTTTATGTTGATGGTAAACTCTCAAAAACTCTGTCTATGAAATATTATTTGCCGAAGACACAAATCTTTGTAATCAGCTGGCGCCAGCAAAAATATTTTTTATAGATGTATTCAAGAACTCAGAATCCTTCTTTTGATAAAATGTGTTTTATCTTTAACAAAAAATCTTATGACTTTGGCAATATAACATTTTACCGTTCAATTATTTTCAATAAGGAGAATATTCTCAAATCATATTTTTGTATTCATTTACGCATAGCTTCTGAATGTTTGCGCATCAAAACGTTTCGTTTTTCATGAAAGATGTTATGATAGCAGTTTTGTTTCGAGTGTTCTCAGGCTACAAGTAACAAAGATAAAACGGTACTTTATGTTGAAAAAATTTATTTATTTATTTTTTAATTTAAAAGGTGCAATTATATAAACCAGAGAACAAAATATAGAAATTTGAACAATGATCGGAAATGCGTAGTTTCAAATCACATGCTTTTTGATAATTTGATCGTCGTCTAAAAAATTCAAAATTTTCATCCAAATTGCTACAGAAGTTTTTGAAATTGTCATAGGTGGATATACACACTCAACAGATTATGAATAAATTAAAAAAAATGAAAAAGATGCTTTAAAAATATACCCTTTTTAAATTATATACCTTATTTGTTTGTATCTTCAGTGAGGCAATGTCAATAAATGTCTATGGACCATCAAAGATGAAGCCTATCTTCGTGAGCTCAGGCTGCAAACGGGTTCGGCAACAAGTCAACAAAGTCATAGCCGCACACTCAAAAAAAAAGAAATAAGATTTACAGACTTTCATATCTGTGCAATGCCTTAATAATTGTACAAGTTTAAGTTATAAGTTTTATATAAACTTATTTTTTACAATAATTTTGGTTATAATATTTACAATCTAAATAAAATTTTTAATAGTAATTGTATTTTTATTAAATTTATCACTTCTGTTTACCCTTCTTGGCTTAATGACACCATTTGAAATTAAAAGGAGAAGGTACCAAATATACTGGATATTTGGTAATCGTAACTGATGGTGGAATCGTAACCACTTATATAGTATAAGCCTTTCTTCGAAAATTTTGATTTTTTGAACTAGGGAAGTCAAAAATTGAGGGATCCAAAAATATTAAGAGTGGATATTAAGAAAAATTAATTAAATATACCACGAACTCTTTGTAAAAAAAATACATTGACATTTGGCAACATTAACGTTAGTATGTTCTTAACACGTAAGCTTTCATAAATGTTAAAACACACCTTATTCTATACAAAGTTCTCTTATGATCGCAACTCGAATACGCCCTTGTTGTCTGGAATTCTCTAAGCCCTACTAATTTCAACAATATTGAGAGAATAAACAAAAGATGTACAAGGTTTTACATGATCGTACTATTGGTTTTAAACTACCTTACAACACCTTCCTCGATAAATATGGCAACCTCTATCATAAAGGTTCATTGCTAGAGTAATTACAATATCTCCCACAGGAACTACGATAGTCCATCTTTACGGAGTCACATAACAATTTGCAAGCCTTAACTTACAACTCATAATGTCTCCTTGTTCCTCGTTTGTAACCATGAATAAATACCGACATTACAACAATGCTCTGATGGTTGACCTTTATATGAAGAGTTCATGTCTCCCGATATTCATGCACAGTTCACACGTTCAGTTCAGGACAGACGTGAAGAGCAAACTTCATGTGATGCATAAACCGTATGGCCAGTTATATTTGAATAGTCTTCTCCCTACATATTTTTCAATTGGCAATTTCTATTAATTGACTGACTTCATTACTCAATATTCATTGCTAATGTCAATTGTTGTCAGTAGGAATAAATAAAAAGGATTTTGTTTTAAACCGCCTTGGCCTAAAGAGCCAATATCAGTCTCAAAATTTACACAATACCTGCCGACTTCTCGAATGACAAAAGAAAACAATTATAAATGGTAAACGTCTTAAGATGCTTTTAACGTAGTGTTGGATACATGTAGTACCATATTAGTTATTTTCTTGCAATGGCTATGGTAAAAATCAATTATTGAAATCACTATTTTTAAACTACGCATTTGTTTCTGTAAACTGTTCATAGTAGATAAAACAAGAAGCGAGTTAAGTTTTTGCAATATATAATGTATCATATATGAAAATAATCTGTATTTATTAGAGATCGTGCCTATTTCATTTATTTTATGAAATATCCAACAATTCACTCAATTTATGTATGTTGAATTCACACATATTCAAGTACGCGAAAAAAATTATGCATTATTCATTTTCGAAGGTATTATAATTTAAATATTAGATATTTGCAGTGCAAAATATTTTTTTCTAGAGTAATGTTTTATACATTTTGTTATAAAAGAACAAAAACTGTGTTTCTAACCAGAAATTTGAAAATATTTTATGTCACTATTCAATAAGTTGCACGTTTGCAACGGCTTATCGTGTTTGCAATAATTAGTTACTTTGATTTTTCTGTGCAATAAATTTTACGATAATATGAAAACGTGTTTCATTTATCACTTATAAAAAAATGTTAAAAAAATGTTTGTAAAAAGTTTGATCACAAGCATATTTTATAACTTGAAAAACACTTAATTTGATAAAAATGAGATTTATATTTTTCGTAGTAAAAAAAATTTTTTTGATGTACGATACCTTATATCTGTCAACCGCATACAAAAACTGACAACCATCAAACGCTTAGAATTATATATAGTTGTATAAACAAACAACGCATTTGTTATATAAACAAACGTGTTTACAAAGGCGTTAGCAGTTATTTTTCCAAGTGTTGTTTTATTGAAAGATATTTGTTTCTAAGAACCATTATGTTTATTATATCATTGTCACCCAAGTGTTTCACACAGCTGCGTGCTTTTCCGTAAGCTACTTCGCGTCATTGATTAGTTATGTAAACAAACGGACTTATAAGTGCTATTTTATTGAATACGTAATTATGAATAATTTCTGTTATATATATTGACAATTTATGAATAAACTGTTTTTAAAATTAATTCAAATTGTACTGCTCGTTTTTTGGTATTACTATTATTACACCTGTATATAGATTTTTTCTTTAGAAGAAAAAGACCCCAATTTGCTAACTAATAAAATAGTCTCGTAAATAGATAAGGAAATACCAATTTATAGGAATGTCCTCCAGAAAAAATATTTTCTTTCAACATAACCAGCATGAAACGTGCTGTAGACAAACCACAGTTTACAATAATTTTTAAAATACTTGCCACCTATCAGATTAGTGTAATATCGTTATGGAACCATCACCCAGCGTGAGGGCTCCCTCGATCGTGATGGTCAGCAGTGAACTGTCAAACGTACCAGCGGTGGTGGGGGGTCATTTTGTTCATTCCATGGTGCAAGGTGCAGGGATTTAGAGGTTTGTGCTGACTCACTTGGCGATCGTCCGTCTCTGTTGCATTCCATAGCCTCAAGTTGAGTGTATTTCTGTCTCTAGCTTGGACCTTACTTTTGACGTATAAAACTACATGTCGAAATTTTCTAAATTCATTCAGTATTCGCTACCTGGGCTTCTACTGTATTATAACGCATTTTACACTTGACAACAAGTACTCACCTTTATACTTGCTTCAATACCGTATACAATGGAATCATAATAATCATTATCCAGAAGACATCCACTGCTGACCATATGCATCCCACATACATTCCCACAAAGACTGATGCTGTACTGCTTGCATCATATTCACTGTGACCTTTACCGGGTCATATGTCCAATAAGCAAGGGGCCATCCCACTTTGCATCTTTCGGTATGTGGTCGCCATTCGAGGACTTTTCTTTCCCCAACGGCTGTCGGTTCTGCGCACTATATGACCTGCCCATTGCCGTTTCAGATTGATGGTCTTAGTTTCTCCTATGGATTTGCTCTTTTGAGATCATATCTCATAGAGAAACTCCGAGCATAGCTTTTTCTATACTTCGTTGGATGACTTGGCATTTTTAGGAAGCCAATAGTAAGACGCCACATCTCACTTTGTTAAGGTCATCACTGGCAACACATATTGGTTTGAAACTATTGTTGTCATACATTGAGGTATTTTAGACAAGAAAATATAGCAAAGTTTTTCAAATGTTGAATGGAATGTGGGATCGTTGTATCTTCCATGTAATATTAGTTTCAAGTTTCATTAGAAGATTGATTACCCCATCGGTTATCGGTTCTTTGGCAATTATTGGCTACCCATTGCCCCATTTCTGTTTGGTGATTTTATCTTTACTATTCTCTATTGAATTTCCTCATTTCAAATATTTTGAATATTGAGTATTATCTCAAATATTTGAATTTGCATATCATCCTTAAAGACATCTTGTAAAGTACTTGTGAACAGCTATGGAAATATAATGGCTGTCTCACTTTTCGGTGCGGTTGACGGACTAGTGTCCTGGTTCTTCGTTTGGACAGTTACAGTAGAGACCTCATATAGGCTTCTCCATACTCTGATGTATCACCTAACGAATTTGTGAAATAATTCGAACAAAGTAATCTGCAATATTTTTCTGATACAATTTCACCAAGATTTTATCATCAAAATTTTATCAAGGTCATAAGGCAGAAAATTGGCAGTACTGACATCATAGGCAAAGTTGTCAGGTCGAAGTAGCAGTGTTCTGGACATTTGATAAGATATAAAGATGACCATTGGAGTTGGAGGCTGGTAGAATAGAGACCTAAATTTTAGTTAGACAAACAGAAGACATGCAAGCAGTAGCTGACAAACAATGGAGTCATGAGATCACCAGCAGAAGCAGACGAGGAGTTAAAATGAAAAAAGTAGAGGAGTTGTTATTATCACTCCCACCCAGAATTCTATCCAACACTTAAAATATGTATTTGTATTTAACAGATAAACATTAATAAAACACAATAATTGTTTTCAGTTCATCGTATTTGAAATATTTTCATTTTTAGCCCTTTAATTGGCTAATTGATAATTTTTTTTAATATTCACTTTCAGGTTTAAGTAACCAATAAATACCAATAAATGAAATTGCAGCAAAATTGTCACATAAATAGTTTAATACTACAATAGTAGTATTAAACTATATTAATAGTCACATAAATAGTTTAATACTACATTAGGGACAATGTTTACAATGCCTAAATCTAATACAATTTGTATTAAATTTCTTTTCCGTACAATAAAATGTGTTCAGTTGCAGTTTTAAAGTCACTCGCGGAAAAATTTCTAGTATGCTTATGTATAAATTGATAGATTATAAATATATACAGATTATAATCGTAAGCACTAAGCCGCAGTGTGGTAGGCCATATGTGGAAAAACTTTGGCAGTAGAGGTTAATGTTAGGCAACACCAAATGCAATTGGGTATTTGACAACATTTTTTTTATTTCATTAATCATAATTTCAAGGTAAAAGCTGACGAAATATTTAAATAATCTTACAAAATTGACCGAGTTATAAAAGTTTCAATTTAACCTTTAGACAGGGACGGCAATACTGTGTTGTGAGGTCATTTTTAATACTGCACATTATATTCTACAAGAGGAAAAGAGACAGGGATATACCTAACTCTATCCGTATCTTCAAATTTAGTAGTCTATAACTGGCTTATTTTTCAATCAATTTTTGAATTTTTTTCAAGATTGGTTTTTAATTAACTTATATTTCACAATACTGTACGAAAAATATCAAAATTTAGAATGAGTCCGGATTGTCAAATACTATAAACACTTGTGTCTATTGTATTTGGCAACATTGATTATTGTTGGTCATTTAGAAACATAAAGTAAAGAAGAAAAAACACAAACAATAACAAAAATTAGAAATAGCTACAAATATATGTAAAATAGAAATTTTATTGTTTTTTTTATAAATGTTGAATAAAAAACTTTTTTTTTTTATTTTAATAATTCACAATAACGATACAATGTTTAGGTTTTCAAAAATTGAATCTCATATTCACCCATAAAGTAACTTGTTTATTGTCAATAACGTTCAATATTTTCTCTCCATAAAATATTGCACTGGTATTGGCGAATGTGTCATCAAAAGTTATAATTCCTATCATTTTCAAATGACCTCTACGTGTCTTGCACGGTTCCTATTGAAAATTTATATCTATAATTTGAAATTTCGTCAGAATGTGATATAGTTAATTTTCATTCAGTCCGATTATATCTAATGATTACAATTAATTTTAAATATGATCGATATAATACTTTAGTGTAACCAAGTGACTGATATGAATTTAGAAGTCAGTGAATTGACGAAGATTCACTATTTTGACTGAATCGTCATATAAAAACAAGATGCTGAAAAGTAAAATACATTTAAAAGGTAAAGCTAAATCAATAAGGAATAAATCTAAACAAGGAAAAAGATAGTGAAAATCTATAGTCTGTAAAGAAAAATACATTTGTATCATGTCCTATAATGTATGGTTCTAGCGTACAGAGTGTTTCAGACGGGCTCATGAATGATGTATCTCTTTTTACCATATGCCATAATAATACATATACAACCTCGGACTTCCTCACAATCATTCTGTCTGCTTCTGCTGGTGATCCCGTAACTCAAATGTATACCGGCCACTGTATGAATGTCGCTTTCATCTGTCTTTCGGTCTACAAAATCTTGAGCTTCTAGTTTAGGGGTCATGCATGATCATGCTACTCAGTAGATATCAGCACACCAATACTTCCACCTCGTAACTCGGCCTCCGATGTCAGTAATGTCAATTTCTTATCGTATGGCTTTGTTTCTGATACAATTTCTACGAGATTGTATCAGAAAGATATGGCACATTAGTTTGTTTGAATTATTTCACAAGTTTGATAGGAGACACATAGAAATATTAAGAAATCTATATGATGCCTCTACATTGACTGTCCAAACGCAAAAACAGGAAACAAGTCATATAGAAATGTGCCAAAAAGTAAATCAACAGGGAAGGAAATTTAAACGAGAAAAGTCAGTATAGCGCTTAATATCTGCAGACGATGGAATAGATTAAATTTCGAATGAAGACAACGAACCTGGAAACGCACTGTGGGATACCCCAGACAGACGTAGGGAAGACCTAAAAAAGTCACTGGGAAGCGGCTGGATGCGAAGGTGGAAGACTGTATGTGGTGGCATGCAATGCAAAAGGCTATGTCCAGAAGTAGATAAATACAGGCTGATGAGGATTTCGCAAGACGCTGATTATACATTTAATTTTTTTCAATATTTAAATTGTAAATAATAAGTAGCATAACTTCGTTGACCAAGCCAACCTGGCAAATTTTTCAGGAAACATACCTTAAAAACCTTTAGCCACTAGATTATCAAGAAAATTGACCTAACCCTATTTTACAATTATATATTTTTGAATAGTTTTCCGAGAAATTTAATTTATTTCATTCATGAAATTTGATCCATTTTATTCAAGTTTAATTTATTCCAATTTGGTAAGATATACAATGAATGAGTGTACATAATATAATATAAATAATGTAATTAGTAATTAGAATATGTATAAGAAAAACTTAATCAGAAAGCTTAATCAAGGTATAAACCTGGAGTTTATTTACTTTCAAACATCATCATATTCATAAATGTTAGTCGAACAGACAATATATGTAAAATATCACGTCAATAATCATGAAAAAATGTTTTAGATTAATTTTCGAGTGCAGACAACGAACTTTGAAATGCACTATGGGGCACCCACATACAGATGTAGTGAAGACCTAAACAACAGCGAAAAAACGTATTAATAATTTGTCTTTTAACAAAAATTATCTTCTCTACATGTTGATAAAAAACTGTGTCCACTGTCTTAAAAACGTTATTGTACATTTGTTCAAATTTTTTTTTAACCGTTAGAGTGTTGCGTACTAAGTAAATTAGCCACGAGCGCGATGGCGCTCGCGAAATTGTTGCTGTTTAGTGCGCGGTAGGGAAGGTCGCTCGGGCGCATCGCTAATTTTTTATCTTTCTACATGTTACATAAAGTTCAAATTATAATATTATTAGTAATTAAAATATAAAAAGGATCCAGGAAAAGAAAATTTTTACCCCATAATGTCGGAATACGAAAATAATTCGAGTCAAAATGATCGTTTTTCAAGTTGTGAAGAAAGTGATTGTGGAAGTGATATATTTTTATTGATAATCATTGTAGTGCACTCACAATTTGGCGTAATGCAAATTTTGAGTGATAGTGATAATAGTGACGATAACAATTATTTTGCTGATACGGAGGATGTACCGGACTGCGAAAATGACAATGCGATCTTGATTTCAGTTTTTATTATAATTTTTGTTCACAATATATATTTCCATAATTTTATTTGTATTTTATTTTCTTTGTACAAGTTTTTATTAAGAAAACACCGAAAAAATTATTAAAATTGGATAATTTTTGGAAGATACAGTTTTTTTCGAGACAAGGGTAAATCACATCAAAAACAAAAGATTTCTTTGGCATTTTTAAGTATATATGAATAAAAAACAATGGCACTAAAACGGTTAAACTATCTCATTAATATGAAATATAAAATATAAATGAAAGACAACAAAAATCCAGTTTTTATTAAAAATTTTATTCTTAATGCATATAAATCGTAACCATAATTGTAAAAAAATAATATTCTCTAATATAACTATTCAGACACTGAATCATCACCATTGCGCAGATAAAAAACATTGCAGATCTATTTATTGCCTTTTGAGTGTGCAGCTATGACTTTGTTGACTTGTTGCTGAACCCGCTTGCAGCCGGCATTCACAAAGATATGTTTCTCCTTCAACGTTCCATACGTATTTATCGACATCGCTTCGCTGAGGGTACAAACAAAGAAAGCATATAATAAAGTGGATACTATTTTCAAAGCACTTATTTGATAAATCCCCAAAAATAAAACAATAGTTGCTCGTTTGCAACTTGTCACATACGTGTCTGTAAAGATATCTGAGCAGTGAAAAAAATCTCTGGCTCTTGTGATCACAGTAAGTTACACGGCTAATAAGTAACACATGTTTGAGTGACTTGAACAGTGCAAAGACCAATGCAGGGAAGTAAAGGCGAAACTACATGACATTGAGATTTAAAATAATGCTGTCGGTCTATCATTCGCCATCCCTGTCTTAGTCTTATCTTGACACTGGCAGTCACAGGCATGGTAGACTATGCCTGCCAGTTATACATTTAGCCATCTTATTGAAATAAGATTGAAAAAAATTACATATATTATATCCACAGATTGGAGTAAATGGGCTAATAATAGCTGTACTTATGGTGAAGGCATCTGTCTGTCGATCGTAATAAAGATATCAATGTCTGAATAGGTCTTGATAACCCGAAGGTTATAGACAACATATGTATAGATGACTTATTTAAATCTACAAATAAATCAAGGCCAATGATGGAATTAGGGCTCGATTTTAGAGCAATGGATGAAAGGTACTGACTCACTAAATCCCTAAAAGGAATTCTCTGATGATACCTGCACTTGTGGTGCATGCCAATGGATGACAATAAAGAGATGTAGAAGAGTTCTTCTCATGGACCTTGCTATTGCATCTAATTTGAAGAAACTGTCCATCTGGACTAAGTGCCCAGCAATTATCCATGTAAAGAATGTCATTTAAAGAATTGTGTGATTTAATGATAGAAACAAATAAACTTATTAGGGACTAGTTAATGTTCGGGTATACTATTAACATAAGGAACAATTTCGATATTAAAATGACATTACGTTAAGATTTTTTAACAGCGTTTTACCATTTCTTCAGTGACAAAAAAAATAGAAAAAGGCAATAAAGAATATTAAAAGAAAAAGTTTATACAAAATAATTTGTAGCTTTATAATTTGTCTGTACTTTTATGCAAGCTACTTTTTTGAAAATTTTCTCCATTGAAATGACAATATTAAGGCTATTTTGATGTCAGAAATTTCTAAAAGTTTCAATATATCTCCACCGACCATGCCTATAAGAACTTGTCAGAAAACTTATATATAAATATACATGTATTGACTAAATTTTCCCTAATGATAGATAATAACATTTTTGACAAATAGGTGTCAAACTTTCTTAGGTATAGATGTCACTATGTTCGAGAACTTATAAAAAAAAATTATTCTCTTGTATCAAAAGCCTACATAAACATAACATTACAAAGCAAAAAGGTTTGAGCATCAAATAAGTTTTCATAGAAAATTTGTTTGTGTAAATTATTTTGTTAAAGAAACTCACTCAATCATTTCTGGAGAGGGATTGGGCACACCGCGGGCGGCGAACGCTATTCTGGTGCATTTTTCCACGTGCACCTGCTCCAGCGGCAAGAATGGAATGTAATGATCAATGAGGTGTTGGAATACCACAGAAGCTCCTCTAAGTCCACCTGAATTTTGCATGCAACATATATAATATTTTAATAAAAATGAATACAAGAAAAATGGTATAATAAATAAGATTTACGATAAGGTTAGATTACGATAAGGTAGTTAAACTCTAACCAAACTCTAACCAAAACTCTAGCAAAACTCTAGACATGGAAAAGCCCAGATGGTAAAATGACCAACCAAACTAACTTCATTCTAGGAAGCAAGAAGTTTCCCAGGCAAGAAGACAGAAGAATTTCCAGAACTTTAACGTGATTATCCATGAAGGGAAAGCGGGAAGTAATCACAGAGCACTTAGAACAAATCTATGCTTAAATTTGAAAATTAAACACCAAAAGCTAATAATTACATTACACTCACGTAATAAATAACTTTTTGCAAGCACAACATGAAGACTTCCATAAGAAATTAGAAATCTTAGTGGAAATGAAACCTGGAATGTAGCTCACATAATTGAAGAACTGGTCAACACCATCAGAGACATTGTACAGGTAAATAGACCCACACAAAAGAAATTTGATACCTAGATTTCAAATAAGAGTTTGATGACTAAAACAAATAATCTTACAATAGATTTCCTAACACAATAAAGTAGCTGATCCGAGTAAAACCCATTTAAAAAGCCATTGGAAAGATCTAAGAAAAAGAACCATAAAGTTTTGCTGAGGATGATAAAATTACATTGTGGGCCTAGTGTTCCAAAAGGAGTTGAAACAAGAAAAGCAGAAAATGCACAAATTGAACACTTGTAAAGGAATAACAACTGATAGAGATACTGAAAGAAGTAAAGAGACTTTATTCTGAGCTGTGCTGTTCAGCCATACCAGAGTCTGAGTTAAAGAAGAACCAAACTACGCTAACGAGGCATAGAAATGAAGATATTTCTAAAATCAGTATTTATGAATTAAAAAAACCTGTCAAACACGAACAGAACTCGCACTACGAGGGTTCTATACACATTTAGTCACTTATAACCATTTAATGGTACATAGTATTTATGAAATTTTATGTTTTCAGAATGTAGATATTGCTATTATATCTTTTACAGGCGCACATTTAAAAAAAAATTATAATTTCACAGAGTTAGGAATCATTTCTCCTTGGATTTCTCCTTTTACTTGTGCTATAAGACCTTCCATTATGCTGACTTCCAAGATTGCAGGTCGACCAATAGAACCCTATAGGTTTGATGATCTGTGAGTAAGACTATGGTAAAAAAAAAGTATAAATATGCTTTAAAGAACCATATTTTTTCGTTGCGTGAATTAAAAAATTTTAAATCTTTACAATAAAGTATGCCTCAGGATACGATATTAATTTCAACTTGATATATTAAATCATTTCTGAGAAAAAGGGTTTTGCCAGACAGAGATACGAGTGATCCTATAAGGGTTCCATTTTTTCATTTCGAGGGTCGGAACCCTAAAAACGCCCTAAACATTACGAAATGTAAATAAGTATTACGTCAATAAGTAAATAAACAAATTAACCATTTTCACAGAATTTAGCTCAGATATGAGGCTAAAATTGGGACAACCGTTGGTAATGGAACTGAGTAGCATACTTGAAAGTCACACGGCCAATGTAAAGAAAGGCACTAACGAGAAGCCACTGGTCACAGAATAGAGTACAGAACGGACATTCCCATACTAATACACACCAAAAAAGTGGTCTATGTTTATATGGATAATTGGACCCTGACTCACCAGGTGGCGCTTTGATTATTACCAAGACCAAAAGATGGCGCTGTCTAGGTAGAATTATCACCCATAGATGGCATTATGATAAAACATTGAATTAGAATTTATTAAACAATATATTAAAAAACATTCTTATTTTCATAAATTTTTATTAAAACTTTAGAGTAACTAAAATTTTACAAAACATATATCAGAGATTTTACAAAACATATATAATTTTACAATTATAGTATTCTAATAGGTAATTATTTCAAAAATATATTTGGATTTCCATTTCAAAAAGCATGCTTCAAGGTTTCTCTGACTTTCCCGCTGTTCAGGTTGATTATAATCTGAGAAGCTTGCAGCGCTGTGTCCATAATAGTTTATGGATGTCCTCTACTGCAGAGCTGAAAGTAGAAAAATACACACGGACAATACATACATATATGGATGTTAATGCGTATTCTATGGTGTTTATTTCTTAGCGTGTCTCAATGGAGAAAATTTATTTCCAAATTTTGTTAAAGCTTCAAATTCAAGTTGGTATTCTTACAATATTACAGTATATACTTTATTAAAAGTATTTCCTCCAGGGTTCGTCAAAATGTTTACATTAGAATGTTTGTCGTGAAAGGGTTATTCTTTTAATAAGTTCAAAATTCTTGGTTCAATTAAAATGTTTTGTATTGAAATTGACCTAGATGGAGTTAAAAATACTTTCTTATATTATTTGATAATAATAAACAAACAAAAATTACGACATCATTTGTGGTTATAAACGTTGTTATTCATGTGCAAATGTTCACGTTGACGGAATTTAAAAATACTTTCTTATATTATTTGATAATAATAAACAAACAAAAATTACGACATAATTTGTGGTTATAAACATAGTTATTCTTGTGTAAATGTTCACATTGACGGAATTTAAAAATACTTTCTCATTTTATTTGGTAATACAAAATTAAACTACGAACGATACTTACAGAGTTTTACATTTTGGAAGATTGAAAAATGAGATTCCTTTGGCAGTTTTTTGAGTATTACGACAGCCGGTTACAATACACGCCATTACTATGAACTATAATACAATAAAAATAACTTATTGGTACGTAAATGAATAGGAAAATACTTATGAAAAACACTATTAAATATAAATTTTTTCCGTAGAAAATATATGCGAGAGGCCACACAAGAATTTTCAATATTGTACTTTTTCAACACTAAGTAATGTCATGCGTGTGTTATAAGCTAGACAGCGAGAAAAAGTATGGCGTCCAGCCGGAAACCCGCAACTTGAATCGTCTAAACGCCCTCTGCTGAGGAATCTGACATTAGCGTTTCAAATTTTCATTTCCGGTGAGCCCTCTTATTTGTTACTCTATGCCACTGGTGCTTAGCTTTCACGGGTGGACCGGCGTGGGGAAGAACTTTGTCATTTCAATCCTAGCAAATGCTCTCTACAAAAATGGTATGAGCAGTAAATATTTCAAAATGTATGTCGGAGAACATCACTTTCCACATGAATCAAAGGTCGAGGAGTATAAGGTAAATTAATCTAGCATAACATAATTTAAACTATTCAATTAAAAATCTATCTCTCTTTTGCATGTCCCGATTTTTTTGTCTATGCACTAGGCATAGACTAATGGGTGAAAGTGTACAATTTAAAAAAAAATGTAGAGGATTTAAAAAAACCCATCATAATTAATTTAATTTTAAAAAGTATAATAAAATAATGTGTCCAAATTTGACCCCACCACACACAAGAATAAGTGTGATGTCAAAAAGCAATATTTCTATTTAAATTTTTTTTTTCAAAACCTTCATTTTCATGTAGAACTTCCCTAAAATTAAAATAAAAATAAAGTTTTTAATTAATTTATCACTTCACTTACATATTTTCTTTTAACGTTCTTACATGCTGAAAATGTTGAAAACTAATTATATAGTCATACATTAATCATCAAAAAAGTTATTTTTAAGGAAATGTTTTAAAGAATTTTTCAAATAATTGGTTATAATCGTTGTTATGTGAAAATGTAGTGTTAGAAAATATTATGTTTTGTAAAAATATGTATTTACTAATAAATTGATACTCAAATATCAAGTTAACATTTTTTTGGCAACATTCAAATTACATATGTCAAAAAGTGAAAGTTAAATGATTGCTTCCTCGCTTTGCTATTGTTTCTTTCTTTTTTTTTAAAGGAAAACACACAACGTTCTACAACACACATTTTCAACAGATTATCAGTCGGTATAGAAGTTGATTTGGTTAGTGTGAAATGGCCCATGCCATGTCGGCACCGTGTTTAAATCGGCACTGATATTATCGAGGTAATTCAGTTGTCGTCCTAAATATTGTGAAAATATCCTATTCAAGAATGATCCTTAGGTCAGTCTGGTATTCCCATTAATTGTTACAAATCAACATTTATCGTAAGTTTAAGGGATTGTGCTTCTTACTTTTGCTTAACCTACCTATTTCAACGTTATTGACACTTATAAGTCCATTCAAATTGAAGATGGAATGTTTGTAAACAATCGAATTTGACAGTTAAAATATGGTTGGCACAAATATAATATTTGATCAGCTGACAACTATTTATAAAATTCATTGCATTATTCCCGGAGTATTATTAAAATATATACATAATCAAAATATTAACTTCAGAAAGTCTCACTATAAAAAATGTTATAAATACAAGTATTATACCATTATTTTATTGATACGAATTCTAAAATTTTACACGGAAAAATTGGCAACCCTCCACTTTTTTTGCGAAATAGTCAGGCGTTTTAAACAATTTGTGAAAATAATCAAAATCTCGACGCTAAAAAAATCTATACCATATATGCTATTCACTAATTTTATAAGGCGTTAGAGTGAGATAGCTACAATATGTCAGCTTACGCTGCTATATTTCTAGATTTGATTACCTTATACGCAGATATAGTTATGGTATATTTGGCGTATAGATAATTAAACAAACATTGTGACATGTTATTTTCTTTTCAAATAAATGTTGGTACTAAACTATTTTTCAATGTAGTCTGCAAATTATATATGCAATTTAGGATAACGTATTTTTTAAAAGCTTTAATGTTAAAATCTGTTAGAAATTGGCCGCCCATTTAAGGATAAGATGGCCATTTAATTTCCGACTCATTTTTCCTCTCCCTTTGCCTTTTCCATTACTTTTTGCTTTTTTCTCGTAAAAGTTTTTCTTTTCCGTTTCTTGTTTCTTCATTTTTTTGCCACAAGAATTACAATAATTATTGAATGGAGTGCAATTTATATGCGGCCATAATTTACAAACAATTCATAGCAGCTAATCTTTTATATTTTCAGTTTCGTAGTAATTTTCACCGTATTCCACGTATCATATATATTATTTACGGGACCGCAATTTTCACCGGCTAATTCTATCGTTTCTTCCTCAGAACTTGAATATAATTTCATTTTTTGCTTTTCAATATTAAGATTTTTCTTCATAATCTTTTTATTTTTACTTTCTCTTTTTTTCTCTAATGTAATCTTGGGATGCGAGTACCTTTGCTACTTGCTTGCACACGTTTCCGGACGCTATAAAGCAGTTCTACAACTGGGTACATATCAGTCAGGTACTTTGAAGGCGTATCCTTTTGTGAGCATCCTCATTAGATCTTTATGTTAAAGGCACTGTTGGCGGAAGTTCTTCTTGAACCCGTTCAGACGTAGGATCCTCAAGTATCATTGAAATCTCTTCAATAACTCTGTCATTTTTATTATTATCATGTAAGCATAATCTGGAAAGTATAATCTGGAATCTAAATTTAGCGCCATTTATGAATTTGTTATTCGATTTGAGGTTACGTTATCAATGGGTTATTGTATTCAACGAAAAAATAGTAAAAGCATAATAAATTTTATAAATATTAACACTACAACATCAAATATCAATAAACTAAAAAATCTTAAGTAAATTTAAATTTTGAAGATAAAAATGCTTTTTAATTGTTTTCAATACCACAACATATACGGCAAAGTACATGTTCGGGTAGCAGCCGCTCACTAGATTTAGCTACGACATCGAGAGTAAAAACAGTAAAATTTTTCAATTGGCCATTTCATGTGAATTACTATTTTAAAACCGTACTTTCGTTGGAATTTTATAAAATCCTCAGTTTATCAGATAAAGATACCTGCTTCATATCAAATAAAAATACCTGGTTTTTGCTTAGGAATTTTGCGGGACAATTTGTGAAAAAAAATAATTGATTTTATTTTTTCGCCCAATTGTTAGCGGCTGTAATTCATTAAGTGCAATTTGAATATATATGCACTAGTGACACAATACGATCTGTATGCACTGTTCGAGCGAGACAGGTATATGTTATGTTCAAATTTTTTTATTATCGATAAAAACTACGTCGGAAGGGTACCGCCAAAAGAAAATGTAATATATCGGATTACACTACTAGTCAAAGCGTTATGACAATGTTTACTGCACATTATGTCATTAACTTTTATTATATGTATGTTTAGTAAAACTAAATTATTAATTATTGCTTTGAGGACAACCAATGCGGATCCGCATAATCATCCGTCAGTCTTATCCACAGATTATATACTAAATAGATGGTCAACTGCAAGCAATTGTGCGAGCGAGATAGCACTTTCGCGTTTCCAAGTACTATGCCTCTATATTCCCGTTGCCCAATCTAATGAAGTTGCAGCGAGTGCCCATTTGCTGAGCACTCGCTGCAACTTCGTACTTTCGCTGCAACTCGTATTTTTGACAGGTGTACTTTTCTTACATTTTAGGTTACAATTGAAACAATTCTGAAATTAAAAAACTTTATTAGAAAAAAATTCGCCAGTTCGAGCGACATAACTGAAAAGAACTAACAAAAAACTTAGTGGCCACATACAAACACATTGAATGAACGTTTCTATTTTACAAAATATCTGCCGCTTTTACATATCAAGATGTACTTAACTAGCTTCTATCATTAAAATAATATACTAATACTTTCAATTTTAATATGAATTTTCATTAAATAAATTGTTAACTCTCCTTTTACTGTTTACTGCGTTATAACTCTTAGAGTTTTCAACATCGATTAATTTATTTAATTCGACGTTTACATTATTCGTATAACTCATAACCTTTATAGTGAAAAAATATCAATATTCTATATCTTACAGCTTTATTCTATATCTTAGTAAAATAATATTATTATAACCTTGCTACTATTTTGAATTTAACAATTAATCTATGAAATGAATAAAATATACTCGCTATGGAAATTATACTTTATGATGAGAAAAAATGCGGTTATCGTAGCGATTACACTTCAGTTTTGTGCTACTAAATGTAAAAAAATGAAAAATTAAAAAATTAAACTATTTCAAAGAAATTTAAACTATGTGCTGAATAAAAAGGGTACGGTTCTGGCACAATCGTTGATTTAAAAGATTTTTGTACTCATTGTAGGCTAATTTCTATATCCTACTTAACCTAATTTATACATTCAGTTTAATATCCCCAATGTAAATAGTCGACAACAAAGTTAATAAAGAATCAAATACAAAAAGTAGAATATAAGAATGTCATAATTATTCCTGTGATATTTA
This sequence comes from Druceiella hillmani, assembly GCA_039881145.1. NCBI lineage: Eukaryota > Metazoa > Arthropoda > Insecta > Lepidoptera > Hepialidae > Druceiella > Druceiella hillmani. Next base: position 1,510,156 of record JAYKKI010000078.1, on the reverse strand, counting down.
CACAATTACAAAAATTTCTAAAAAACAAATCTAACCTAATACATATGAATAAATTATTTTGCTGAAAATTATTTTCTAAATAATCTTTTATTCATTGGCACATTGACTACATCTTCAGCTGAACAAATCACTTGGATGCAGTAACAACTTAATTTTATCTTTTAAATCAATATGCTCGTAGTTGTTGTATATTATATGTTAGCATCATTACTAAAAATCTCATTTTCACAATCTTTTGTTTTAATCAGAAGGCTACGCGCCTAATACACATGCAGTATTTGGTATAAATTAACAAATTTGGCAAATTTTGAAAGCAAATGCAATATACCTATCAATGGTACAGCGAACAACTTTTGCAGGAACTTGTAATTCGGAGCTATTCTTAAATATTGACAAACAACTTTGCATCCATACTAAATCTGTGCCATTTCTTCTTCAAGTTCTGATTCAATAATTACATTTTAACAAATATTCTCTAAATTACTTAAATCTTCCAATGACTTATAAAAAAAATTTAATCTCTTCGTTAAATTTTCGTACCACATTCTGTTTTGGTTGTTTTTACCACCTCCAACTGCAAATAAAAGAACAAATTATTTAACCAACAATGTACATATATAATATTGTAAATTTATAAATGGATTCTTTTTAGTTTGTAATAATTGTTTCATCATAATTACATAATGCGTATGACGGTGATGTTTTTTTGAGAGTGCCGGCGGCTAGGTCTGCTATTCTCCACATGCCGTAACTTCTTAAATCCGCTTGTCTAAAAAGAAAATTAAATTATTAGCAACTTCTTTGTTGTTGATTATTAAAACGCGAATGTAACTTTGATTATGAGTTTGAACAATATTATCAATAAAATGTATAATTGATTCGATGCTATTATCAAATTAATAATTTTCCGTGAAATGTTTACTTACCGTGAAATGTTTACGGCTACAACCCAATGTACAAGAACGATCTTTAAAATAATTTCCTCTTGTTACGAACAAATGTAACAAATACAACAAAATTTGAATTAAAAGTGAAAATATTACAGATATTATAACCAAATGTAAAACTGAACTATAAAATAATGTTAAGTTACAAATTTGCAGTTTGACAAACCAATTCAAATAAAGTTAACGATTTTAAATTTCGTATCATAGTCTTTTTTTTTCTTTGATTATATAGCGTTCGTTATCGCTGCTCTATGTTCCATAGACAAAATTTTATGTGTGCGAAAGAGATAGGGCTTTCGCGTTCCAATCGAAATATTTGTATGAAGTAAACCCACCCTGGTCTTATCTGTTCCTCAAACACGAAACTTCATAATGGTATTGAAGAAGCCATATAGAAATGTACATAGAACTAAATAAATTTGAATTAATCCGAGCGCACAACTAGTATAAATATTTGCAATACTCATTATTTATTTTATCACAATTCTTATGTCAAATTGCTTATAGATTCAGGAGATCAATTATATTTTTTTGTTGACTGTGTATTCGCATGTAAGCCAACTTTTAGCGCGCACCGCTAGCAAAGAGAACAACATGACGGCGAAGCGTCGGTGTTGCAGTCCGCACCACAGATTATATACTAAATAGATGGTCAACTGCAAGCAATTGTGCGAGCGAGATAGCACTTTCGCGTTTCCAAGTACTATGCCTCTATATTCCCCTGTTGCCCAATCTAATGAAGTTGCAGCGAGTGCCCATTTGCTGAGCACTCGCTGCAACTTCGTACTTTCGCTGCAACTCGTATTTTTGACAGGTGTACTTTTCTTACATTTTAGGTTACAATGGAAACAACAATTCTGAAATTAAGAAACTTTATTAGAAAAAAATTCGCCAGTTCAAGCGACATAACTAAAAAAAACTTAGTGGCCACATACAAACACATTGAATGAACGTTTCTATTTTACAAAATATCTGCCTCTTTTACATATCAAGATGTACTTAACTAGCTTCTATCATTAAAATAATATACTAGTACTTTCAATTTTAATATGAATTTTCATTAAATAAATTGTTAACTCTCCTTTTACTGTTTACTGTGTTATAACTCTTACGAGTTTTTAACATCGATTAATTTATTTAATTCGACGTTTACATTATTCGTATAACTCATAACCTTTATAGTGAAAAAATATCAATATTCTATATCTTACAGCTTTATTCTATATCTTAGTAAAATAATATTATTATAACCTTCCTACTATTTTCAATTTGACAATTAATCTATGAAATGAATAAAATATACTCACTATGGAAATTATACTTTATGAAGAGAAAAAATGCGGTTATCGTGGCGATTACACTTCAGTTTTGTGCTACTAAATATAAAAAAATGCTAAATCAGGGGGATAATTTCTATTTTTTAAACTATTTCAAAGAAATTGAAACTATGTGCTGAATAAAAAGAAATAAAAAGGATACGGTTCTGGCACAATCGTTGATTTAAAAGATTTTTGTACTCATTGTAGGCTAATTTCTATATCCTACTTAACCTAATTTATACATTCAGTTTAATATCCCCAATGTAAATAGTCGACAACACTTAATAAAGAATCAAATACAAAAAGTAGAATATAAGAATGTCAATTATTCCTGTGATATTTACACAATTACAAAAATTTCTAAAAAACAAATCTAACCTAATACATATGAATAAATTATTTTGTTGAAAACAATTTTCTAAATAATCTTTTATTCATTGGCACATTGGCATACATTGACTACATCTTCAGCTGAACAAATCACTTGGATGCAGTAACAACTTATTTTTATCTTTTAAATCAATATGCTCGTAGTTGTTGTATATTATATGTTAGCATCATTACTAAAAATTTCATTTTCACAATCTTTTGTTTTAATCAGAAGGCTACGCGCAATCTAATACACATGCAGTATTTGGTATAAATTAACAAATTTGGCAAATTTTGAAAACGAATGCAATATAGCACTGGTACAGCGAACAACTTTTGTAGGAACTTGTAATTCGGAGCTATTCTTAAATATTGACAAACAACTTTGCATCCATACTAAATCTGTGCCATTTCTTCTTCAAGTTCTGATTCAATAATTACCTTTTAACAAATATTCTCTAAATTACTTAAATCTTCCAATGACTTATAAAAAAAAATTTAATCTCTTCGTTCAATTTTCGTACCACATTCTGTTTTGGTTGTTTTTACCACCTCCAACTGCAAATAAAAGAACAAATTATTTAACCAACAATGTACATATATAATATTGTAAATTTATAAATGGATTCTTTTTGGTTTGTAATAATTGTTTCATCATAATTACATAATGCGTATGACGGTGATGTTTTTTTGAGAGTGCCGGCGGCTAGGTCTGCTATTCTCCACATGCCGTAACTTCTTAAATCCGTTTGTCTAAAAAGAAAATTAAATTATTAGCAACTTCTTTGTTGTTGATTATTAAAACGCGAATGTAACTTTGATGATGAGTTTGAACAATATTATCAATAAAATGTATAATTGATTCGATGCTATTATCAAATTAATAATTTTCCGTGAAATGTTTACTTACCGTGAAATGTTTACGGCTACAATCCAATGTACAAGAACGATCTTTAAAATAATTTCCTCTTGTTACGAACAAATGTAACAAATGCAACAAAATTTGAATTAAAAGTGAAAATATTACAGATATTATAACCAAATGTAAAACTGAACTATAAAATAATGTTAAGTTACAAATTTGCAGTTTGACAAACCAATTCAAATAAAGTTAACGATTTTAAATTTCGTATCATAGTCTTTTTTTTTTTCTTTGATTATATAGCGTTCGTTATCGCTGCTCTATGTTCCATAGACAAAATTTTATGTGTGCGAAAGAGATAGGGCTTTCGCGTTCCAATCGAAATATTTGTATGAAGTAAACCCACCCTGGTCCGCACTAGCGAACGTATTTTCCCATTGGAATTTTGAACGACTTTGACGTTTGCAATTATTGCTCGCTGATTTTTTGGCATTTTGTAAATTGTTTTCATTACTTTGTATTACATTAAGTTTATTATATTATTGTTTGTTTCATAGCGTTAAGTTCGGTTTGTTATATAATAATATGTGTTATTGTTAAAGTGTATTTTTATTGTGTAAATAAAATGGCGTATGTACCAGGTACTAGCGGCGGGATTCTAACATTTTCATCGCGCATGAAGAAACGCTCTAAGAAGAATGCTTTAAGCTCGAAAGAAAAAAACACTTTAATAAACGTATACAAATACGTAGAAAAGATTACGCCCAAGGAAAAACACATTTACAAAAAATACGTAGCAAAGCAAATGGCTGAAATTACCGGTGTTGGTCTAAGCAAAGTGTACAATACAGTTCGGGAATATAGAATAAGGATGCATCCGCTCGCCTTTGCCACACCCGCCAAGATTGACAAAATTTGAAAAATTGGATGATCTAGAGCTGAGCGCGATTAGACGTAAAGTCCATACTTTTTATTTTAAAAGTGAACTACCTACGATCGACTAGGTTCTTATGGAGGTGAACAACGATGAGGCCTTACCTAATTTCAAAAGGACGACGTTCTACAATATTTTAAAGAAATTGAAATTCACATACCAGAAACGCAATAGAAAAAGTGCAGAATCTGATATTTCTGTAATATAAGTGTGATAATCTGTAATTGTTATGATGTATGTAGTGTATTTATATTAAATATTTTAGTGATTTCACGTTTTAAGTTCATTGTGATGATTCATGTTCATCACAATGAACTTAAAACGTGAAATTCATGTTCATGTGCACTGTGGTTAATTGTTTTCTGTGAAATAATAAAGTCTTTGTAGTTTTTTTAAAATATAAATATGTATTTTGTGTATTAAGTTCATTATGATTTGATTGTAACACTATAGTGCAATTTTTCTATGAAATATTAGTGTATTTCTATATAGTAATGTGAAATATTAGTGTACTTTGTGTATTTATAATATATATTTTGAGTTCTTTGTGATGTAATTGTTGTATTTTTTTCTTAGAATGTTAACGTATTTGGTTTATTTTTACACATTAGTGTATTTTATGTTTTTAAAAGTTGTTTTAGTCATTTCTTGAAAATTAAGTAATACTTGTTTTATTTTGTAATAATTTCATTTTCTGTGTTCTAACTAACATTTCGTTAAACTACTATTACTAATATACTTAGAAAATAAAGTATTATTTGTTAGTATGATAGAATATTATTTATTAGATAGACACATAGTTGATGAAGGTTTGCCAAGGGTGAATTACTAGTAGAGATTTGGCTACCAACAACTTTTTAAATAAGCCAGTCTTTAAGACTGCCAGTCTCAAGCCTGGATTAAGTATGAGAGGAATTTTGTTGGTATTATTATATATTTGTTATGTAACAGTAATATTTATAAATTATTCGAAACGCATCTTACTTATCTGAATTTCTTTTAAATATAAAATATAACCTATATAATATAAGTTACGTATGTATACAGTGTAAATGTGTACACTAATAAAAAAATATTTTTTAATCACAAATAAATCCACATTAAATTACTAACGTGAATGTAAGAAAAAGGTTTGCAATACCTGAACTGTCAAAAGTGATTGTTTACAAACATTCCATCTTCAATTTGAATGGATTATAGTATTATTTTGACACGTAACTATACATGTATCGAATTTAATTGTTTATATGTAATTCTGGTGAAGATATTGGTGAAATATATTGCTGAATTCTGAGTTTAAGGCGTCATCTTTAATGATTGTATGCCAGTTCGTTTGTGTCTGCTTGGGGCCAAAACACCTATCTGAAGTGGTCTTTCCCCTTTGCTTAAAAAGAAGGTTATTCACTTATACAATAAAACAATTTATTTTGTACATATCTTGAATAGAATATATAGCTTAATATCCTGTTCAATCAAGGTATTTAAAATGCGTTCAATTGGCTTGAGTTAATTGTACGCCTGTCTGCAATTTGCCGACAAATGGAATTGAAATGCTGTAAATAATGCACAGAAAATATTTTTACGTTCAAGTCTTGGACTTGTAAATCAAGATGTTGATAAAAGCATATTATAAAAAAAATTGGTTAACAGACTTAAAGTATGGATCCATATTTGTCTATATTCCTTGAAATTGCAGATGCAAATTAACCAAAATAATTTTAGTTGAAAGTTTGTAATGAAAACCTAGAAACTAGGATTTCTTTAGATTTTTCAAAATGTTTACTTGGTAAATTAGATGACATTTTGCATATCGCTTTGTACATAAAAATTAATAAATTAATTAAATATGAACATAAGGCTTTTCCGTTTACACCCCAATCAGTCGGATGAGTTTATAAAGTTTTAAATATTATATAAGTGGTTCATGCCGTTTTACCATGGAAATTTTAATGTGTTAGAAATTCCACGATCAGGTAGAAACATTCATGGAAGTTTGAGTTAAAATTGACAGCAATATAATGAAGACATTAATTGATATCAATTTAGTTTACAAAAATTTATAGATGGTACATCTAAAATTTTAATTGAACATAAAAAATAAGCTAATAGTTAACTTTAAACGGCTTAACGTTAGGTTTTGAAAATCTCTGGGTTTGGGTTACAGGGTAGGCTGACAACTGCCAAGTGGCAGATTTTCCCAGACTGGGTTAAATGTGATGGTCAAATTCCCACGGTTAGGTCTGCATGGACATTTTTAAATTTTTTTTAGATGGCTCAATTGAACCAATACATAAGGTTCAACTGAGCGAGTCACATCATCACAGTATACTGAATGAGCTTAAACACATTTCACGTAGAATAATATTAAAGGTGGCTGTGGAAACTGTTCCGTGTAATGAATAGCAACAGGTTGTGAAAAATGGATCTTGGAAGATACATTATCTTTGGGAAGTGAAGTTGTTTATAGAAAACAAGTTCAAAAGCAGGACTTCATTTTAGCAGTCATGATCTCAATTTTAGCTGATTGTTGTTTTCTATAAGCTGCTTCTGTGGAACCTAACAATTTTTTAAATATTTACTGTGACCAGTTGGATACATCAGTTACAATGCTTTACAAGAAGCATAACTAATAAATAAAAAAAAATTGAAATAATGGCAAAAATTGTTATGGTGAACACACAGTCCTCCGACTTCCGCATCAAACCACTTTCTGCCAGTTTTTTAGGTTGTTAGTCCAACTGGCTGGGGGAGACCCACACTCTGCTTCGATGTTTGTAGCTACCACTCAAGAACTCATCTAACTCATTGGTTGTCAGTTCTTTGGCAAATATGATCTAGCCATTGTCACTTCACTTTGCTTATGTTAAGCACTATGTCGGCTACCTTGGTTCTCCGTCGGACTTCCTTACTTCTGATTTTATCCTTCAGAGACACTTTCTTTCCATCGCTCGCTGAGCAAGGAGTGGTGACACGCCTTGGTAAAGGCATCCAGCAGAAAGATGATGATGCTGATGATAGAATGTGACGTTTATTGCACCTGTTTTATACATCAGATATTGTCCTCTTCAGTATTATTTTGGTAATAATATTGATAACCTCTCGTGTTTAATATAATTTTATGGTTCCTGCTTTTATGTGAGATTACGAATTATAATTTATGCCATAGAATATTTGTGGGCATTCTGTCCTGCGAACATTCTATGAGAGACACGCTCAGCCTTGATATTTCTTCTACTCCTTTACCACTTTGTGAATACGATTATGAAGTTGCTTGCTAGTTCATGATTGATCATTAGTAAAGTTGTTGCTCAAATTGCTGTCTCATTTTTAAAGGTTCCATACTTCAAACTGAAGTATGGAACCCATATGAGATAACTATGCAATCTAGAAACTTAGCATAATAGTACTTATCTTATTTACCTACATATTTTGCACCAGCTACCTTTTTAAAATACCTACTCATGTAACAATTAAAAGTAAATAAAGTTAAAAAAACGTGGATATCATTTGCAAGAGATTGTTATGAGTTATATAAAAATATATCTCCTCCAGCCCTTATTTTCAAAACAAATGAATGAAACATCATAAAAAACAGGGTTGGCAAAATCTGACTAGAAAATTATAGAAAAACTATAGCGATTATCCTAGATCTTATAATTTTTTAAATATGCACCGTGTTTTTCATGACTCTTAAAGGTATTGTAAGCAATATATTTACGTTGTGTAAAATGAAAGCTTAAAAGAAATACTCTGTAAGTGCCTAAACATGTACAGAACCATCGTTGTTGTGATGCGAGTTCTATTTGTACTCGACAGGTTTTTATTGTGTTAAAATTGGACGAAGAGTTTTTAAAAAATAAATAACGAAACAATTAATCAATAATATTTCCTAAATTATTTGAATTGCATTTTCATGCACTTTTCTGTCATATTCCTCCATCTTGAATATTTGTTTGCTTTTTCCTGTGTCATCATTGTGTGGATTTTCGATTAAAACAACTGGATTTATGCTCAAATCAAAAAGACTATCGCAACATCTCGCTATATGATGTGCCATCTATCGATGTAGTATTAAATTCTTGTTCTATAGCAGTGACACTTGATACATGCATACCAAATTTGATAGTATATCTGCAAAATACTGACAAATATTTTCTACAGATATATTCAATCACAAACAAACAAATATAGATACTATTAGTTAACTCATAATTAATCAACTCGTAATCATATTTAATAAATGACCACAGATTTTCTTCTTCCAACAATAAATAGGAGCAACTCAAGAAAGAAGTGAGTGCTATGGTAAAGAGCTGTGCGACAGCGATGTTCGTCTTCGACGAAGTTCATAAGATACCGCCTGGTGTTTTGGACGCATTAATGCCTATGATGGATCACTACACTTCTCTCGATGGAATTGATTACAGGTTAGTCTCCATCAGAGATATGTAACAGATACTTAAATGGTGTAGCTGTAGTTAGTTTTTGCAGTCGTTTTCCTTATTTTTATAACTATATATTTTATAACTATATATATATATAGTCCATTTGAATTGCTTTTGTATTCCTGTTGTGTCTATGATCCATAAATTGATTGTATAAAGTTTTATTGTTTTTTTGTGTTCTTTACCTTTTTTTTAATAGAAATAAAAAAAACTCAAATGCAAGTTTAACTTGTGTGACAGACATTCAATATTATAATTAGTGTTGCCAGATGCCGTATTTTACAGGTGTCCTATATTTTTAGATACATTTGTCCCACGGGGACAACAACTATTCCATATTTCTGGAATTTGTAGTAAATAAGACCATATGCTTACAAAGAGGGCCGTTAATGTCCGCCAGTGATGTATGAATGAAGATGGCAAGTAAACGTTGTAGCTAGCATTGTTTTATTGACCGTCCAAGCTTCCTCGAGATACTGTTTTTCGCTTTTTTGTGATTTTTCTGTTGCAGACGAAAAAGTATTTTGGTAATCCTAATTGTAATTAGGTTAAATTGGAATATATCCAATTTAACCTAATTATTTAATTGCTGTTGATATTAATGTAAAGTCTATCAATTTTAGCTGTTCATTGAAATGATTAATTAGTGGAATAAACATTTTTACAGCTTTTTAAAATTGTGTTCAATAAATTTAATAATATGTAATTAAATATTTTATTTTTAGGTTATCTATTTTATTAGCTTTATTTTGATACCCTGCATAATAGATTTAAAAAAGTATTCTTGCCTCATTTGATCCTTCTAAAGTATCCTTAAAGTTGAGAATTTACATTTTTGTAGTTTACGTCTAAGTTTGTGTTATTACTAAGTATGACCGTTTTAAAATTCAACCTCTGAGAAAACTGGACGATGTACGGCTAGTCAAATAGACACGGAGATGATTCTGCAAATGTTCTGTTTTAATATAGAATACTAAAAATGAGAATTTTGTAAGACTTTATTTTCAGGTTTTTTTAAGAGAATTGAACTGAAATAAGTTCAACCTAACACATGATTAAAAATAACTTCAGCATAACACAAATCTACAAGAGTATATATGTAAATGTTGTAGCTTTTCTCAATTAAAAGATTGAAATATTTTGATAACAATTTGACAGTTTGACAGTACGGATACGCATATCTTTGTGCACATACGTTTAAAATGTTATAAAATTTAAAGTGACTTCATTTGGTTTTGATTTCTCTTATTGTACTTGACGGCACATTTATAATGATTAATTTCGGGCTTTGGAAAATCTTACCTTTTTTTCATTTTTTTAAATTTAACCTATGTCCTACAAAAATTGGAGAAATATTTTTTGTATTCAAAGTGGATAAATTTCAGGCTTTTTATTTTGGTACATAGATGGTAACTATTGTTTTTGGTTAAAATTGGTAAAGCCGTTTTGGAGATCTAACTAAAAAATAAAATTCTTTTCCTCTAAACTTAAATGTATGAATAGGCACTGCGTCAAAAGACTGTAGAACTCACGTGCGTACTGTGGAAAGATGGTTGTTGCGTTGTTGATGTTACTATGGTTACATTATTTGACAGTTCAGATTTTTGTATTAAATTTATATCATATAATTATTTTGGTGGATTATTCTTTATTTATTCTTAGCATTTACCTTTATATAGATTCAGATTTAGCTCGCACAGATTTTTTATTGACCTGATGGAGTTTTACCCCAATTAATGCAAACATGCTTTTTATTGTAAACAGTGTATCTTTTGTAAGTATTTGAATCAATGAAAAACAAAATTACTGAATCGACTATTGAAGAGCTTCTGTATAGTTTTGTTAACTAGTTATTTCTTTCATTTGTCAGAATTATGTTTGTATCGCAAAAATGTGTTTGGCTTTAATAAAAGAAGCTTATATATTAGCTTGATCTTTAAGCCAAATTAAATATGACAGTTTTGACACTCGGTTCTTTTTGTGTGGGTGCTAGTAATTGAAATTCAACTTTCTTAATGAATATTCTATTACCACAAACTTAGCCTAGTACTAACACAACTTACTAATAGAACTTAGAACTACGGACAAACACAACTTAAAACTAACACAAGTAAATTGGTTAATTCGTAAATAAAAAGAAAAGCAATCGGGCATGGGGTTTCTAAGACCCTGATGTGCCTGTATGTACTAGGATACCATTAATTTTATGTGCATCCACTTAATCAAACATAGAATGACGAAGCAATGAGTGACTTTAAAATTGAAGTTTAGACATTGAATCAAAAATTATAGTTACCAAATACTATGGATAACTTACCGGTAAATATGTATAGCTCTTAATATTTTGCATATATTTCAATAGCACTTAAAAAGCACCATCTAGTAGCCGGATTTGTTACAAACTTGACAGAGTATTTTCTATATTAATATTGTTACAAACTTGACAGAGTATTTTCTATATTAATATTGTTACAAACTTGACAGAGTATTTTCTATATTAAAACTTAAATAATGCTTAAGATTTTATAAATTTTCTATGAAAAAATACCTAAAAATACTCGTTTATTCTTCACCAACGTTTCTTTAGTTGTCTCATTAGCATTGTTTTCATATATCTTAGTGCGTATGTTTTAATTAACATTTTATTTAACATTATATTCGCAAAATTAGTCTAATTTTAATGTTAAATACATTAATATTAAATAATCATTATTATTCTTAAAAAATTATATACATTGTCAGTTGCTTCATTGTGCCCTATCAGAAACAGGTCTGCATGATTTTGTCCATGTTTTTTTAATTTTAATTGTAATTTGTAATAATCATATCAATGCTGACAATTTGTAAACATTTCAAACTTTCCCATCAATAATTTGTGCTCCATGCTATTGTTTTTGGTGCCCTTTCGCTTTCAGAGCTGTACTATTGTAAATATCCCTAATACATGCTATGAGAAGTTACAACTTCATAGGTAAAGCCATATTGTAACAAACGAATAAAGAATAGAATCAATTTTCAAAATTTTTTTGCTACGTTCTTATTTTGAAATAAAGTTTTAAATGGACAATATTCGAATTATAATTTGTCAAATAATATGTCTGTATCGTTACGATAAAAATAAAATGAACTTTATTTATTTCAGGCGAGCAATATTTATATTTATTTCAAATATTGGCTCCGAGATAATAACGGACAGGCTGCTAAAACTGTATGATGAGGGTTACACGAGACAAGATACCACCATGGCCTACTTCGAACCATCGATTCGGAGCGTTGCATATAACATAGGTGACTATATTTAAAAATGATCTATATTCAAAAGTATGTCATGATGATTAAAAATACCCGAATTATAATTCAGAGTTATCATGTTAGAAATAAATACGTATGCATTTGGGTATATACAGTTTAAATATTTAAGTACTATTATTTGATTAGAGTATTTATATTAATTATTATTTTTTGTCCGTTCGAGCGAAACAGATGATAATCGGAGGGCAGGGTTTTTTAAAAGCATGGTGGGCGGAAAAGCCAGTAAAGTATAACTACATATTGCTACTCTTCTAAACCTGAAAGGGTGTTAGTTTTTACGATATTAAAAAGAATATTACTGCTTCTTTCTCAAAACATGAAGGTGTTTTTTATTGCAATGTGAGATTTTTCTTTTTCTGATCGAAGGATCTTTCTTTCAATTATGAGTACCCTATTCTCTTCTGCTTTATTGATTGCCCAGGTTTCGCTACCATATAAAATGATGGGTCTGATGAGAGTTTTATATAGATTTATTTTTGTATTAACAGAGATGAGTTTTGATTTGAGTTGTTGTTTTAGACCATAGTAATGTGAGATTAACTCTGCCATATAACGGGAACTTAACCTGGAATCTGTCAAAAAGCTTTATAATTTTTTTAAATTTAACGTAACGGATTGCTCTAGATTAGAATTATCAGAGATCAAAATTTTCTTCTTTGAATCTATGGTAACAATACTTGGCTGTGTCTTAGAAGACATTGCATATAGTTTTGTTTGCTTTACGCCCCAAAACAGAATTCATAAAGCGAGTGGATTCTAAGTTCTCCCTGTGAAATTTCTATATTTTGTCTATTATTTACTAATTTTGTCTATTATTTTCTAGTTTTTTGTCTATTACTTCTATATTTTGTCTATTATATTCTAAGTTGCTAACTAGATAGAAGATTAAACGGTAATATTATGTAAATAATATTGCAAATTGTATTTTGCAAAAAGAAAATTGATTACAGTGGTAATTCAGTGTATTTTGTATTTTTTCATAGAGATTCTTTTTGCTGTAATGACACGTTGAAATGTAATTATGATTCAGACAATGTTGAAAAATAATTTCTCAGTGAAAGGCCCAATTCTACAAAAGTTATAGATTACGATCATCTTATATTTTTGAGTGAAATCTGAAAAAAAAGTCTTGCTGTATCAAATAACCAACACTCTGTATTCATAAAATATTTTTTTTTTTCACCACTTTTGAATGATTAGTATATTTTAAATACTCAAAAGTGATATAATAAGAGCCTCCATTAATTTTTTCTCCAAATATTGTTTGTTCAAATTGCAGTGTGTTTGTATTCAGATTAGCATTTCACATCTGCAAATTTTATGCATATATCAATTACAGTTTAAAAACTCTAGAGTAGTGAACGTAACAGTTACACTTAATATATAATTAAGAATAGAGGTTATAAAATATTGAACATAAAGAAACTAAGAAAAAAAAATTAAAAAGCTAAATAAATATTTAATAATAAGAAATTGCATTGAATATATTTGGCGTTAATTTTGTAGAAATTCATAATTCACAATTAAATGAAATTACATTATGTAGTATTATTTCTACTTTACCACGACCTAGGTTTCGTTGTATTACAACATCTTCAGGTGGGGTTTTAGCTAAGATTTTCAGAGATCTTTGCTAATATTCAGAGATCTTTGCTAATATCCCACCTGAAGATGTTGTAATACAACAAAACCTAGGTTGTGGTAAATAAATTAAAGAAAGTAGAAATAATACTACATCACGTAGTTTCATTTAATTGTGAAGAAATTGCATGAAAAGACATTTGAAGTTTAAGATTTGGCTGCCCTTTATTAGTAGTGAAATTACTTTTTAAATACGTTTTTATATTCCTTTTTTTTACGAGTTTTACTTAGTTTATATAAATAATAACTTCATAAAAGAAAAGTTCAAAATTCACTTTTGCACTGAGAATATTAAATATGAGTGTTGTGATCAATTTCACTCAATATTATTTCTGTACAAAACTTTGGTGCCATCTTTGATGATCTTTGCAATTATATCTACAATGATAATTAGTTGTTTGTTTGTTTGTTGACATTTTGATGTACTTCCATTTGATTTATAGATTTTTATTGTACCTATATATTAATATAGCATTATGTGTTTCACGCAAAATACAGGTGGGTTTGCGAAAGCCGCTTTCATATTTCATCACCTCATTGATCACTACATCCCATTCTTGCCCCTGGAGCAGGTGCATGTGGAAAAATGTACAAGAATAGCATTCTCCGACCGCGGAGTGCCCGATCCCACCACAGAAATGATAAAGTGAGTTATTTTTATAGAATATTTTAAATACAAACATTTTATGGCTACGTCAATAGCAATTTGCAAACCCATTTTTTTTAAAGAAGCGATGTCTACATGGTTTCTAAATAAAGTTAATTGTAGAACAAATCTTTCATGTGCGTCTTGTAGAGTCTTAATCAATTTCTTAAAACTCGTAATCTTTGTGTGACCCATGTTTGTCATATAAATTCGTTGAAAGCATTTTTGGAGACAGAAAGAAAGGGGTGAGAATGAGGTATTATGAGTTTTTCTTTTCAATTATTTTCAACTAAATTTCTCTCCGCAGTTTGGCTCACATGAGCTTTTTGTTCATCTAGTTATTAGTGGCAGTATTAAATCATAATTAGCCTTATTATGGTAGCCAGTAGGTTGATATTTTTTTAGTTTTCTAATGTCAAATTTATGTAAAATATACAATATGTATTGGTTTTTTTTCTATGTTAAAAATAGTACAACAAAAACCCCATTTAAATTAGCTCAATAACTATTATACGATACTATCGAGCTTCCTGCCTTCGCACGCATATATTCGCAAAGGTAGTGTGGAAAATGTTTTTTTATAAACACGTTAAGTGTCTTTGCCCTGTGGCCTAAATAACAATAAAGTGATTTGATTAAGATTTTTTGATGTATATATTTTTTTCATGAACGTCGTTCCTAGCTTTGTTTTAATTAACAAAAATATAATAATATACCGCAACATATTGCCCTTATGTCCATTTCGCCCTCTTTATGCATGAATACATTACATCGAATGTCATTAAAACGCATATTTCTACTTTCAAAACTACTAATCCAATTTTTCTTAAATTTTTACTAATCCAATTAGTTTTTATAAAAAACCAAATAGTACGTGTGAATAGCCAATTTTTATCTATCGAAAACAGTTGAAGTGACTACTAAATTGACCTAAATATGAACACTTTCATCCCATGCACTTTTTCTGACTTAAAAATAGTTACCTTGGCTTATTTATAAAAGATAGATAAATGACATCATGGACTTTTATTTAGCACTTTTTAAGACTTATAATTAACCCTAAATATTATTACTATATGCACATTTGCACATATCTGTGTTGCCAGCATTCGTCATGAAAGTGAGTACTGGTCTGACCAGCAATTTTTACTCTGATTCAGATGACATTATTAGCTATATCTCAAAAATTATACAATATATGTTCATATTGTATTAACTATGGCAATATAGAAACTGTAAACCATCATATTGCGAAAGTTATATGTAAATAGGATTAGCAATTTTTGTATGAATCCGTGGAAAACAAAATTTAATTTTTTATTATACTAGTAGATACAATGTCACATTGGGAATATAATAAATACAAAACAAAAATAAGATGAAAAATTGCAAGAATTGCATTTATAGTTCTTCACTAATTTTTTCAAAATCGTCCTTTAACATACATTTTCTACTTCGTTACACATTAAGCTTATTTACCAATTCTTAGTAAGACGAAGTTTACAACTTGAGCCATCTCTTTCCTACACATGTGAAGCAGTTTTTTATTT
Organism: Druceiella hillmani; assembly: GCA_039881145.1. Taxonomy (NCBI): domain Eukaryota; kingdom Metazoa; phylum Arthropoda; class Insecta; order Lepidoptera; family Hepialidae; genus Druceiella; species Druceiella hillmani. Next base: position 1,494,131 of record JAYKKI010000078.1, on the reverse strand, counting down.
TCTAAGAAATTTTTCCTGTCGTAGTTTAGTTTCAGTATTTTCAAACTATACTTAATAGCCAGTACAGGTACACTAGCCTTCAAGTGTACGATACAATGTCAAAAATACATTTTATTTGTGTATGATTTTGTTTACCCATTTATTTGAGTCTACGTATGTATGTATATTACGTGAAGTATATTTTTATTTTATTGTTACCATAAACCTTCTTATTGAAATTCTTCAATCTACTTTCTGGCAATTTTATGCTTCTTGCGTCACTTTCTTACTGATTCTTAATTTTTGATGATCAATGGCCAAAAGTAAACCACATGAGCACTTATATTAATGTAAATGGTGTTAAATTGTTAATCAAACAAACATGTTGAAGGTCACTAAATCTTTTCTAAATCACTTTGTATAAATTTACAAAGTATGGATTATCCATACTTTATCTATTTACGAATATCATGAATTATTTGTTACAATTTGTCAAATTACTTAACTCTAAAAAAAATGTTTAGTATTAATAGAAATTTCCCTGTTTATTGCATATTAAATAAAAGAATATCCGTTAAAATTGATACATTTAACAAAAATAATTTCCGCTTGCAATTATTTTATAACAAAAAATTTACTTGGAAAATAATTCTTATACAATTGCGTTTTTGCAATAAACTGCTAGTTAATATTACCTCGGCTTAATTGTCAATGTTAGTGACACCAAACTCTCAATAGACAAATACAAACCCAAATATATGTAAAAAAATTCAAAAATTTAAATAAGCTAGAACGATTGCGTAAAGAGAGGTTATAAATTTAATCTTTTCTTCATAATAAAAGAACTTTTTAAACACTTTTTTTTTTAAACCAGTTTTTTTATAATTATTAATGGTAGGCTTCGGTCTACCATTCACAATTATATTATTTTTTCAATAAAAGATAAATTGGGAAACCTCACCGAATGACAACCTACTGAGTAACAAACATACCTGTTAAGATGAAAATGCACATTTGCAATAGTAAACTAGTAAAATAAATTCAAACAGAAAGCAGTAGCTAATTTAGTGAATTAAATTCACTGACATAATATGATAGATGTATTTATAAAATAGAAAACTAGCTATTTTTACTGTTTTTAGTTTATTTGCTCTGAATGACAGATGATCAGTGCATGACAGGGCAGTCAATTAAAAATACATGGGATTGTTTCATTCTGAACATAGCCGTAAGCTGGGGAATGCTGGCTTGCTTTCACTCTAGAAATTAGCTAATTTAATTGACGTAATCAATTTTAGTTTCTCATAGAAAATTTTTGTGATTGGAAGCTATTTGTAATTTCATATTTTGCAAGATAGAAATGAAATTTTTACATTTCATCTAAAATTGCATGCACTGGTGGTAAAGTTTGGTTTGTGCATTTAGATTACAGGTCATATATTAAATTGCAGACTTCATTTGAAGACCATAAATTAAATTTATGTGATGTTTAGGGCAAGCAATTATGGATAATTGCTTATAAGGGACTGTGAGACAATACATTTAAGGATATACTCAATTGATATAACTTCATCCTCCTTCAGTGCTGCCTTCACAAACACAAATCTGTTATATTGTATACCTTAAATTTTTACAACCATTGTTATCCATTAAATTTGCCTTGTTCTTCAAACTTTAGCCCATGGGGCACCTGCAGGAAGTTTATCCTCCTGGGGAGCACCCAGTACTATATATTATTAAATACTACCGGCAATTTTTACCTATAGTTCCATCATTACATAATACCCTAGAATAGCAATGACACATCACTCCATAAGAAAAACAATTTGCATCTCCAAATTCGACTTATGCAGAAATATTTAAAAACAAAATATATTTTTTTCTTAATTTGAACACATAATCACATAATAACGTCTATCTATAAAATTTCATTCCAATTGGTCTCGAACTGAATATGTGTGATACACACGGATATTATAAAATTAGAGGTCTAATGTGTTAGATCTTATTTAATTATCTTATCTGTTTGTGTCCTCAGCGAGGTGATGTCCATACACACGTATGGACCATCGAAACTGAAGCCCATTTTTGTAAATGCTGGCTGCAAACGGGTTCTACAACAAGTCAACAAAATCATCGCCGCACAATCAAGGAAAGATAAAGGGGAACTGTGAAGTATTCTGTCTGATGAATGGCAGCGTTGTGTATATTGTCTTAGTTATTTATGATTTAAAGATAATTTTTTTACAACAATTATGTTTAATATTTATAAATTAAGAATAAAATTTGTTAGAAATTTTATTTATTTTTATTTATAAATTACTATGCTAAACTCTTCTTTTTTGGTTGTGGTAATAAATCTGCCTAAGGGCCAGGTGCTAATTAGGGAATTTATGCAAAAGGCCTGAAACAAATAGCTGTACCGCCAAAAAAATTATCAACTAATTATGGAAATTACTTCTATGAAAACTACCTACAACCATGCATTTTCAAAAAGGTTATGAAATTTTCTTTAAAAAGAAAGGAGAAAGAGGAAGGGGAAAGGGAAGGCGAAGGCGAACGCAAGGGCGAATGCGAGTGCAAACACGAGGGCGAACAGTTTCAGCAGCATATATACATGCATATTTATGTTATTATCACAGATAAGTCACAATAACTGTTTTAAGTTAAAAACGCAGTGAAATGAGACTTGTGCAAGAAAAGCGGTGAAGTATATGTCGATTTAATAATCTAATCTATATTACAATAATCATCATAAGCCATTGTTTATAATTTGGTAGATTTTTGAATGTAGGAATGTATTATATGAAAATATTATAATTACAATTTTTAATTTTCAAATTAGTTACGATGAGATTTGCCAGATTAAAAAAAACCATATCATTTACTGATTTATCATCTATATGCAAATAATAAGGTCCATCCGTTTTTTCGTTGTGGAGTGAATGAAATTAGTTATTATGAGATTTTGCAGTTTAAATAGTAGCCTATGTTATTTTCTGATCCGCCAACTATCTTTGCGCAGAAAATTATGTTTATCTGTTACTCTATTACGATATGAAAAAGGAACAAACAAACACACTTTTCAATTTTTAATATTAGTTTGGATAGTCATATTAGTTAGGATATTACCCGGGTTTGCAAGTAGCCTACATTATGTAGGAATTTGTGATATTCCGGAATGGAAATTAGGAATGTAGGAATTTGTGATATTGATATGAACGTCCAGTACGTTTAGCTCGGCAATATCACAAATGCAAGATGTCACTTCTCTCAAACAAATTTTGCGACTGGTACATTAAAATTTTCTTCCACGTTGTTTGTTATATCGTAAGTTAAACTTCACGAATATCTAGATAGTCTTGTGCTTAATTCTTTTAGTTTATAAATAATGCGGTCAATTCGAAAAATACTTGCTATTTACTCTGGGTTGCTTAAATATCTGGTGAACAAAAATATTGGGTACGATTCGTGTGGTCGTCAAATATGCCATATTATTATATGTATTTCGTTATTTCGTCTAAACTTAATACTTGTTGCTTCCAAGGACAAACCGTAAAATTAACCACGATTCTCAATGGTGAGCATTCAACTTTAAGGATGTTACGTAAATCAATACCATAACAAGTAGTTTAACATACAATTATTTCGTAAAAGATGATTTTCACTACATAAAAATAATCATCTATTTTAGTAATTTTAAATTTTCCCAACACAATATATTAAATATATAAATTCATTATAATGAATTATAACTTACATGTATTTTACATCTATGTTTCAAAACTCAATCTTATATTTAGAAATCGTCTAATATATTTATTTCATTTCAAAAATTTGTATGCATTAAAATATATAAATGATTTACTTAGAGTAGCTAGTAAGGTGAAGCAAAAACAAGTGAGAAGAAACTTAAAATAGAATTTGATTTAATCATTACGCCCCATTTCATCTGTTGGGGTTTATTGTATTATATTTTGGCTTTCATTGATTAGCGGTTAGTTTTTGTATGCTACAGAAATTAAATATAGAATCATAAAAATTTGCAACCTAAAAATTATGAACATATGGCTTGCTTAAAAATTCACTAGGAAACATTGAATTCTATCTATAATTCCAAAAATAACGAAATTGCTTTTCACTATTTTTCATTATTTTATAAGCAAATTACGTTATAGATATAAGCAAATTATAGACCAAACTTAATGTACATTTACTTTATATAGATTACATATATATATGTCTAATCATAATTTCATTTTGAAGTGAAAACTTCTTTAGCATCGTTGTGATTTGAAAGTCGATGAAACAAAAAGCGACAGTAAAAAGAGACAGACACATAAATTCATAAGATTTAACGCGAGAGAAAATGAGATAGGAAGCATTATACAGTGTTTCTTATATTCGTGGTTGTCTTTGTGCTCTGCTTCGTATCCCCTCCACTCGTGTTTACCAAGGCATAGCGAGAGTTTGCTTGGGTTTCAGCGTTGTATGCGTGTTAATACGTGTTTATGCGCGCAATTGAAAATGATATTGTGAATAATAATTGTGAGTACTTGTATGTAAATTTTCATAAACTTTAAATTTGTGTGTATTCGATCATTTTCTGAATTAAAAAAAACATAGATGAAAAATTAAATAAGAGATTGATTTAATTTAATTATAAAATTAGATGAAATTTATCAATTTTATTTACATATTATTAATTATAAAAACTTTTCTAATTATTTTAGTTTTTATCAAAATTGAAAATTGATATTAAACTTAAATATTAAATTTAAAATTTTTGAAGGTTTCACTTCTATCACGTGTGAATTGCACACATGATTTTTTTTTTAAATTAGGATATAAATCTAGAATATAAATCTTATTACTCTAGTCTTTGTTAAAAAAAAATGTGAAAAATTATATAAAAACAGTTACAATTTTGATCATAAATGAATGTGATTATGAAGATGTAAAGCTGCCAAGATATCATTGAAATATCCAAAGTGGCTGATACGGTTTCTGAGTAATTAAAACTAGCTATACGACAAATACGTAACTAGAGCCTAGCAGCACTAGCTAGCACTAGCTATACGTAACTAGAGCCAATTGACATAAACCCGAAACTGGTCGGCTTGATTGACTTTTATTCTTTCCTCGTTGTATATAATGTTATGAAAGTAAAATTTGTACCACATAAATGGCGTTTCATATGAAATGTCGAGGAGAACCCTTTCGATATGTCACAAATAGTAGAGATGTAGGTCAATCTGCAATTCAATTAGATAATTATATATTATGCAATTCAATAGATAATTATATAGGATAGATTGAACGGAAGAAATAAATACCTATTATCCTTTGATCATATAAATACATGGACACCGCAACTTGCAATATTAAAAACATATATCTATTGTGTTAGTTTTACATGGCTCTACTATTTCGAAGTGTCCGTCAATTCAAACGGTAATGTATGTTTGCACTTACAATTTAATTTTGAATGGACCAAAGAAAACATAAAAGCTCTATAAAACAATTTGAATCTTAACCGTGCATTCAATCAATCACAATTAAATGAAACTATGTGATGTAGTATTATTTCTACTTTCTTTAAGTTCTTTACCACAACCTAGGATTCATTGTGTTACAACATTTTTAGGTAGGCTATTAGCAAAGATATTAAAGATATATATATATGTATATATATATATAAATATATATATATATATATATATATATATATATATATATGTATATATATATATATATATATGTATATATATATATATATATTAAAGATCTAGACAGATATAGAAGATAGCAAAGATCTTAGCTAATAGCCCACCTGAAGATGTTGTAATACAACGTAACCTAGAGCATGGTAAAGAATTTAAAGATAGTAGAAATAATACTACATCACGTAGTTTCATTTAATTGTGAATAATGAATTTGTACAAAATTAACGCCAAATATATTTAACATTCAATCAATGTTTTAAAATCCAAAGTTAGCATAACACTAGGAATTTTTTTAAAGGGTTTAATATATTTATTTTATTTAGAGAAATTGTATAAAGAAATATAGTTAATCAATTAACTGAGAGTCTATTAAGTCAGAGCGAAAACAAACCAGTAGTAATTTAAAATTGGCCACGGAACCACGTGGGCCACGGGCCACGGAACTATCGAGCAAGTGCATAGGCTGGTTGATGTCATAAGTAGAGCATTGGAAAATAAACAATATTGCTCCGCAGTCTTCTTAGACATTAGCCAAGCATTTGATAAGGTATGGCATACTGGGCTTCTCTTTAAAATTAAAAAAATGTTACCGCACTCCTTTTTTCCGTTGATTAAATCGTATCTTGGAAAAAGATGCTACGAAGTGAAATATAACTCCGAAACATCAGAAATGCACCCAATTAAGTCAGGAGTTCCACAGGGTAGTATACTGGGACCAGTACTCTATTTGATATTTACAGCAGATCTACCTACTTATGCCAACACTACCACAGCGACATACGCAGATGATACCGCACTTCTTTCGTCACATGATAATCCCGATTCCGCATCTGAAAGCCTCCAATCCCATATCTCTCTCATCCAAGCATGGTGCCAGCAGTGGCGTATTAAAGTCAACACAGATAAGTCAGCCCAAGTAACTTTCACACTTAGAAGAAAAACCTGCCCACCTGTAAAACTTTTTGATACAGCGATCCCACAATCAGATGACGCCAAATACTTGGGTATGCACCTCGACCGTCGACTCACTTGGCGTAAACATATATGGACTAAAAGGAAGCAACTAGACAGCAAACTCCGCAGCATGTACTGGCTAATCGGCCGTAAATCACAATTGACAGATTCCAGTAAAATGGCTATCTATAAAACGATACTGAAGCCCATATGGACTTACGGCATTCAGCTTTGGGGCACAGCCAGCCATAGTAACATCGAAATACTTGAAAGGTTCCAAAGTAAAACAATGAGAGCCATGTTTAATATACCATCCCACATAAGCAACAAATATGTGAACCTAGATTTAAATCTGAGAACTGTGAAGGACGAAATTGAAATAAACAGCAAGAAATATCAACTCAGACTGGACCAACATATGAACGAACTAGCTGCTGAACTTCAAGGAGAGGGCAGTCTAAGATTCTCCCGCCTTAAGAGGAATAGCGTATCTGAACTTGCGACAAGATTCGCGGACAAAATATGAGGATTGCACCGTTGGGTGCATGTCTTTGCTAAGAATAATTTAGCTGATGAAAATCTGACAACACATTAGATTATTGTTTGAAACAAACAGATCGCTAAGTAGCAGGATATAAAGAAAAAAAAAAAAAAAAAAGTAATTTAAAATGGAGTTGATCTAGTCATTAGGGGAAGTTCAGGTAGTCTCGGATGGCGGTTAGCCATGTACATTTAAATAACTGACAAAGAAAGCATGTTGCATAAACAAAATATTGACTCAAATGTCCTGTCGCAAAGTAAAAAATAAAAGCAATTCGCCTATGGTGCCAAAGTTGAGCAAGTGACAAGTTACTCAAATTTTTGTTCTCAACAAAAATGTTTCGTGGATCCTATTGAACTTTATTAAAGGTTATCAAGTAGATAATGTAAATATGTGTATTAGTTTATACTTTTAAAATGCAGGAAATATAATATTTTTCACATTTTTAATCATATTTATTCTACATCTTGCACAGAAGTTTAAAAAAACTGCGTTGCTGGGAAATAGCTGTATCTAATATTATTAAATTAAAGAAATTATATCGTCCTGGACAGGATGATGTTGGGTAACATCGGACATTATTTTGAGGTTTTGAATTTCTTAATGTTGTTGTGATGAACTACCTTAGTCAATTTGTTATTTTATGAGTAGCATTTAAAAATAATGTTTCTGGTTTTTGCAGTAAGTTTGAAGAATTTCAAAATTTACGAGAAAAAAACCAGTAATAGAGGCAAGTCGTAACAAAAATAAAATGAAAGAAGCAGTTGTAATGTGTAAAAAAAAGTGAGTTATCAATGAGATTAGCAGCAGTTGGTGATGTACCAGCATGACTATCCAAGATTAACAAAATCAAGTCTTGTTAATCTTGGATGGTCATGCTAATCATAAACAGTCGGCAGCTATAGAATATTCATTTAAGAATCATATTCATATGTTGAGCACACCACACGACACATAATCTGCAGCTACTAGACAGGATATACTTTATACCTTTTAAGGCTACCTTTTATACCTTTCAACCTTCAGCTGCCAATTTCTCAACTGCCAATATGCCTTGAGCAGCTCAGTCCTTAGCCACATATTCCTCATCACTTGTATCTTCCAGTAGTCATGCAACACAGTTTGGTACTAAAACAGTGCCTTCGACAAGTGCAATAATTTCATTGCGACAGTTGTTACTAATGCCTGACATATCTAAAAAAGGCTTAGTGACTTGTAAGCCTCTTCACTGTATAAAAAGGAAGACAGACGGGAAAGTAAAGGAAACAGAAAAGACCAAAAAAGAATAAAAAGGTAGTAAACAATTGTTAAAAACCAAGAAAAATGTTGAAAGTCAGTCCTAAGAAGATCGAGATAGAGAGAATGAGCGCATTATATGTGGTGAAGCTTTTGAAGAAGACTGGATTTAATGCCATGAGTGCAAAGATTGGGCATACGGAAATTGTATCGATATTTATGTTTCAGATCTCCAATATAATTTTGGATTTTGTAAGGCCAAAATATGTTAAAACTACCATTGAAAATTATGTCTGTAGCCACCCACCATCTTTTGTGTTACTAATAAATTAAGGCCGAAATATTTGTAACAATTTGGTAAAAATTTGTAGAGTCAAATTTTAAACTGTTGTAACAATTTGACTCCTAATTTATTATTAATGTGATTGAAGATATTCTTAAATTTAAAAATTTATCTTATTTATCTTAATATTTCTACTTCATTTATATTTCTGGGGCTACCTGACCTTCCCCTACTTCCGATTTCGTATGTGTAGGTTTAATATATTCTTCACTTTAGCTTTAATCGATGAACGATTAGTTTTTTTACGGAAACTATCAATTAAAAAAATTAATATTAAATTAATTATAAAATCTTAAAAGTCTGTAAGCTAAATATTATATTTATGTGACTTGCTTGAAAATTCACTTGGAAACGCAGACTCCTTTCCATAATACTAAAAATAATGACATAAAAATAATGCAGAATTCTTTCCATAATACTAAAAATAATGATGTAAATAATACAAAGTAATTATAATGATATAAATAATACAAAGTAATGTTTTATAGACAGCATATATAAATATATGTTAATTCATAATTCAATTCTTTTTTAAAAAGTATATGAAAAATTTATTTTAACTAAAAGACTTAAAACAATACGAGAAACCATTTAAAAATGTAACATTACGTAAATGTTCATTACAATTACATAACTTTAAAATGTGATGATAGGTAATCGATTTCTCTATATTTTTATACAAATTTCGTTGACGTTTTCATACATCCTCATAGGAAAATTTACTATGTAATTTTAGTGATTTTTAATTCGTATTTATGAAACAAATATAACAGATATTGACATTTCGCTAGCCAACTTTAAACATAACTATATTCTTAATATATTGAATGTAATTTTTCGTTGTAAATTAGCGTAATATTGTTCGTAAATAGCGTGACTTGTCATTCAAAAATAGATGCATTTTCATGATTCTTCTCAAATTAAATTATTCTTAATATAGTAATGGACGTTTTTATTATAATCCTGCCCCAACTTTAAAGATACTGAATTAATTTTTCTAATTATAAGTTATTTATGAACATGTGTTGCGTATTTCTGTAGATTTATCATATGTAATTATAACTATAACGGTACTATTTGCGTGACGGCTCCTTAAGAATAACATCAAGTTGATTTAAATTTATTCGATTCGATATAGATTGATAGTATTTACTTTGGGCTATTTTAGTTTTCATATTTGAAGTAGTAATATATATAGCTACAGAACTAAAACGTAAACATTAAAGACCTTTATTTGTTACACAGTTTCAATGAATTTTAAATTATTGTTAAAATGATGTGATAATTTACCACATAGCTATATGCGAAATATTAATTTGTAACAAATATTTTTACTCGTGTTATGATAAAGATTTAAATGTGTATCAATAGATCAACGAAAAAATGTTAAGCGAAATAATAATGAAATTGTAATTGGATTAAGAGAAATATTCAAATTATTAATAAAGTAAAACTAACGCTAAACACTTTCATAAACAATTTAAGTACAAAACAGATTGCACAACTTCCATACGCCCCATACAAAAATTTAAAAAAAACGGGTGGGCAGTGTCGGGACACACGGCCGTTAGTTTAATGGGAAATATCTATATCAGCGAGCCGCTTTCATATAATCGTTCGAAATGAAAACGAGGCATTGACTGCAGGCTGGACCTGCGCGTCGCAATCGGTGTATCTGCATGTATGGCAGTCTCGGCGACACCAGTCTTTCTTTGATTGGACTTAATTTCTGCAGATGGGTAGCTGTATCCGTTACTCCTGCTCAGCGAGTGCACTCTTTTGTGTTCGCGCACGTCTGAGCAGTTCCTGCAGAATTTGAATCAAACCATATCTTCACCAGGAAAAGGATTCTTAAAAAATTGGGCCACAGGTGCAGTCACGGCCTTCAAGAACCACAATCGATCTGTTATACGAGATATGATATTTGGGTTTTCAAAAAAAGTAGTTTGTTTAATTGACACAATTATTTATTTGATTTTAATTAATTAATTTCAATTATAAAGTATTAATTGACCGTTAGGCAGTCTCGACCGTCTAGTTAGGATGACCGGATACAACTGATGCTCCTGGTGAGCGTCTGCTGTTCATTGCTTCTTGGATTCTCACAGGGCAAGTGGATAAGGTGAACTTAGATATTGAAATTGCAAGAAGATTAGGTGGTCATCAGCAATAACCTATAAAGAGAAAGGGTATAACGGCATCGCATACGTCACACTTGTGGCCGAACTCGCCATTCATAAACATATTAACTAAATCGTTCTGTAAGCAACTTCCATCGCCTAGAGTACTCCGGCCGACGTCCAAATTGCTCCGGTTTAGGTGATGTGCTCGTACAGTTAGACCTAACGTGGCTACCCACCTAGCTGTCCACTGATAGGTTGGAGCTCTCGTCTACCTCCATTGGAACTATAAGCGACTCAATTCTGGGCCGCTTGCCCGATCCACTTGGTCCAGGAGGTTCGAGATACAGGTGCAGCCTCTCGACTTGCTTCAGTCTGACGAGCGCTCATAGTTTTCGGGACCGTTCAGTCGACGTGGCTGGCGGTGGTCGAGGTCCCCCGGCTTCCTTTCTTCTCTTTTTAGCTGCTTCCCGTTGTGGACGTATAACTGTACGTCTAGGAAGCGCCATAGTCAAAGTAGTCCGAAACTTTCCATAAAATTTTAATCCCCTTTTACTTTTGGTGGGCGCCTATTATTAATTATATTTATTTTGTACGTATTTATAGGGTAACGAATTCTAACTAACGTGACTTTTTCGTTTTAATCCATACACATACTAACGAGTTATAAGCAAACGAACGCCTCGTACGTGTCAATTTTTAACCCAAATTGCGATGTGCGTCACGTGGCACTGGCGCCTTCTATCTGCATGAGTCGAAGGTTCTGAGTAATGGGTGCTTTCCTCTTTTCAATGATATATAAATGAATCAGCTCTGGCACGCGATCACAGAGCTATACTCATCACCGTGATGACATGTTTTCATTCCAGGCGGTTTAAGCAAATGATCCTTTACTTACCGAACTGAAAGACGTCAAAAATTGGCGGGAATTTTGAATTAGCTTTATCAGCGCTTAAATAGACGGCCAGTATGTGTACTCTGAAGGGAGCATAGTCATTCAAAGATGGCGTTATAACAGAACATTAAATTTATATATATTATATATTTTTGAAGTCCGAGAAATATACTAGTTAAAAAAATATTTTTATGTTCATAAGCTTTATTAAAACTTTTAAATAACAACAAAAGTACATCTAAGGTTTTACAATTATAGTGTTTTAAAATGTAATTATATCAATTGTATTTAGGTAACCTGAACAAGTCGAGGCGATTCCTGGTGTTTTCGTGAAGGTTGGGTTACAGTTGGATCCAACGTAAGCCATTTTGAGTAAAACTTGCACAAACCTGCAACGTAAGATCATAATAAAATTTAGAAACACCTTGAGTAATATAAAAATCCTTATGAAAAAAATACAAGTCGAAGAGAATATATATGAAATAAAAATACATTATTCTCAGTGTATTTCTAGCCGCCAGGTTTTGTACGCATGCGTAAAACCACAAGATCAAACATGGATAGCCAAAAATGTATTGTGCGCGGCGACGGCATTCAGTGACACTAACAATTTGAAAGCATTTAGCGCCATCTGGAACTTTTTGACTGTGCTTCCTTCACTGCATACCTTACAAATGGGATCAAGCGATTTTATGGAAACTAAAATACGCTGCTCTTTGTTTGGTCACGGATTTTCGAACTACTTAATGTCGACTGGCAGGAAAAGTACACGTATGTCGTCAGTAATGTCCAGCAGGATAAGTACAGTAACGAACACTAGGTTGCGTTGTAGTCGGACATCCGACGAATAACAGAGTGTCATTGAGGTCTATCGCCCGATCTATCATTAAACGCGTCCGTTTGTATAGGTAATGGAATTTCAAAGATAACTTCTTTTTTACTTCAATATTTTTGTCACACACGTATTATTGCTCTTTTGAGGGTAAAGCCTTTCGTCAACTATTATATATTTAACATTTGTTCTGTAATTATTATAACCCATGATAACTTCATTTCAGAACTTAAATGGACCTTTAATTTCAACAAGGCTTTTATACTTTTTTACATTTCGCCAATATTTATTGGCTGAATATCCTTTTTCATGATTTTGTAAACTTCGTAAGAAAAAAAGATTTGTTTGAAATTGACACATAACACAACAATTTTTACACCTAACATTATTACGTCTAACATTGCGAGTATTGACTTTTTTCAACAAGTCAATGTGATATAAATTAACGAAGCTTCACAAAACTTAAATGAAATATTTTATAGCTTATGTACATATTTGTTGCACTACAGAATTAGTAATTTTTGTTGTAAATGACATAATCCATAAAATATACATATGTAATGGGAAAATATACTTTTTATGGTTATCATTTATTTTGCAAGATGTATTCCATAGATAAGTATCTACAAAATAATATATTCCTTGTAAACTCTATATAAAATAATGTTTTCTAATATAATTACGTGCGGTAAATTCTCCCTGAACCATCTTATAATTAAATATGAAGATTATTTATAATAATATGCAAAGTTTAATATTAGTTCAGGGCATAATTTTCTAACGACCGTTATTTAAGCAATATGTTAATGTACGAAAAAATAATACCAGTCACGAATAGTAATTGTTCGCTCTATGAAAATATTTTGATGAAACAGCCAATAGGGGGCGCCAGAAAAGTGTGATACTGAAACGCTTTATAAAAAGGGGTAGTTACCCCTTTTTATTTCATTCATCAATATAATTCCGTTTTAAAAAAAATATTTGAGATAAAATCGTTATTAAAGGACGATGAAAAATTTTTTTTTATGTGACATAAATGTTTCGCCCATAACACTATGTGCTATTAATAAAGAAGAAAATATTATTAGTGAAACAATGTTAATTTTAGTACCGCTGAACATTGTTAACATGGAGATAACATCACTAACATATCTTTATGAAACGTAACACTAATCAGTTTAAATTGTGGCATTAATGATTCATGATTAGCACATATTGTGATAAGCTAAGTTTAAAAAGGAAAGTCAGTTAGTGTCTATCAAAACGGTATCAAGTATGTCGGTATTAGTAAGTGTTCTGGCGGTAGTTATTTTAGTGATTGATTTTCTTGTGTTCAATCCTGTATGTCATTTCCAAGAATGTTGTATTGACAAATACTTACCATACAACGTTAGCAGTAAGTAAAAGTTTATCAATTTTATCTCCGTGTGAACATACTTCGTTTTTTAATTTCTTAAACACGAATTTCGTAGCAAGAGTTAGATGGAAAAGATTATTGAATAAGTGTTTATTATAAAAATTAAAACTTTCTGGCTTTTTTTTTAATTGAAAAAAAAGAAGTCAGTCCTACCGTTTTAAAAATTGAATAATACTAATAAAAAGAATGCAAAAATTTTAATTTGGTAAAAGAAATGATTAATTTAAATAAATTTATAACGTTGAAAAAAAATAATTTAGAAAGTGTTTTCACTACTTCTTCACTTTTTACGTATTCTTGATTATTTTATGTCTATTTGACAATTTATATTTTTATTTGTAAATTAAGTGTTCAGTGACAAACACAGTCTAAGTCGAGTAAAAAGAGATTCGTGTAAAACTATAAAACTTTCTTAAAGTCATTCGGAATAGATCGTTGACAGTTATTATAAATTAAAGTTAACATAATATATTTTATTTTAGTTTAAATTTGAAACATTCAAATTATCACAAAATTGTTTTTTTTTAGTTCAGACATTTGGCAGTTATATTAAATTATGTTATTAAACTGACATTTTATTTATTTTTATCTTTGTCGCTATATTCACTCATTAATTAGATCATACGGGAGAATCCCTGTCATTTCATTAAACTAAATGGCTTCATTGTTTACCATGACCATCGCGCGTTTAACGTTTAAATTCCCTTCAAAAAATGATGTATGATTATAATGCTTTGAAGCGACGAAACCCTCTCAGCAGACTCGTCATGTTTCTTTACTCAGTTTATTATACCGCATGTTGGCAATAAATTAATAAATATTTGAGTACATACGTAAATATAGTTTCGTAAAATTTTAATTTCCTTAAAAAAATAAATTTAGATGTATCGGCTTATTTTTACTGCTACTTTGGCTCGATGTCATGGTGAGTAGTCGATAAAAATGTAAACAACATTAAAATTTTAGAACGTTTTTAAATTTTTGGAACGTTTGTTACGAGCGAAATTAGAATGAGTGACTCAAGCGTACGGAAAAGCGTTTGATGATTTTGGGCGGAGATGGGGGCGTGCCCTACAATGTAATTGGCGCGTTTAAAATTTTAACTGTTGACATGCATTTTTATGCAATTCCCTGAACATACCACTTTTATCTTATTATTTATTCTGTGGGAGAAGCGTGCTTTTCGCGCCGATTCGCAAATACGGGCAGGGTTAAGCATGACGGTATGAATATGAAAAAAACCGGCTGTTGTCAATAAATAAAGAAAATAAAATTCTGCATCGCTTTCTGATACTTTTCTAGTGCGATTTGTACATTAGCTTAGCACACACGCATTTTTAGTATGTCTACGCATATCGTTAAAACATGTAGACGCTTCTAAACGCGTCGAATGCGAACGGTCAATGTAAATACGTTTCTTCAATGCGTTTTGTTGCATACAAAGGAAAGACAAACGTAACAAAAATATAAAATTTCCCCCCAGGGGTGTGAAATGTCAAATTGTGTTATTTTGCGTCAGGCTAAAATAACAGAATCTGAATATTGATTTGTACATCAAGCAAAATAACTACTTTTTTATGTAATTTTAATGTATTAATGAAACGAACCGCCTTATGTGACCATTACTTATAAAGAACAAGATGTTAATTTTTTTGTTAGATACCGAATGAAAAAGCTTATGTTTATGTATTAACTTTGTTACTAAAATAACCTAAGATAAAATAATCCTACATTTAAATAAATTTTATTGGTAGAAGTTATCTTTCAAGGGGATATTTCTTCCCTTGTAGTCTTTGCTCTTGTTTATATTAATTCTAGTTTTAACTGGGCCAAATTCCACCTCAAATTCATTTTAAATAAGCACAAATTTTCCTCATTTTCTACAATAAAAAATTAACTTCTGAGAAATATTTTGATATATGTTTATAATATCACAACCACCGCTGGCACCCTCTGTAATATTTTATTTGAACATCTACATTAGCGCCCCGCTTATACTATAGTGCAGGAGATAGAGTCCTCGATAGCATGTATATAAAAACTCTCTTTTGCTAAAACGTTCTTGTTTGAAATTTTTTAACATTAAAAATTAAAACTAAATGTTTTTACAAAATTCGTTCATAATAAGATAAAGATTAAAGGTAATTTTATTTAAATTTGTAAGGTAATTTTACTTTTTCCTTTTTTAAATGATAAAATATTTATAAAAACAATGTATTTAATAAAAAAAATTTAAAAAAAAAACAAATAAATACAAAATACTAATGAAACAAATACAAAAAAAGTATTATTTGCAAATAGAATCTATTAATTGTGAAATTTTTGGAAACAGTTGTTATCTTCGTTCTGACACAGTTCAACTTGGCAGATAAAAAGATTTTTCCTTTATATTCAGGCATTTTGCAGCATTAGAATTTCAGTTTCCATTCAGGGATGGGCTCAAATCTGTCCCATGATAAATCACGAAGAAAAATAATCACTATACATTTGAAATCCTCCACTTTATCCAAAGTATCAAAGTCAGGACTATCAAACTTTGTGATTAAGGGTTCTAAATTTATACACCCTATAAATTGAAAATGTTTTGTCGGCAACATTTTTTCCCATATGAACTTCCTCTTTTTTTCTTTTGGCAACCAACACTTTCACACTCAAGCTTCTTCGATGCATCTCTACTATGTAGTTTTGAATGAAACACTTGTATTTCATGAACTCTCTATCATCCCCGGCCTGGTACTTCTGATCCTGAAATACCCGACTGGGAGGATGAAGGCTTTTGCTGCATATTTCCGCTATGGTCAGCAGCTAGACCCAGATTTATATCTGCTAAATGACAGATATCTCTGGATTGCATAAATCCATGGTTATTTGGTTTGATGATTCTGCATGAATTTTTTATCACATTTGATTTCTCATATAGACGTACAGCACCATTACAAAATAAATTTTGAACAAATTGCTCATATGAAGCGGGAAGATTATCACTTAGCGGTTTTCTATTGTACGTATCGGCCTAGTTTCTGATATTGAGAACTATTTTTTAAGATCTTTTGTAAAACAGTCACAATTTTGTTAGAAATTAAAATATAAAAATAACGATTATGCTCAATGATAACTATATTACTGAATTTTTAGAAAATATCTACTATTTTTAATTTCCAAGTTTTTTATGTCTTACATACTTTTATAATAAATACCATTATATTAGATGTACATTGTAATAAATAAAATAAAAATGATACACAATTTATGTTGTAAATACTATTTAAATATTGTTTTCAAAATATTGAAAAAATTAAAGAACAAAAATAAAAAAGCAAAAGTCACATTGCGTGTGGGAATTGAACCAATTTACAATTTTACACTAAAAATCTCAAAATAACCTTCAGAATCATAGCCAAATAGCCTATTCACTAGATTACAGAAGCACCTGATTATTGTAACAACTTTTTGATACACATGCTGTTTTCTCAGAAACAAATATTCCTATTTATGGAGAGTGTGCGCCATGCTTTTGTGAATTGGATCCAATTCACTTACCTCGGGAGTGGGAATTGAACCAATTTACAATTTTACACTAAAAATCTCAAAATAACCTTCAGAATCATAGCCAAATAGCCTATTCACTAGATTACAGAAGCACCTGTCTGACTTCAAAAATATTGCATATTTTATATTAAAAATTTCCATAAATATAAATGAAAATATATATAATACTCGTTCGGTTTACAAAAGTCATCCATGAATTTTTGTATCATTCTCCTTTTTCCTGCTTTATAGATTTTGTACACAAAAGTACATTACACATTTCGACATTAAGTACTTATCTATAGATAGACTGTATCTATAAGTAGACATTATAATATTAATCTGGGAATACATAGATATCATATCGTATTACATGATAATCAGCCATCATGATAAACATTTGATAATACATAACAATTTACAATAAAAATGAAATATTAATATATTACAAAATTATATTTCAATACGATCTATACAATGATAAATTACTGGGGCTTATGTTTGAAATGATATGTTAAATCCTACTACATAACTTAGCTTTTTTTGGGACCACATCCAGATTTCAATATCGAAACATATCCAATGAGAAAGTAGAAATTTTTATCGGTGTATCATAATTTATTGAATTCCCTGATCTGTACTGTACTCAAAATTGCATATGCATGAATTCCGGTGACGGCTGTTTGCCATAGACTATAAATATAAAAATTGAAATAATATTATTTAACCCCTATTTCTGAAAAATTTTGAGGATATATATAAATAAATTCTTACTCGTAAATTATCAACAAAAATGTCGTTTGTCTGATAGTTTTAACAGTAACACCAAAGTGAGGGCTGTGTGTTTTAGCGTGTTTTATTAATTTAAAATACCCACTTACTTCATTCGTTTACTTATTAGCAACGTTTGTGCAATGGACAAAGCAATATTCTATTTCAACTGTGCATGAGTATTCTGCATTGGACTGTCGTCCATTATGCTTATATAAATTAGTTTGTCCATTACAGGTAAAATTCTATATTTGTATTCTCTGTGCTCCATCGACTACTTCAGAGATGCCATTATGAAATTGATTAACAGTTCAAAGTTGATCAGTAGTTACTGTTTGCATTTATACATATTTTATAATCTATTGCTTGCTTTTATATTATTTTAATTTTTTTGTACAGACAAACATCTGAAGCTCAAACTGCCAGTTGTTCAAATATAAATAATATATTTACAGAATTCAATGACGACCTGAGGCTCAAGTTGATCGGACAACCGTTGGTGATGCAACTGAGTGATATAATTGAAGGTCATCGAGTTAATCTGGATGCAGGTACCAATGAGAAGCCACTGGTGCTTAGCTTCCACGGATGGACTGGCGTGGGCAAGAACTATGTCGCTTCCATCCTAGTCGATGCCTTCTTCGTTAAGGGTATAGAGAGTGATTATGTTAAAATGTATGTGGGACAAGATGACTTCCCCCAAGCATCAAAGGTCGATCATTATAAGGTAAACTAATATAACATAAACCGATAAAAGCTAATCTAATCAATGTTTGATTAGATTAGTCAATCTATTTATTTCCTTAGAAGTTTTCATAAATTCGCAACAGAATCTAAGACACTTCAACTAGTTAGTAATACATCAAATATATTGAATAATTTTACCAATCATCCATGCGTAGAGCAAGAATACGACTTATTATTTTTCTATATATTGTGCATCAGCAAAATTTTCCATAAATTCAATTACAATAATTTCCAGCTATTGTCCTTCAATTTAACATTTAAGCAAAGTTAGTAAACATTTTTGTTAAATGCTTTTGTTTCTTAATACGCTACAGACAGGCCACAGTAATAGGTCCGACAATATCTGGAGAAAATACCACTTATGCTGTTTGTTACTTTAGAGCACACAACCTACTAAAATTAGTCCTATAAGAAAATTGGTGCGACTCTCATTAATTTTAGCCGAACTGGACATCATGAGTCAAATGCGCTAACAGAGAATAACGTAGAATATATTATTACATGAACTGACAGGGATGGGAGATATTTACACGACGACATGCACCTCTTGACATATGCACCGATTTGATGTAAAGTTGGTCACCAAACTTTGTCCGACAAAAGTCGCTACTTTTCAGCTGCCCACAAATATCATTCATCTGCATTATATATAAAGCTTTTTATTTTGGGAAAAATAAAACAATATTTTAAAGACACATTTAAATTCACATCGTCAGACATTCACCTTGGCAGAATGTTTAGCTATTCACCCCTGTGATTCTTTCCCTAACAGACTTTCTTCATAGAGGTCAAAGCTTCATAGGGACTGTTTAAGATGTTTTCGGCGCTGGCTGGTTATAAATTAATAAACTTTTGGTTACACAGTTGTCATGTTTCGTGTGAAGTCCCCATAGCGTAACATTGTAATTAGTCAAAGTCGGTGTGTTGTATAAAAGCATTTTTAAAGCATAACACTTAAAAACAATAGAGAGTTCGGTTTTTAAAAAATCTTATCTCACAGCCACTCGTAACACAACAATGTTTATTAATTTTTCTCAAAAAATCTGCATTTATATTGTAACCAAATTCTTATTCCTATTGTTTGCAAGTAACCTTTGTGTTTTCTGCATTAGCCCTATTTGGAGATTCATCAGAGAATATAAATGAAATGTCAGATGCCCGTGTCAGTTGTTCCTAATGTTCTTCTCATATAATGAAACATTTTTATAACAGATTAGTGTCGAGTGGTGTTTAAGTCAAAATAAATTTCCTTTTTTAAGGACCCATAGCAAAATGTCGTAAACGGAACCTTTATAATTTAGTCTGCCCATCCCTATGACACAGGATTATATCTCTGTCACTGTAAGATCAAGTGTGATAAAATGTTATTCTCATCGAGCTCACTGAGTGAAGTGTCATCGAAGAAATATTTAAATCGTAATTGAAAATATCTAACAATATTTTTTGATATAAATCTCCATCGTCAGATTTGAGCTCTGAAATATATCAGCCTTTCTTAATTCTCTTTTGTTATCAAAAATCTCTTTTGTTTTCCAAAATACTTAGCAAGAAGTTTTGAAAAATTATAAATTGTTTTATTATAATAATGGCAATGAATAGATGTTATTAAAACGATTGTTGCTCGTACTGGTATAGAGGAGATACAAAAAGGCAACATTTTGAGCTTTGCAAGGTGTGAACAGTTTGTATAAAATCCTGTCCGACAATATTTTAAAAATGTTCTTAATTACATCAGTCGTGTGCTGCTAGTATATGAATGGAATATAAACGTACTACAATTATCTTTTTTACTTTTATGACGGTAAAGAAGCGTGCATAGGAAATCTGTATTGTTATCTATTTCAATATCTTATCTATTTTTATGTAATTTTATAGGAACGCTCCTATTACCCAGATTCCAACATAAATTTTAAGGTGATTTAATTATAACTTTATAGATCGAGGTCCCAAATCACAAAATTTAAGCTGACCTTGAAAGTTTAGACAGGTTTACTATACCTTATGAATTATCTTAAAAACGTTATTTAACCTATTATTACGAATGTAAAAAGAAAAAATGAAAGATTTTAAAAACATATCTGGTTGAATTTTTTTTATAAGAATGACACCTATAGTAAAAATTATGAAAATAAAAATTTGATCATATTACCACTTTATAAATCATGTATATATTTGTTATTACCACTTTATAAATCATCAGCCTATTTTATTAATGATACTTAATTTTCAAAAAAAATTTTCTTCTAGTTTTTACAGTTTTATGTTTATGGGGATAGTAGGATTTGATGTAATAAAGGCATCGAAAAGATTTTATTGCACAACATCGGATTTTCTTTAATTTCCAACTTTAACGGCGATTATCTTGAAAATAGTTATTTTTCGGCACATTTATCAAAAGTTTTTAGGTACAGAACGATGAAAAGAACCAGCCCTGTGACGAAAGTTCAGAAGGAAAAATGCATCGACACATATGTACGTATATTTATAAACATACAAATGAAAAATTATTCAGGTCTCTTCGTAAATGACCTGAGTAAATTATCATAGATAATTAAATTTAAAATCTTTTTTGGGGCACTTACTTTTACGCAAAACTGAGACTGGCGACTAGAAATAAAATCAGTTAATTTCCTTGGACTAACTCATTCAGTAATGGAGTCGAAGGCATTAAAGAAAACACTGTCGCGCTCAAAGATAGTGGAAAATGTAATGTTCGTTTGATATGCTGGATAATCTTATATGGTCACAGTAACAAACTTCAAATAGAATTAATTATAGTGAAAACTTTCACTATGTTGGGTATGGCTAGTGCACCAGTGGTAACCATATCGAAACAAAATTAGGGTCTTGTCAATAAGTTTCTTTTTAATTAAAATTCATGCCTTACATTTACAATTTTTTTTATCAGTTTTTTAGGTTCTTTATAACACATATTTATCATATGACTCAGAAAAAATCACAAATTCCATAAATCAATAAGTATATAAGTGTTATTTATTATAGGATATTATTGTCATTTTTTTTGTAAAATAATGTAATAATTAATAGGTCGAAAAGCATTCATGCTTCAAAGAATAGTTTTTTTTATTAAATATATTTAAGAAATATATGTGAGAGAAAAGATTTTATATTACGCTGGCAACGATTAAAGCTGCCACTTTTTCCAGTGGTTCCTGGAATGTTATAGAAACTTCTTGAATGTATCTGGTTTTGACGAATAAAGTGTGACCAAAATGTCGACATTACATAAAGAGAAATTTGTGTGCTTTTGATTCATGAATTCCGTTTAAAGTGAAGGGTGAGCAAAGCAACGCCCGATATAAGCACAACGATGGATGAAGGTGTATTCTCCTATGACCCATTCAAACATTGGTTCCGATGATTTAAAAAAGGAAATTTTTTCTCGCTAATGATCCTATTATAAAATTTTTTTTAAATCTGTACAAACTCACTAAATAATACAACATATTAAGTTTTGGATAGAAAAAGTACTAATTTACAAAACAATTTAATAATGTTCCAAAGAGAATTTGAAGATGTGTTAATGGAATATCTTTTTTATCACGAACTGTCTCATGTCAGCCTGTCACCAAATGTTTAACTTACTCTATTATTAACCCTCTTTTCTGTTATTGTCTATCTATTTCTACATTTTTCATTCAATATTATGAAGGCTTTGGAAATAAAAATTATAAACAATTTAATTGAAGATTTCTCCTTTTAAAATATAGGTGAAACTCAAGAATGAAGTGGCTCAAATAGTGAAAAGTTGTCCCGAAGCGATGTTTATCTTTGACGAAGTTCATATGATGCCGCCCGATGTTCTGGATGCTTTAATGCCCTTGATGGGTCTTTATCCTTCGGTCAATGGTGTCGATTATCGGTTAGTAAAAAGATATTAGTCAAATTAAATGGGTAATAAGGTAGTTTTAACCATCATCTGTACCTATTATTTGTCCACTGGACAGGGTTAAACCCCTTAATTTTCATTTTTGAATGTTTAGTTGGATATATGTTATATTTTTTTAGGTTTCAGATATTTGCAAGAGAGGATAAAAAAATTTTAATCAAGAAAAATATAATTTTTATTGAAACCATAAAAACTACTCAACCTAAAATTATGCAAAAAATATCATTTTTAGAAGCCCAAGCAATGGTTTTATAAAAAAACACAATAACACAATAACAAATACAGTGATTATCCTAAATCTTATAACAAGAGAGAAGAAAAAATTTCAAATCAAGAAAAATATAATTGTTTTACTTAAATTCACAATTTTTTAGAGAAATACATTAAGAGTTGGTTTCTATAACACGATTTTTAGGATAATAGAATAACGTATTTCAAGGAAAAAATATAGTTATTTGGAATTATTCCAAAAAACATTAATTTTAAGAAATTAATTTTAGTTATTTTGGAGTAAAGAAATAATAAATTCAGTATAACAATTTATTGATTGTTTACAAATAAAAATGTGGCATCAAATATCTGTTCCTATAATATCTTCCTAAATCTTTCAGTTCATTTTTGAAAATTCATCTCAGCTAGTTTTCTCGGTAATGTTACTGAAAACCTTTGATTTATTTTGTATATGTGTAAATGTGATTTTCTTGTCGATCACATGAAATATGATAAAGTATTATAACATCGATGCCAATGTGAAACAATGCGTTTCCAAAGACAAAAAACATTTCGCAGCACAAATTTAAAAAGAAACATTTCGCAGCACCAATTTAAGAATAGGGAGTGCCAAATGTCATAATGTTCTGAATTTTAATTCTGAATCTATATTTTTTAAATTTTTTTTCGTGTTGTGATTTTATAAACAGGAATGTTAACGTCAAATATGAGATTTCATTAAATTCTATGTTCGAACCGAATACGCTTTGTTGTCAGTGCATCTTGTAAAAACCTAAAAGTCCAATTTGAGGATTCCACACCTTAGAATGAAAAAATGGAGTCCATATAGGATCACTTTTTTAAATGTCTTTCTGTCTGTCTATTAACAACCTTTTTCTCTAAAATTCTCTGTTGATCTAAAATTTTGAAATTTGGCACAAAGGAACATCTCATATATTGTCGCTAGATGTCTTGCGCAAGCTCTATATGGGATACCGAACATCCTGGTTTTTTGACACTATCGACAATTTAACTTACGTCATATTAAATACAAAAATAGGGCAAGTCGAGTTCACGAAAGCTCCCGAAGCAAAATTCTGAATACGATGGTGTTGACGAAAAAATGTTTTTAAAAATAAAAGAAACAATTAGAAGGGAGAAGACCGTAGATACTATAATATTACAGACATTCCTAAATTATATGACTAAGAATTAGATGGCAAGAAACAAAAAATTTGATAATGTTTTTCTAAGTTAATTTTAGCATTATAATTAAACCACTCGTTCGCTTGCGGGCATGCGCGCCCACGCACACACACACAAGCTAATGTTAATTATGAAATTGCCTGCTAACTTGCGAAACGAGGAAAGACATTTGTTCCGTTTTCACTAAATGCAACGTACCTATTACCCAAATTGCGCAAAACAAATTTTTTTTAAAACCTCCTTTATTGGATATTGCATGATACAATCTTAATATACAATTAATTAATTCTCATTGATGAAATGCACTTGATATTATTTTCAAGTTGTGTGCGGGTTTACTGTACTAATGTTCAGCTCCCTGATAAATTAAGTTTAATCATGAAGTTAATTCATGAGGTTTAATACGTTTTAACCTTCTCAGTTCATGGGTAATATCCAAAAGTTGGAGTCATTTTTCGTGTTTAA
This sequence comes from Druceiella hillmani, assembly GCA_039881145.1. Taxonomy (NCBI): domain Eukaryota; kingdom Metazoa; phylum Arthropoda; class Insecta; order Lepidoptera; family Hepialidae; genus Druceiella; species Druceiella hillmani. The sequence goes on along the minus strand of JAYKKI010000078.1, from coordinate 1,469,251 downwards.
TAGCATATTCTTGGATAACTTCCTTAATCCATTTTATGTGTAAGTCGTTGTGTATTTCTTGATTGATTAGATAGCGATATGCATTGGTAATTATATGCAAGAATTTGTTTTGGCATCATTGGATTACATTACGATTTGACTGCTTGGTACATCCCCAAAGCTGGATACCATACATCCGAATAGGTTTGATGATATAAAGGTAAATTAGTCAAATAGAAAGTTTAATTAGTAAATATTTTTACAAGTAATTTATTTGCTTCAATGTGTTCATGGTTTTATAGAACATATTTGGTTTAATTTATGTTATTAAAACATATATATATATATATATATATATACATACAGGTTGTCCAGTGGCAGATTTCAAAGTTTGAACAAACATAGTTTCTGAACGCAACACATAAGAGGGGCGGGGGGGACATCGTTAGAAGCGCAAGCGGTGCGGATGTTTTAGTAGCCATGGAACAGTGGAGTGGAGAGCACCGCGCTTTTGCCGTCGAGGCGTACATTTCGAGTGGATTTTCGCTGTCTTTAGCACGCCGTCGATTTAATAATCGTTACAGCATTCGTCGATTACGTGATGGACCATCGATCAACCTCATTCAGTCATGGGCAGCAAGGTTCAGAGCTACAGGATCAACATTAAATAGGCCCAGGCCAGGACCTACACCATTGGTAGCCACGGATGAAAATGTCGAGCGTGTTATGGTTTCTGTCGTTGAAAACCCCCTTTATCACTGCGTACACGTTCATCGATATTGGGAATTCCGAAATAAACTTTAAAGGTAATAATGTGAAAAAAGCTCAAGTTCCATCCATATAAAATTCAAATTGTTCAAGATTTACACGATTCTGACTTTGAATTAAGAAAAACTTACGCGGAGGTTATGTTGTTGAGATTTCGTACTGCTACCCGGATGGGCAACATATTCTTTAGTGACGAAGCTCACTTTCAGATTGGAGGATAAGTGAATAAGCAGAACTTTCGTTACTGGGATGTCCACAATCCAAGACAAATGCATCAAGAGCCTTTACATAAGCCTAAAGTAACAGTCTGGTGTGCCATATCTGCATCTGCAATCATAGGGCCTTATTTCTTTGAAAATCAACGTGGCCAAACTGTAACTGTGAATTCGGAGAGATATGCCCAGATGTTAAATGACTTTTTCAGAGTAGAACTACAGAATAGTCCATCCTTCAACCAAAACACATGGTTCCAGCAGTACTGGGCCACAGCTCATACTGCTAATGTGTCCATGAATGCAGTGCGGCAGTTATATCCAGAAAAAAACATATCCCGAAACGGTACCGTACCGTGGCCACCTAGGTCACCCGATTTAAACCATGTGACTTTTTCTTATGGGGATACTTAAAATCCGTTGTTTACAAAACAAATCCGAGCACTGTGACATAACTTAAAGAAAATATTCGAGCCGAAGTCAGTAGGATACCCCAGTCGCTCTGTAAACGCGTTTCTGAAAACATGCGTGCTAGACTCGAAGAGTGTGTCAGACTCGATGGCAGCCATTTGGAAAACGTGGTTTTTAATAAATGAAATCCGCATTTGTTGTTATAAAGTTAAAATAAAACCCACTTTGTATTAGAGGTGTATTTTTTTTTTTATAATTTTTCAAACATTGAAATCTGCCACTGGACAGCCTGTATATATATATATATATATGTGTGTGTGTGTGTGTGTGTGTATCTGTGTGTGTGTGTGTGTGTGAGTGTGCGTGTATATATATAACAAG